>OY731402.1:10456607-10483581 GCA_963425845.1 Sphenostylis stenocarpa
CGGAATTTGGGCACCGGCTTCTCTCGCGGGCCGGAATTTGGTCAGCAGAGGTTTCCAAGAGCCGGAATTTGGTTCTTGGTGGAGAGTTAGAATAGGTGTAAGAGTGTGAGTCTCGTAAAACATCTATTCTAGTGGAACCCAAACTGGAATTTGGCCTGGAGACCGGACGTAGCCCTGGTTGTGGGTGAACCAAGCATAAAATTACCAGTGAAATCTTTCCTAACCTTTCTCTCTTTAATTTCGCCGCCGCACTTAAACCGTTTGATTGCTTTGTGATTTGTGAATTGATAAGTAATCTTAATTTTCGGATTAGATAATCTGTGTATTGCGAAAAACTTTCAAAAATCAATTCACCCCCCCTCTTGATTTAAAACTACTTTTCTAACATTAGAGAGAGAAATTCTAGAGAGAAGGGAGAGCTCTTGCTGCTGGGTGTGGAAAAAGGGAGGAATGACGCCCCTATTTATAGTTTTTCGCGCCTGACAGGTCGAGACCGCCGTCTCCTCTGACAGGGTCGAGATCGCCATCTCGTTCGTGGCAGAGGGTCGAGACCGCCGTCTGGAAAATCCAGACCGCCGTCTCGACTTGGCAGGAATCGAGACCGTCGTCTGGATTTTCCAGAACGCCATCTCGTTTTTGCAGGTGACGAGACTGCCGTCTGGATAATCGAGACGGCGGTCTCGTCCTGGCGCTAAGACGAGACGGCGGTCTGGTATTCCCAGACGGCGGTCTCGTCCCTTCAGGGCGAGAAACTTTATTTTGGGCCAAAAAAACCTTCCTATCTTAGTACGGGGGCCTAATAGTCTCTCCTAATGGCTTGTTAGGCTTCGACCGCCTTCAAATTGGAAGCTTTCTGGCTTTATTCTGAGGCCGGGCAAGATTTGGGGTCTACAATCCTCCAAAGAGAAAGGAAAAGCCTTCAGGTATATGTGATCTTCAGGGACATTTTGTGGCTTCATGGTGGAGCAGACTATATGGAACTCCTTGAGATGCTTGTGTGGATCCTCACTTGCACGACCATGAAACTTGGGCAACAAATGGATTAGTCCAGTTTTAAGCACAAATGGTACATCCTCTTCAGGGTATTGGATACATAAATTTGCATAAGTGAAATCAGGTGCAGCCATCTCCCTAAGAGTCCTCTCACAAGGTCCAAAATTGTGTTGCTCACCCATGTTGTTCTCAATAGAAAAACCAGAAACAGAGGGAAAATCAGAATCAGAAATAGAAGCAGTATGCACAGAGTTGAGGTTGGTAGACAAAGGAGGAGAATGGTCAGAACTACTTAAACTAATGCTATCTAAATGTTCATCATCTAAAGACACGTTCCTAGAATGCCTAACTAGTCTATGAAAGGTCTTATCTATTTCAGGATCAAAGGGTTCTAAAATTCCTGGATTAACCCTAGTCATGCACTATATATAACATATCAATTAGTTCTCAAACAAGCTTAAACAAGGGGCAAAATTGGAAATTTTTGTAAAAGATGTCCAAATGACATGAAATTTTGCATGCAGCACCCTAAAAACATGTAAGACTTCCACAAAAAATTTCAAAGCAAAATTCAAAGGTTAAGTACATGCACAAAAGGGTCAACCTTACCTTAAAAAAGTCAACAGAATGACTCAAAAATTCAAATATTGAGCTACAAAACTCAAATTATAAAACCCTTTGGTCATCATGCACCTAGAATTATAAGATTCACTAGAAAAAATCATCAAGGTAAAATGCTAAGTCTACCTAAGTGAACCACCCTAGAAAAGTTTAGAAAAATAGGGCAATAAAACTTCAAAAATAAAAAAGAAATATTAAAAGACCCTTTTTTGGAATTTCCAGCAGGGCAAATCAGCTTCGCCATATTTGGTCAATAGATCACAAAATTCCCTATTTAAAAAAAAAATTGACCAATTCTGACATCTGTAGCAAAAGTTATGGTCGTTTGAAGTTTTCACAATTGTTTCTTCACCACCAACTTGGAAACCATATCAAATGAATGAATTTCGACCTGTACTTTTGCATGCACTTAATACATGATGAAAGAAATGTGGACACCAAAAATGAGAGATAAATTCGTTCAGGAAGTATTTTTTTAGATTTTTCGAAAACTAGTGAAAACTGGCAATATTCATCTAGTAAAGGGTGTTTTCTGCAACCTACACTTTCTGAAATCTGCACCACCTCAACTTGAAACTGAAATGCCCTCTTCTATGCTACCATAAACACAACACAACATATGATCAAATCTCATTACACAGCATCACATAAGGAAAAATCAATGTTCCATTGGTCAGTTTACTGTTTCATTGGTTTTTACTTCTACCAAAATTTAACAACTCCAATTCTTTGTAAATTTGCAATCTAACAGCACAGAGGGCCACAATTAACCAATGTTGACACACTCCAGAACATCACAGAATAGCACAAAACACCAACTAGAAAACAACAACCAGAAATAGTAACAGAAAATAGCAGACAGAAAAATTCTACAGAAAATAGCAGCAGCAATTTTACAGCAAATTGAAGTTACTGTTCCATTGTCTTCCAAGTTGAATTGTGCAGCTAAATTCGAATTTCTTCCTTGCTCCAAATTGCTGCACCTACAACCTTCAATAACAAACCGCAAAATTGAAAATAAAACTGACCACAACAATAAATCACACCTCAACACAAAATTACATAAATAAACTACCCTAAACTAAAACAAAACACAACACACAACCCTTGACAGAAACCGTTGGTCCCCGGCAGCGGCGCCAAATTTGATCAGAGTCGTATCCGGTCAAATAAATGTAAATTAAATGCAGTACTAGGCAACTCTTCCTAGGTCATCTCCCAAGGACCATAAATTTCTGTCAAAAGCTTATCAGTTTCGAAATGGAACAAAAGCAAAGGGGATTTTTGGTATTTATCAGATTAATGCAAGAGAACAACAATAGCTTGTATAAATGCGGATTAAAATAGATTAGGCCCTTAACAGAATGCATCTCTGCTGTCATTGGTTCATAATATAAAATCTATCTAGCTTACTCCCTCCTTACACAAATTAAGCAAACGTGTAAGTGATTGATTCTCTCGACAAGATTAACCAACTCATGGTACTGGATACAATGAACCCAAATTCATTAAGCATGATTTATGTTTTATTATCCAGTGCAGAACAAGGAACTAAACTGGACATTAAGTAAAGTGCAGAGAACCTCTAAACAGAGATTGCAATCCTTCAAGGACCTAACCCTCTAGGTTTAGCTATCCATTAATTCAAAAATGCAGGAGAAAACATAAAAACAAAATCCAGTGCAGAGAAAAAGAAGAACAAAATGTAAAATACCAATTGATGGATGTTTTCGTGAATCTAATCCCAAGAGAGAACAAAAAGAATATCAAAAATTATGGTGGTTGTCCATTAACACGAAATTACAATGAAAATATAAGATGGAACAACAGAATAACAAAATGGATTGCAGCAGAAATTGAAATACAAGATTGGGTTGAACTGAACTACATAAATTAAATTTGCAATAGAAGTAAAAGAATACAAACTTTCATGGCAACAGAAAACGAAATTGAACCAAACTTTCAATGAGCCTTGAGCAGTCCAAATTAAAATGCAGAGAAAACCAGCATGAAAACAAACGTAAAACAGAACTACAGTGGCGCCTGTCTCCTCCTCCTATTGCTCCTCTAAAAATACCAGCCTACCCTAACCCTAGAGTCCCCTAGGAATGGGCCCAAGCTGGCCCACATGGGATTACACATCAAACAAACCCTAGCTGAAGTGGCAATCATTAATATGATGTGGAAATAGCAGCTGACATGGCAGGTGACGTGGCAGTGACATGGCAGGTGACATGGCAGCTGACGTGGCAACTAACATTGCAATGATGTGGAAACTCTCTTCATCTTAATATTAATGTCCATGCTCCAAATTGCTTCACCAAAAATACCTAAAAATAATTAGAAACGAAAATTAGACCAATTAATGCTAAATTAAGCAAAATTTGGAATAATGGCCCAATGAAGCCCAATAAATGAAAATGCACTAATAATATACAATTAAACACAATGCACCAATTAAGATAAGTACAGAAAGATAAGAAAATGCGGGAAAATAATGGCTCATCAGCCTAATGTTGCTCATTTGAAAATATTTGGATGTAAGTGCTTTGTGTTAAATAATGGAAAGGACAACTTAGGAAAATTTGACTCAAAAGCCGATGAGGGCATTTTCTTAGGTTATTCATTAACTAGCAAAGCTTATAGAGTGTTTAATAGAAGAACCTTAAATGTTGAAGAATCTATACATGTTACTTTTGATGAAATTGTAGACCTTGGGGGAAATCCTCTTGAGTCAAACAAAGAACTTGCAGGTGATGATGAGTACATAAGAGAGGCTCTTGATGAATTGTATTTGGAAGAAAATGAGCCTTCTCAAACACCTGAATTAGCAAAAGAATGGCAATCTCCAAGAGGACTTTCAATGGACAATATTATTGGTGATATCTCAAAAGGGGTAAGAACTAGAAATATGACTAATTTCTACATGTTTGTAGCTTTTGTGTCACAGATAGAACCCAAAAATGTTGAGGAAGCGCTTAAAGATGACCAATGATGCATAGCTATGCAAGAGGAACTTAATCAATTTGAAAGGAATCAAGTCTGGGAATTAATCCCAAGAGAAGAATCACATCAAGTAATTGGAACTAAATGGGTATTTAGAAATAAACTTGATGAAGATGGAAATATAACAAAGAATAAAGCCAGACTTGTTGCCAAAGGTTACTGTCAGGAGGAAGGTATTGATTATGATGAAACTTATGCTCCTGTTACCAGGTTAGAGGCTATATGCCTACTTCTTGCTTATGCATCATTGATGAAATTTAAATTATATCAAATGGATGTTAAAAGTGCATTTTTGAATGGGTTTATTAAAGAAGAAGTATATGTGGAGCAACCCCCTGGATTTGAAGATTTTAGTTATCCTAATCATATTTTTAAATTGAAGAAAGCATTATATGGTTTGAAACAAGCTCCTAGGTCTTGGTATGAAAGGTTAAGTAGTTTTCTAACTTCAAATGATTTTTCTAGAGGAAAAATTGATTCTACTTTGTTTATAAAGAAAGTAAAAGAACATATCTTATTGGTTCAAGTTTATGTTGATGATATCATTTTTGGATCAACTGATAATTCTTTGTGTGTAGAATTTGCTAAGATAATGCAGGGAGAATTTGAAATGTCTATGATGGGAGAATTAACGTTCTTCCTTGGACTTCAATGAAAGTGATCCTAGCAAAGATCTCATTGATTTGATGAAGTCAAAGATAAAGTCAAGGGTCAATTCTGCAGCAGTCAAACAAGTCACTCAGACATTTGAGCTGAAGATTTAGAGTGTCTAACAGAAAGCTTAGGTAAAACCACTTTACCTTTTCCACTGCATAAAGCTTCTTCACTCATTTTGCAAAATGCCTCAAAAATAGTTTTAAACAAATCAAAAACAAAAGCATTTTGTCAAAGAACTTTCCTAACAAATTTATTAACTGATATAGCTTTGAAAGAAACAATTAAAAACACTTAGAATGTTTTAAGAAGTGTTTTTACAGTATTTTAATCGATACAAACTTCTTTTAATCGATTAAAACCCTTTATGACCGATTGGAATTCGAATATAACAGGTCAGAATGAAATATAATCGATCAGATTTTAAATATGAGCGATCAGATTGCTTTTAAATCGATTAAAACACGTTTTAATCGATTAAAACCACTTTGGAAGTCAGGATGATCGATCAGAATGAAATTATGACCGATCAGAGTTGGTTCTGATCAATCAGAATTGAATTATGACCGATCAGACTTATTTCAATCGATTAAAACGTATTTCAATCGATTAAAATAACTTAGAAAATCTTTTTACAGAATTTCAATCGATTAAAACGAACTTTCAATCGATTAAAATGACTTGAAAATATATGTGCAGATTTTCAATCGATTAAAACGACTTTATATCAGCTAAAATAACTTGGAAAGTTTTATAAGAAGGTTTTTAAACAAATCAATCGATTAATACGCGATTCAATCGATTGTTTTATACTTAGAAAAAGTTTGTAAAATGTTTTAACTGATATAAACGTGGTCGTATCAGCTAAAACGATTCTGTTAAAGAAGCAAGAACGCATTAATGGGTTGAAAGGACTTTTAACAGATTATAACGGTTATTTCTGTTAGAAAAGTAGTTTTAGATCAAGAGGGGGGGTGAATTGATTTTTGAAAGTTTTTCGCAATACACAGATTATCTAATCCGAAAATTAAGATTACTTATCAATTCACAAATCACAAAGCAATCAAACAGTTTAAGTGCAGCAGCAGAAATTAAAGAGAGAAAGGTTAGGAAAGATTTCACCGGTAATTTTATACTGGTTCACCCACAACCAGGGCTACGTCCGGTCTCCGACCAAATTCCAGCTGGGTTCCACTAGAATAGATGTTTTACGAGACTCACACTCTTACACCTATTCTAACTCTCCACCAAGAACCAAATTCCGGCTCTTGGAAACCTCTGCAACCAAATTCCAGCACGAGAGAAACCGAGTGCCCAAATTCCAGGCACCACACACAAGAACCAAATTCCAGCTCTTGCTTTAACCTTTCCACCAAGAACCAAATTCCAGTTCTTGGCAACTTTCTACAACAACTGCAGAAAACTTGTACCCAAATTCCAGGTACAACACAATACAAAGTAATGAAAAAGAATTTACAAAGAAGAGACTTAGAAAGCTCAAACCGGATTACACCAATCCACAGTAAGTTTCTTCTTCAAGGATGCAAAGTGCCTCAAGAAAGATTTCAAAAGAAGTTCACAAAAACAGTTGTGTATCTTTCTTGAAAAATGCTAATAGTTGTTTGTATTGATTGCTTGAATTGTGTAAAAACTGATATTCAATCTCTTGTTTCAAAGTTTCAAGCAAAACTGTTTTTAAAGAGTATTTGCAAATCTGCTGCATTAATTAATCTGTTGAAAGTTTGTTTTAATCTGTTGAAATAGCCGTTATAATCTGTTAAAAGTCCTTTCAACCCATTAATGCGTTCTTGATCTTTAACGAGAAAATGTTTTAGTTGATATGACCACGTTTTTATCAGTTAAAACGTTTTACAAACATTTTCTAAGTATAAAACAATCGATTGAATCGCGTATTAATCGATTGATTTGTTTAAAAACCTTCTTATAAAACTTTCCAAGTTATTTTAGCTGATATAAAGTCGTTTTAATCGATTGAAAATCTGCACATATATTTTCAAGTCATTTTAATTGATTGAAAGTTCGTTTTAATCGATTGAAAAGATTTTCTAAGTTATTTTAATCGATTGAAATACGTTTTAATCAATTGAAACAGATCTGATCGGTCATAATTCAATTCTGATCGATCATATCCAACTCTGATCGGTCATAATCTCATTCTGATCGATCATCCTGACATCCAAAGTGATTTTAATCGATTGAAACGTGTTTTAATCGATTAAAATAATTCTGATCGCTCATATTTAAGATCTAATCGATTATATTGCATTCTGACCTATTATATTCGAATTATAATCGGTCATAAAGAGTTTTAATCGATTAAAAGAAGTTTGTATCGATTAAAATATTGTAAAAACACTTTTTAAAACATTCTAAGTGTTTTAAATTGATTCTTTCAAACCTGTATCAGTTAATAACTTGTTTAAGAAAATTCTTTGCCAAAATGCTTTTGTTTGATTTGTTTAAAACTATTTTTGAGGCATTTTGCAAAATGAATGAAGAAGCTTTATGCAGTGGAAAAGGTAAAGTGGTTTTACCTAAGCTTTCTGTTTAGACACACTAAGTCTTCAGCTCCTTTGTTCTGAGTGACTTGTTTGACAGCTGCAAAGTTGACCCTTGACTTTATTTTTGACTTCATCAAATCAATGAGATCTTTGCTAGGATCACTTTCGAGTCTCCCCTATTTGATGAAGACAAACACCATTTTGAAAAAACAATCTCTCGCAAAATAAGTCACTTGATAATGCGGTTAGGTGAGAAATATAAGAATGTAATAAAGTTTTGTTTCTCCCCTAAAACTTATTTCTCCCCTAAAATTTATTTCTCCCCTAAAATGTTGCACGTAAATTTATCTTAAAGTGATGCAACTATTTCTCCCCTTTTGACTTCATCAAAAATAGGGAAACAGAAGAGAAAAGAATAAAATGTAAGGTTTCGAAAAATATGCTCAAGTTTTTGAAAAAACAAAGTGAATCAATATTTCACTCATGAAAAGAATCAATTAAAGTTGATTCAAACTTATCTCCATTAACACGTTTGTAATGAATACAATTAACACGTGTAAAGATAAGGGAATCACGCTTTAGTAGCATGTTTACGTAAACTGACCATTAACTAAAGCCTTTAATCTTTCTTCCCGAATAAAAATCGATTAAAAACGAGCATAATCGGTTAAAATGATCTTGGTAAATGATTTTAATCGATTGAAAGAAAGGTTTAATCGATTAAAACATTTAAGATTTTGAAAACATGAATTTTTAATAAAAACAATCGATTGTTTCGATTTTAAATCGATTAAAACAAGTAATGAAATTTGCTTTGTTTAAGTTTATTTAACCGATTAAAGAGTGTTTTTATTAACTAAAACAACTAGATTTTGAAAATCATGATATATCTGATGTGAATATCTCGTATCTAATCTATTGGATATGTAGTGAACTGATTGTCTAGATCAATATCAACTATTTTTCATCGATAATCTACCACTATCAGATTTAATTTTAAATTTGGCTAATTTCATTGTTATAAGACAGTTTTAAAAGGTTTTAATCGATCAATGCCCAGTTTTAAAAGAGATTCGAGGGATCTATCATCTACTTCTATCTAAGCCGAGTTCAATCTAGATTTAGATCCTAAATCATATTTAACCAAAGGTTAAGGCAAATGTTCCTGGTATAACACCAGTTAATATCACGATCCATGCAAACAATATAAAGATAGAAATAAGCGAGAAGATAAAGATGATGAGGGGAACTAGTCATCCCAATTTCCCTGATTGAGCTGCTTATCCACCAGCTTGGTGATCATTCATTTGATTCCCACCAATATCAAAAGATAATAGGCTTTCCTTTTGCTTGGAACCAATTTTGCTCTATCGACTATTTGAGTCAACAACTGCTTGTCACTCCTGTATCGGCAATGCAGACACGAAACTTTTCACGAAAAGAAATCTTTTAGCGAGTTCATTGTTACTATTGACTGCATTATAGTCCATGGTTGACACCACACTTGAATTAAATGTTTCTTTAGGAACATCAGCCATTACACATCTGAGGCATAATCATGTACTGACCAAATCCCACACAGAATGCATGATACCCTAAATTGCATGAATCACGGATTAATGATGTACTGAGATAGGAATTTCCTTTCAAAATAGCCAACCCATTTTGAACCCTGCAGTTATCATCATCCAAGCAAATAAGCTGTATTTTTATTAATGTAGTATGATGGGTGTTATTCTCACTTATAGTGAACCGAGTCATCATTATCTTTTGAGGAATGAGTCATTTTTAACTTTGTTGTTTCCGAGTGGTATCATATGCACAAGTGATTAACAAAAAACTTATTCCGGTAGAGTGGGCAATGATTAGTAATGAGGACAGGTGATGACAATCAATCCAGAATTCTAAAACAATATAAAATTTATCCCTCGTACACACATTCTCCGTGCCACGTTATTCAATTTTTGAATTGTCTGTCCCAGATTGGTTCCCTTGCAGTGTCACCTCGTGACATTGATGATTAAAGCAAATTATCGGGGTTGCACGGTTCAATGAATTTCACCAAGAGTTTTGAACCAATGCATGCTCAAGATTATTTCGAAATATTGCTAGGTAATATCAAGAAATCTAATGTAAACATTTGTTCATTGAACTTCCTAGTAATCAACAATTTATTACCGAGTAACAATTATCACTAAAAAATCTTTGATAAACTATGTTTTCGAGTCCTAACGAGTTTGACTCGTTTGTAACTAGTGTCTATAAGAAAAGTTACGAGTCCATTCTTTGATAATTTCTTTGATTTTCGAGTGTATTACCATGCAGCATTCCATGTAAAGTATTAAGAGAAATGTAAACATCTACGGCTTGAATCATGTTTATGTTGTTGTCAAAATAAAAGACACTTCCATTCATGAATAACGGTAATAGTTTTCCCACATTATGTCACTTGGTCGAGTTCCCAATTCAAAGATTTGTTCGGCCTTCGCTTTCTAATTTAAAAATTTGTGCCATTGAAAGAAAATTGAATATGGATACGTTTCGAAACAGATCTGCTCGAACCGGTCATGATTTTGATCATGTTTACGAGAGAGAATTGAGAGGAGATTTTGAAAATATGAAAATAGAAGAAAGATGATAAGTTGAGAAATGATAAGTTCAGAACCTGGTTTGATGAAGAAACGAATTTCAAGTTTTTGAAATTCAAAGAGACATTTAAACACATTATGCAGATTCTGGATTATCATAAAGACCTGGGTTCTTTTAATCGAATTGGCCTATCAAACTTTAATTAGATGCTTGTAAATCATGTTTTCGAGCCTAATTAATTGATTAATCAACTCATTATCTATTAATTTGATTCTTGACATTTGGGTTGAAAACATCTATAGTGAATTAATCGATTGTTTTATGAAAGAATCGATTTGTATGGTACGAGAATGTAATAAAAAAATATCACCAGTATTTAAATCGATTAAAACGTAAATGAATCGATTAATTTTGATCCTAAGTGTTTTTAGTTGATATAAATTTATTCTAATCGATTAAAACGACTAAACCAACATTACGAAAACAATTTAATCGATTATTTCGATATTTCAATCGATTAAAATGGTACGGTAAGTTATTTCAATCGATTAATATTGGTTTATATTAATTAAAACAATTAATTTAAATACACAGAACCTGGTTTCGCAGCTCGATCTTCAAGGGATTCCCGGACTTGTTCCTGCAAAACAAATTAAGAATTGTTCGGTACCCTTTATAATTACTGGGTCCTGATCAGGTTATTTGAAAGGAATTAATCTTTGGAACCCATTTCATTCTTCCTTTGGAGTACTGCATATTTCTTAATTCTGCAGTATTTAACGAGTGACCCTTTTTCATACGGTAAAAACATTTAATAAATGGAGATGAAACTGTTTTACTATATGCAAAATAATTTTTGAAAGCTCCGGTTTTCTTTCCAATGGGCTGGTGTATAACCTATACCACCACGTTCAATAACTAACTTTTGGGAATCAAGTATCTTATCAAGATTATTCTTTCCTTGTGCTAATTTAGATGAAGTTTTTACTAGGTATGATACTTGTTTACGTAACTCGGGACAGCTTTTGCAATCTTCAACATTACACATGCAATCAGTATTATTTTCTAATTCTAACTTTTCTTCATCAATTATTTTCTTTTCAAGAATAATGATCTTGTTTTCTAGTAACCTATTCATGCTTTTCAATTTTCTGTTTTCAGTTTCTAATTTCTTTGCTACTTCATGTATTTCAAAGAAAGCATCTTGTAATGAGCTATAGTTTATAGATTCGGAACTTACACTCGGTTTTTGATGATTCCGAGTTGACCATCAAGCATATTTACGGTGCTTCTTCATAGGTCTTTTCAAGGATCTTCCACATTTGTGCGACGAGTTTGGCAGTGTGCAATCTCGAAAAGATCATCTCCGTTAAGGGCGGATAAGATGATATTCTTGGCAATACAGATCATCTTGGATTACGTTAGCAATATCGGTTTCCTGTTCAATAACATTCCAAGCATTTATACTAACGAGATTCAATGAAGATTTTCATCCTTATTTTCCAATATAGGTAATCTGTTCCACTCAACAGATGGAGGTCTATCAATGCACGCTCCCTCGAGAAAATGCCATGGATCGAAGTAACTTGATTAACTTTCAAGCACCTCGCTCCGATGCCAATTGTTAGAAAAGTAGTTTTAGATCAAGAGGGGGGTGAATTGATTTTTGAAAGTTTTTCGCAATACACGGATTATCTAATCCGAAAATTAAGATTACTTATCAATTCACAAATCACAAAGCAATCAAACAGTTTAAGTGCAGCAGCAGAAATTAAAGAGAGAAAGGTTAGGAAAGATTTCACCGGTAATTTTATACTTGGTTCACCCACAACCAGGGCTACGTCCGGTCTCCAGCCAAATTCCAGCTGGGTTCCACTAGAATAGATGTTTTACAGACTCACACTCTTACACCTATTCTAACTCTCCACCAAGAACCAAATTCCAGCTCTTGGAAACCTCTCGCAACCAAATTCCAGTCAGCGAGAGAAACCAAGTGCCCAAATTCCAGGCACCACACACAAGAACCAAATTCCAGCTCTTGCTTTAACCTTTCCACCAAGAACCAAATTCCAGTTCTTGGCAACTTTCTACAACAATTGCAGAAAACTTGTACCCAAATTCCAGGTACATCACAATACAAAGTAATGAAAAAGAATTTACAAAGAAGAGACTTAGAAAGCTCAAACCGGATTACACCAATCCACGAGTAAGTTTCTTCTTCAAGGATGCAAAGTGCCTCAAGAAAGATTTCAAAAGAAGTTCACAAAAACAGTTGTGTATCTTTCTTGAAAAATGCTAATAGTTGTTTGTATTGATTGCTTGAATTGTGTAAAAACTGATATTCAATCTCTTGTTTCAAAGTTTCAAGCAAAACTGTTTTTAAAGAGTATTTTCAAATCTGCTGCATTAATTAATCTGTTGAAAGTTTGTTTTAATCTATTGAAATAGCCGTTATAATCTGTTAAAAGTCCTTTCAACCCATTAATGCGTTCTTGATCTTTAACAGAAAATGTTTTAGTTGATACTGACCACGTTTTTATCAGTTAAAACGTTTTACAAACATTTTCTAAGTATAAAACAATCGATTGAATCGCGTATTAATCGATTGATTTGTTTAAAAACCTTCTTATAAAACTTTCCAAGTTATTTTAGCTGATATAAAGTCGTTTTAATCGATTGAAAATCTGCACATATATTTTCAAGTCATTTTAATCGATTGAAAGTTCGTTTTAATCGATTGAAAAGATTTTCTAAGTTATTTTAATCGATTGAAATACGTTTTAATCGATTGAAACAGATCTGATCGGTCATAATTCAATTCGATCGATCATATCCAACTCGATCGGTCATAATCTCATTCTGATCGATCATCCTGACATCCAAAGTGATTTTAATCGATTGAAACGTGTTTTAATCGATTAAAATAATTCGATCGCTCATATTTAAGATCTGATCGATTATATTGCATTCGACCTATTATATTCGAATTCTAATCGGTCATAAAGAGTTTTAATCGATTAAAAGAAGTTTGTATCGATTAAAATATTGTAAAAACACTTTTTAAAACATTCTAAGTGTTTTAAATTGATTCTTTCAAACCTGTATCAGTTAATAACTTGTTTAAGAAAATTCTTTGCCAAAATGCTTTTGTTTGATTTGTTTAAACTATTTTTGAGGCATTTTGCAAAATGAATGAAGAAGCTTTATGCAGTGGAAAAGGTAAAGTGGTTTTACCTAAGCTTTCTGTTTAGACACACTAAGTCTTCAGCTCCTTTGTTCTGAGTGACTTGTTTGACAGCTGCAAAGTTGACCCTTGACTTTATTTTTGACTTCATCAAATCAATGAGATCTTTGCTAGGATCACTTTCAATTTCAACAGATTAAAACAAACTTTCAACAGATTAATTAATGCAGCTTTTTCTGAAAACTCTTTAAAAACAGTTTTGATTGAATTTTTTAAACATCAGATTGAATATCAGTTTTTACAGAAACAAAGCAATCAATCAAGCAACTAGAGCACTTTTTCCAAGAAAGAATTACAACTATTTTGTGAAGTTATTTTTGAAATCTTTCTTGAGGCATATTGCATTCTGTGAAGAAGAAACTTACTGTGGATTAGAGTAATCCGGTTTGAGCTTACTAAGTCTCTTCTTTGTAAATTCTTTTTCATTACTTTGTATTGTGTTGTGCCTGGAATTTGGGTACAAGTTTTCTCGCAGCTGGTAGGTGGTTGTAGAAGTTTCCAAGAACTGGAATTTGGTTCTTGGTGGAGAGGTTGAGTACGAGAACTGGAATTTGGTTCTTGTACTCGTTTGGTGCCTGGAATTTGGGCACTCGGTTTCTCTCGCAACCGGAATTTGGTTGTAGAGGTTTTCAAGAACTGGAATTTGGTTCTTGGTGAAAGGTTTGGTGCCTGGAATTTGGGTACTCGGGTTCTCTGCTGGCTGGAATTTGGTTGCAGAGGTTTCCAAGAACTGGAATTTGGTTCTTGGTGGAAAGGTTAAAGTCGGAACTGGAAATTGGTTCTCGTGTTAGAGTAGGTGTAAGATTGTTGAGTCTCGTAAAACATCTATTCTAGTGGAACCCAACTGGAATTTGGTCGAGACTGGACGTAGCCCTGGTAGTGGGTGAACCAGTATAAAATTACCGGTGAAATCTTTCCTAACCTTTCTCTCTTTAATTTCAGTTGCTGCGCTTGTATTGTTTAATTGCTTTGTGATTCATGAATTGATTAGTAAACTTAATTTTCGGATTAGATAATCTGTTTATTGCGAAAAACTTTCAAAAATCAATTCACCCCCCCTCTTGATTTAAAACTACTTTTCTAACATTCAAATCAAGCAACTTAAAGATGGCATTTTTGTCTCTCAAACCAAATGCTGCAAAGAGATTCTCAAAAAGTTTGGAATGGACACTTCAAAGCAAGCTAACACACCCATGGGAACTTCATGCTATTTAAATAAGGATGAATCAGGTTTTGAAATAAATCAATCCATGTATAGAGGTATGATAGGTTCTCTGTTATACTTAACTGCAAGTAGACCTGATATTATGCATTATGTCTGTGTGTGTGCTAGATTTCAGGCATATCCAAAAGAATCTCACCTAACTGCAGTAAACCGTATTTTAAAATATTTAAAAGGAACTACTGGTTTTGGTTTATGGTATCCATCTGAAGCTTGTACTAGTTTAATAGGTTATTCTAATGTTGATTATGGTGGATGCAAAATAGATAGAAAAAGTACTAGTGGGACATGTCATTTGTTAGGATCATCTTTAGTATCTTGACATTCTAAGAAACAGGCATGTTTTGCTTTATCCACCACTGAAGCTGAATATATTGCAGCTGGTAATTGTTGTGCTCAAATTTTGTGGATGAAACAACAACTAGAAGATTATAGTATATTTCTAAATGATATTCCTTTGATGTGTGATAATACAAGTGCAATCAATCTTACTAAGAATCTAGTAATGCACTCTAGAACTAAACATATAGAAATTAGACATCATTTCTTGAGAGATCATATAAGTAAAGGAAACTGTAAAATTGAGTATGTTGATACAAAACATCAATTAGCGGATATTTTTACTAAGCCTCTTCCCAAGGATAGATTCTATGATCTTAGAAGAGATTTAGGGATATTAGAAATAGCTTAAATTCTGCTTAATTAAACAGTTTTTGGATGGTTGTAATGTTATAATCAATTATATAGGGTATTAATAGATTATCATGTGTCTAAACCTCAAAAATTTGATGAATTCTCTGTAAAATTTGTATTTTTGCTTTGTTTTAGGGGGAGTTATTTCCTTATTATGCATATTTTGAGGGGGAGCTCTTAATTTTTTTATCATAACCAAAATAGGGGGAGAAATATTTAAAGCCTCTTATGATTAAATTTAAATATTATCTGGTATGTTTAATGTCTTTGTTAGTGTGACAGATAAAACAGGTTATTACAAGGCTTTAAAAGAAAATTTTGATCATCATCAAAAAGGGGGAGATTGTTGAACATACAAGGACTTGATGTTGAACTTACATGGACATGAAGCTTGTTGATTTTGATGATGATTCAAGAACAATGAACTTAGAGAATTGAAGACTTGTATTCTTGTGTAATAACTCTGTTTTGATGAGTTTGAGTCTGTAATATTAGAGTCTAAGATAGCCGGTACATAGTCTACTCTTTAGAAGCTTCAAAAACTCATATTTATCAAAAAGCCACGGGTTTAATCGATTAAAAGACCAAATAATCGATTATTACAGTGAGAAAAACCATTTTCTGTTTCAGCTCACTGTGATAATCGATTAACACACCTGTTAATCGATTAACAGGTCTGTTAATCGATTAACAGGGCAAATAATAGATTAAACCAGTGCGTTTTGGGTCTCTGCTGATTTTGGCTCTGTAATAATCGATTAACACTTGAGATAATCGATTATTTCAGTCAGATATGAATTTTGAACTTCAAATTAAACCTATTTTCGAAAACCCTAGTCCCAATACACCAAGTTTCAAAAATTCCCAATTCCCAAACCCTAATTCATCTACTTAAGATTCTCTAAGGCTCTTAGAAAAGTGAACAACCTTTTTCAAACAAAAGTTGAGAGTTGTGATTGCTAGAGAACTATTTGTTGGAGGAAAAAGGGGTTTTTGGAACCTCATGTGGGCTAGAAGCGATAAGAATCACTAAGTGGAGTTCTTAGTGGATTGTGTGTTGTGCCGTCTCTAGGGAAAGTTGTTCTTCATCTCTTGTGTGACTTAAGAGAGGTGTTTTCATTACTCTATCTTTTCCATTGTTATCTGTTTGAAATAACTTTGATTATAGTGACATCGTTAATCCTCTGTTTGAGTGATTAGCAACTGGACGTAGGGTCTTTTGATCCGAACCAGTATAAATCTTCTGTGTAAGACTCTATCCTTATCCTATTTACATTTACACAGCATTTTAATTGGTAAAATTTGGGGAAAATTTTTAAAACCTAATTTTTGTTAAGAAACCAATTCACCCCCCTCTTGGTTTTTGTCTGTTCACGCAAACATTCTGCTGCGCAATTTTAACAACATGAAAAATTTATTTAAAAAAATTCCCCAAAAAAACTTGTAGAAATCTTTTACTAGTGTAACTACGAAAAATAAATTCCAAAAAATTTAAAAATATTACTCAAAACAATTAGAAAAAAAAACAGCTTGAAAGTGTGTAGTGAATATTTTTATTAGAGAAATCCCCAACATGAAAAATTGCAAAATTTTCTGATTGGTGTAACTACGAAAACTAGATTTCTAAAATGTAAGAATTTTACTCAAAACTACTAGAAAAATGAATTAAGAGCTTTAATAAGTGTAGAGGAATTTTAATTAAATAAATTTTCCAACATAAAAAATTGAAAAATTTCTTATCTGGTGTAAACATAAAAACTAAATTTCTAAATTATAAGAATATTACTAAAAACTACCGTAAAAATTTAAAAAACGAAGCTGGAAAGAGTGCACTGAAATTTTTTCATAAAAATATTCCCAAACAAAAAACTTGTAGAAATTTCTTACCTGGTGCAACTATGAAAACTAAATTCCTAAAATAAAAAATTACTAGTCAAAACAAAAAGAAAATTAAAATAAAAATGCACTTGAAGGAGTGCAGTGAATTTTCTTTTTGAAAATTTCCTAACAAAAAAAATTATTGAAATTATTTATTGGTGTAAGGTACGAATATTACTCCAAATATCTAGAAAAATAAAAAAGAACTCGAACACCGCACTAGAAATTTTTATTAAAAAAATTCACCCAAATTTTTTACCGGTGTAACTACGAAAACTAAATTCCTAAAATATAAAATTAATTGTCAAAACAAGTAGAAAAATTAACTTGTAGAAAAATTCCCAACAAAAGAGTTATTGAAATTTTTTATTGGTGTAAGGTAAGAATATTACTCAAAACGTCTATAAAAATAAAAGAGAGCTTGATGATCGCACAGGAAATTTTTATTAAAAAAATTCCCAAAAAAAAACTTGTAGAAATTTTTTACTCGTGTAACTACGAAAAAAAATTCCAAAAAATTTAAAAATATTACTCAAAACAATTAGAAAAAAAAATAGCTTGAAAGTATGTAGTGAATATTTTTATTAGAGTAATCCCCAACATGAAAAATTGCGAATTTTCTCGATCGGTGTAACTATGAAAACTAAATTTCTAAAATGAAAGAATTTTACTAAAAACTACTAGAAAAATGAATCAAGAGCTTTAATAAGTGTAGAGGAATTTTAATTAAATAAATTTTCCAACACAAAAAATTGAAAAATTTCTTAATGTGTAAATATAAAACTAAATTCCTAAATTGTAAGAATATTAGTAAAAACTACCAGAAAAATTTAAAAAACGAGCTGGAAAGAGTGCACTGAGAATTTTCCATAAAAATATTCCCAAACGAAAAAATTGTAGAAATTTCTGGCTGGTGCAACTACGAAAACTAAATTCCTAAAGTTTAAAAATATTGGTCAAAACAAATAAAAAAAATAAGAAAAATGAACTTGAAAGGGTGTAGTGACTTTTTTTGTTAAAAAATTCCCGACAAAAAAAATTGTAAAAATTTCTGACTGATGTAACTATGAAAACTAAATTCCTAAAATGTAAGAATAATACTCGAAACTAATAGAAAAATAAAAAAAACGAGACTGAAAGACTACAGTTGAAATTTTTTTAAAAAAAATTCCCCAACAGAAAAACTTGCTAAAATTTCTTACTGGTGGAACTATGAAAACTAAATTTCGAAAAATGTAAAAATATTAGTCAAAATAATTAGAAAAAATAAACGAGCTTGAAAGAGTGTAATGAATATTTTTATTAAACAAATTCCCAACAAGAAAAATTACAGAATTTCCTGACTGGTGTAACTACGAAAACTAAATTTCTAAAATGTAAGAATATTACTCAAAATTACTAGAAAAATGAATCAAGAGATTTTTAATAAGTGTAGAGGAATTTTTAATTAAATAAATTCCCCAACACAAAATTGTAAAAGATTCTTACTGGTGTAAATACTGTTGAACATACAAGGATATGAAGCTTGTAGATTTTGATGATGATTCAAGAAACAAGGACTTAGAGATTTGAAGACTTGTAATCTTCTGTAATAACTCTATTTTTATGTTTTTGAGTCTGTAATATTAGAGTCCAAGATAGCCAGCACATAGACCATCCTTTAAAAGCTCTAAAAACTCATTTTTATCAAAATTACACTATGATAATTGATTATCACCCTGGATAATCGATTATTACAACAAGAAAATCATTTTCAGGAAATCCTCTCTGTATAATTGATTATCACTCAGGATAATCGATTATCACAGGCTGATAATCGATTATTTGGCCAGATAATCGATTATCTTGGTCCAATTTTGTTCCCCTGCGAAAATGGCTCTGGAATAATCGATTATCACTCAAGATAATCGATTATTTGGGTCTGTTATGTGTTTTGAAATTCAAATTTGGACCAAGTTTCGAAAACCCTATTTCCAATTCTTCTGTTTTCGAAAATCCCCAATTCCTAGACCCTATTCTCTCTACTTAAGGTTCTCTAAGGCTCTCTGCAAATGAACAAACCTTTTCATACAAAAGTTGAGAGTTGTGACCACTAGAGAACTTTTTGTAGGGAAGAAAAAGGGGCTTTTGAAACCTAGTGTGGGCTAGAAGTGATACGAATCATTGAGTGAGTTTCTTGGTGGATTGTGTGTTGTGCCGTCTCTAGGGAAAGTTGTTCTTCATCCTTTGTGGATTCAAAGGAGGTGTTCTTCTCTTGTGTGACTCAAGAGAGGTGTTTTCTTTACCTTATCTTTTCAATTTGTAATATGTTTGTAAACTGTGATTATAGTGACATTAGCAACTGGACGTAGGGTCTTTTGATCCGAACCAATATAAATCAACTGTGTAATCCTCTATCCCTTATCTATTTACTTTACACAGCATTTTAATTGGTGAAATTTGGGAAAAATTTTAAAACCCTAATTTTTGTTTAAGAAACCAATTCACCCCCCCTCTTGGTTTTTGTCCGTAAACGCAAACATTCCGCTGCGCGATTCTAACAAGTGGTATAAGAGCTTGCTTTGATAGTCATTCAATTTTTGAAAATGGCTGAACAAAATCAAACTTTTGCCGAGGGTGCTTTTATCAATAGACCCCCACTTTTTGTGGGAAAAAATTATCCTTTTTGGAAAGTTAGAATGCAAATATTTTTGGAGTCTGTTGATAGAGGTGTTTAGGATGCAATTTTAAACGGTCCCTTTATTCCTAAAATTACTGAAAATGGAGAAGAGGTACCAAAACCATTTTCTAGATGGTCGGCTGAAGAAAATAGAAAAGCCCAATATGATGTTAGGGCTAGAAATATAATTTCATCTGCTTTAACCCTTGATGAGTTTTACAGAATATCTGTTTGCAAGAGTGCTTAAGAAATGTGGGAAATGCTAAGATTAACCCACGAAGGTACCGATGACGTTAAAAAAGCAAGAAAGAACTCATTGATTCAAGAATTTGAGATGTTCCGGATGCAACAAGGAGAAACTATTTTTGACGTTCAAAAACATTTCACACATATTGTGAACCATCTCACCAGGCTAGGTAAGATTTTTTATATTGATGAGTTAAATTTAAAAATTCTTAAATCTTTGGATAGGAAATGGCAACCAAAGGTGACGACCATCACAGAGTCACAAAATCTTGCTACCATGTCCATGGCGGCACTTTTTGGAAAATTAAGAGAACATGAACTTGAACTCAAAAGGATAAACGATGAAGAAGGCCAACACCAAAAGAGAAACCTTGCCTTCAAAACTGAAATTTCTAAGAGTAAGAACAAGAAGGAGGAAGAAGACTCGAAAAATGAAGATGATGAAAATTTGAGTCTCATGATCAAGAAATTTACAAAGTTCATGAAAGCCAGAGGGAAGCAACCCTTCAAAGGTAAGGGAAAGGTAAGAGAAAGTACTTCCTTAAATATTAAATGTTACAGTTGTGGTGATGTAGCCGCCGTCAAAAGAGACGGTCGGAGCGACGCGATGGTTCCGACTTTCCGTTTTTCACGTTTTTTATGGGTGAGGTTACAACGCCTTTAGGTTGTCCGATAACTGGGCTGAACCTAAGGGCGAGGTTTTCAAAAGGGTGTTCTTAGATCGTCCGATAACCGGGCTGACCTAAGAACAAATTTGAGGGGGTTCTTATGGAGTTGCTACCGATGTTTTTACCAAAAACATCAAAAAAGGGGAGAAAAAGGTGTTGGTTTCATTTTAGTGAAGATATGATAGTGGTTCCACGTTAACCGCTATCTAAAGTCTCGATTAGTTGAAAAAGTGATCGATCATTAGGAAAAATAATCGATCATTTGAAAAATTATATATACTAAAATATAATTTATTTTAATTTCTATAATATATATATATATAAATGAAAATAAGTTATATTGTGGAATATATATTTTATATTATAGTAATTAATATAAATTATATTTTAAAATATATGTATATATATATATATATATATATATATATATAATTTTACATCAACATATATTCAAATAATCGAGACTTTAGATAGCGGTTAACGCGAAACCGCTATCATATGTTCACTTTTAAGAGCGGTTGCATCTTAACCGCTCTTAAATGTGAACATATGATAGCGGTTCCACGTTAACCGCTATCTAAAGTCTCGATTATTTGAAAAAGTGATCGATCATTTGAAATAGTAATTCGATCATTTTATTTTAATTTCTATAATATATATATAAATGAAAATAAGTTATATTGTGGAATATATATTTTATATTATAGTAATTAATATAAATTATATTTTAGAATATATATATATATATATATATATATATAATTTTACATCAAAATATATTCAAATAATCGAGACTTTAGATAGCGGTTAATGCGGAACCGCTATCATATGTTCACTTTTAAGAGCGGTTGCATCTTAACCACTCTTAAATGAGAAGATATGATAGCGGTTCCACGTTAACCGCTATCTAAAGTCTCGATTATTTGAAAAAGTGATCGATCATTTGGAAAAGTAATCGATCATTTGAAAAATTACATATTCTAAAATATAATTTATTTTAATTTCTATAATATATATATATATATATATATATATATATAAATGAAAATAAGTTATATTGTGGAATATATATTTTATATTATAGTAATTAATATAAATTATATTTTAGAATATATATATATATATATATATATATATATATAATTTTACATCAAAATATATTCAAATAATCGAGACTTTAGATAGCGTTAAGGTGGAACCGCTATCATATGTTCACTTCTAAGAGCGGTTAACATTTTAACCGCTCTTAAATGTGAAGATATGATAGCGGTTTCACGTTAACCGCTATCTAAAGTCACGATTATTTGAAAAAGTGATCGATCATTTGGAAAAATAATCGATCATTTGAAAAATTATATATTCTACAATATAATTTATTTTAATTTCTATAGTATATATATATATATATATATATATATATATATATTATATATATATAAATGAAAATAAGTTATATTGTGGAATATATGTTTTATATTATAGTAATTAATATAAATTATATTTTAGAATATATATATATATATATATATATATATATATTTTACATCAAAATATATTCAAATAATCGAGACTTTAGATAGTGTTAACGCTGAACCGCTTATCATATGTTAACATTTAAGAGCTGTTGCATCTTAACAGCTCTTAAATGTGAAGATATGATAGCGGTTCCACGTTAACCGCTATCTAAAGTCTCGATTCTTTGAAAAAGTGATCGATCATTTGGAAAAGTAATCGATCATTTGAAAATTTAGATATTCTAAAATATAATTTATTTTAATTTCTATAATATATATATATATATATATATATATATATATGAAAATAAGTTATATTGTGGAATATATATTTTATATTATGAGTAATTAATATAAATTATATTTTAGAATATATATATATATATATATATATATATATATATATATATCTTAACCGCTCTTAAATGTGAAGATATGATAGCTGCTCCACGTTAACCGCTATCTAAAGTCTCGATTATTTGAAAAAGTGATCGATCGTTTGGAAAAGTAATCGATCATTTGAAAAATTATATATTCTAAAATATAATTTATTTTAATTTCTATAATATATATATATATATATATATATAAATGAAAATAAGTTATATTGTGGAATATATATTTTATATTATAGTAATTAATATAAATTATATTTTAAAATATATGTATATATATATATATATATATATATATTTGACATCAACATATATTCAAATAATCGAGACTTTAGATAGCGTTAAGGTGGAACCACTATCATATGTTCACTTTTAAGAGCGGTTAACATCTTAACCGCTCTTAAATGTGAACATATGATAGCGGTTCCACGTTAACCGCTATCTAAAGTCTCGATTATTTGAAAAAGTGATCGATCATTTGAAATAGTAATCGATCATTTGAAAAATTATATATTCTAAAATATAATTTATTTTAATTTCTATATATATATATATAAATGAAAATAAGTTATATTGTGGAATATATATTTTATATTATAGTAATTAATATAAATTATATTTTAGATATATATATATATATATATATATATATATATATATATAATTTTACATCAAAATATATTCAAATAATCGAGACTTTAGATAGCGGTTAACGCGGAACCGCTATCATATGTTCACTTTTAAGAGCGGTTAACATCTTAACCGCTCTTAAATGTGAATATATGATAGCGGTTCCACGTTAACCGCTATCTAAAGTTTCGATTATTTGAAAAAGTGATCGATCATTTGGAAAAGTAATCGATCATTTGTAAAATTATATATTCTAAAATATAATTTATTTTAATTTCTATAATATATATATATATATATATATATAAATGACAATAAGTTATATTGTGGAATATATATTTTATATTATAGTAATTAATATAAATTATATTTATAATATATATATATATATATATATATATATATATAATTTTACATCAAAATATATTCAAATAATCGAGACTTTAGATAGTGGTTAAGGTGGAACCGCTTATCATATGTTCACTTTTAAGAGCGGTTAACATCTTAACCGCTCTTAAATGTGAAGATATGATAGCGGTTCCACGTTAACCGCTATCTAAAGTCTCGATTATTTGAAAAAGTGATCGATCATTTGAAATAGTAATCGATCATTTGAAAAATTATATATTCTAAAATATAATTTATTTTAATTTCTATAATATATATGCAAATGAAAATAAGTTATATTTTTGGAATATATATTTTATATTATAGTAATTAATATAAATTATATTTTAGAATATATATATATATATATATATATATATATATATATATAAACTTTACATCAAAATATATTCAAATAATCGAGACTTTAGATAGTGGTTAACGCAGAACCGCTATCATATGTTCACTTTTAAGAGCGGTTGCATTTTTAACCGCTCTTAAATGTGAAGATATGATAGCGGTTCCACGTTAACCACTATCTAAAGTCTCGATTATTTAAAAAAGTGATCGATCATTTGGAAAAGTAATCGATCATTTGTAAAATTATATATTCTAAAATATAATTTATTTTAATTTCTATAATATATATATATATATATATATATATATATATATATGTATATATATATATAAATGAAAATAAGTTATATTGTGGAATATATATTTTATATTATAGTAATTAATATAAATTATATTTTAGAATATATATATATATATATATATATATATATATATATATTTACATCAAAATATATTCAAATAATCGAGACTTTAGATAGCGGTTAAGGTGGAACCGCTATCATATGTTCACTTTTAAGAGCGGTTAACATTTTAACCGCTCTTAAATGTGAAGATATGATAGCGGTTCCACGTTAACCGCTATCTAAAGTCTCGATTATTTGAAAAAGTGATCGATCATTTGAAAAATTATATATTCTAAAATATAATTTGTTTTAATTTCTATAATATATATATATATATATATATATATATATATAAATGAAAATAAGTTATATTGTGGAATATATATTTTATATTATAGTAATTAATATAAATTATATTAAAATAAATATATATATATATATATATATATATAATTTTACATCAAAATATATTCAAATAATCGAGACTTTAGATAGCGGTTAAGGTGGAACCGCTATGATATGTTCACTTTTAAGAGCGGTTAATCACTAGTACAGAAAACACCTTTAACATCGGTTCTTAGCAGCTTTCTACATCGGTTCTAGAACCGATGTAGATACAACCGATGTAGAAAGTTGGTGAGTTTTAACATCGGTTAAGAACCGATGTAGAAAGTCTGACTTTCCACATCGGTTCTAGGCCATAACCGATGTAGAAAGTCGACTTTCCACATCGGTTATAGCCTATAACCGATGTGGAAAATCGGACTTTCTACATCGGTTATGGCCTAGAACCGATGTGGAAAGTATTAAAAATCACTTTCTACATCGGTTATGGCCATAACCGATGTGGAAAGTCATATTTTTTTTTAAATACGAATTTTAGTTTTTGATTTTTCGAACCTCGTATAGCATTTTAAATATTTACGACTACTCGAATGTTAATCTATATATAGAGGACATGCATTAACACACAAGTAAACATAATGTATATTATATATCTACATTGTATTGTATCAACAAAAACAATAAACATGTATTGTATTCTAAGTTTATACACTACAAGAAATATTAAAATTACCGACGGTCAAAATCCGTCTGTAATAACAAAAATCTGTTCGGTAAATGAATATTACCGACGGAATTCGACTGCCAAAAATCCGTCGTAAATTTGATTGTTCAGTAAATATTACCGACTGATTTATCCGTCTGTAAATGTGTTACAAATTTACCGACGGATCCGGATCCGTCGGTAATAATTTTATTAATTATTAAATTTTTTACTTATTTATAACATATTTTTTTGTAGAACCCCTCCCCTTATATTCTTATTATTTATTATTAATTATTTCACCATATTATAATTTTATAGCTTTGAATTATTGTCGATTAAGAGAAATGTCATTGGCGGGATTCAAACTCAGTACCTTAGAGTCGAGGCTAATGCTCCAACCACTAAGCTACTAGAATTTCTTGATAACAATTTACAAATAAATTATATTTATATACAAATATACAAATACATTTATATATATTTATATATATTTATATACATTTATATATATTTATATATATTTATATATTTTTTTATATATTTATATATATTTATATATATTTTTATATATTTATATATGTTTTTATATATTTATATGTATATTTTTATATATTTATATATATTTTTATATATTTATATATATTTATATATTTATATATTTATATATTTATATATTTATATATTTATATATTTATATATTTATATATTTATATATTTATATATTTATATATTTTTATATTTTTATATTTTTATATTTTATATTTATATATTTTTATATATTTTTATATTTTATATTTATATATTTATATATTTTTATATTTTTATATATTTTATATTTTTATATATTTATATATATATATATATATTTATATATATTTATATATAATTAAATATTTATTTTTAAAATTACTTAATTTAATAAATTATTATAAATTAATCTAATTATGATTAAATTAAATTATTAAATAAAAAATATTTTATTTTTTAATTAGTGAATAATTAAATTATATTATATAATTTTACCGACTGATTTATCCATCTGTAAATAATTTTTAATTTACATTTGAATTTACTCGATCGGATATATCCGTCGGTAATTAATTATTAATTTATTGATGGATTTACCGACGGATTTATCGACGGATATATCCGTCATAACTAATTATTATTTTACCGACGGATATATCCGTCTGTAACATCAAATTTCACAAATATTTTATATCCGGTATTTCGTCGTAATGATTATTTTCCGATGCTACAATTCGTCGCAAATATCCGTTTAATACGCGATTTTCTTG
>OY731402.1:10483681-10503681 GCA_963425845.1 Sphenostylis stenocarpa
AAATACACTTTCAACGTCGGTTGGTTAAAAATGACGTTGAAAGTTGAATGTTGGACACTTTCAACGCTCGGTCCAAGTCAACCAACGTAGAAAGTACATTCAACGTTGGTTCTAGATGAACCGACGTTGAAAGTCTTTGTATGGACACTTTCAACGCTCGGTTCCAGATGAACCGACATTGAATGTCATTTTATTGACACATTCAACGCTCGGTCCTCGATAAACCGACGTTGAATGTGTCTTCACTAAAAAAATTTTAAGTTAGAGAATTGTCAATCGACTAGAGTTCGAACCCAAGTACTTTAGAGTTGAAAGTTGATATTTCAACCACTAAACTACTCGTAATTTTCTAATAATAACTTACAAATTAATTATATTTATATACAAATAAATATATATTCTTGTAAATATATATTTATTTATATTTTCCGGAAAGTGATTTTATTTTTTTTCAGCTCAAAAATTCACTTAAGTTAGAGAATTGTCATCGACAGGATTCGAACCCAGTATTTTTGAATTGAAAGCTAACACTCCAACCACTAAACTACTGTAATTTTCTGATAATAACTTACAAATAAATTATATTTATATACAAATAAATATCCGTGTAAATATATATTTATTTATATATATTTTCTAGAAAGTGTTTTTATTTTTTTCAAGTAAAAATTCACTTAAGTTAAAGAATTGTCACCGATAGGATTCGAATATAGTATTTTAGAGTTGAAAATTGATACTCCAACCACTAAACTACTATAATTTTTTGATAATAATTTACAAATAAATTATATTTATATACAAATAAATATATATCCGTGTAAATATATAAATATAGAATATATAAATACAAATATATTTATATATTTTGATATATTTATATATTTTTATGTTGGATGTGAGGGCGCGATCGAGGGTGAAAGTGAGATTGACTCTCGCTTAAGTGAAAATACGTTAAAGCTCACGAAATTCACTCGCTCAAGCCTAGCTTGAGCGAAAATTGGTATTTTTCGCTGAGCGAATGTGTCACTTGAGCGAATGATGCGTTTCCCAAATTTATTTTATATCATTATATAAATAAATTATACATATTATATTCTGTCATTAAATTACAAACCCATATAAAGAGACTCGCTCACAAATTTGGCATCAAATTTTGAAAACCCACTCGACACACACTTTCACCTTCGAGCGTGCCCTCACATCCAATATATAAATATATAATTATTTAAATATATCAAAATATATAAATATATTTGTATTTATATATTTATACTGATATATATTTATTTGTATATAAATATAATTTATTTGTAAGTTACTATAAAAAAATTCGAGTAGTTTAGTGGTTGGAGTATCGACCTCCAACACTAAGGTACTCGGGTTCGAATCTGTCGCTGACAAAAAAATAATTTGGTAATGCTTTAAACTTTAAAAAAATATGATAAATAATAAAAATATAATATAAATGAGAGAGGGACCTAATAAAAATATAATATAAAAGAGAGGGGGGATTTCTAGATAAATAGAGGGGTTGGAAATAAATAAAAAAATTTGATTTGAAAAATAAGACTTTCAACGTCTGGTTCTATTTTACCGACGTTGAAAGTCCGATAACTTTCCACGTCGGTTAAATAGAACCGACGTTGAAAGTCTTAACTTTCAACGTCGCCTGATACAACGTCGGTTCTGGAACCGACGTTGAAGGCCTTCCAGAACCGACGTTGAAGGCCTTATTTATAGTAGTGTAGAACGTTTAATCTGATAAAAGCTCATTCAGAGATGCAACTGATCGATCAGAATGAAAATATAACAGGTCAGAATCGATTATGATCGATTAGAACAGTATTATGATCGATCAGAACAAGTTATGATCGATCAGAATCAAATTATGATCGATCAGAATGCATTTCAATCGATTAAAACGACGTTTTAATCGATTGAATTTATTTAAACCTTCATTCAATCGATTGATTCGTGTTTTCAATGGATTGAAATAACTTAATGAAAAATGACAGCTCTCTGTTTCAATCAATTAAAAAACATTTCAACAGATTGAAATCCTGAAAACACTTAGACTGAAAAAATAGTCTCTCTGTTTCAACAGATTGAAAAACATTTCAACAGATTCAAATTCTAAAAACACTTAGACAGAAAAATAGTCTCTCTGTTTCAACATATTGAAAAATATTTTAACAGATTAAAAATGTGAAACCTTTGATATTTTAAAAATTCATTAAGAACATTTTAACCTGTTGATTCTGCGATTCAACCAATTGAAATTTCGAATCTATAAGAACATTTCTTATGTTAAGTGATTTTAACAGATTGAAATTTCTTTTCAACAGATTGAAAAACTTAGTTTGTTCTTTTAATGCTTAAATGTTAGTTTTTCATGCAGAAAAATAATTTTACTGAGATGCATCATTTTAAGGTGCTTATCACATGATCTATTTGTCTATCAACAGATTAAGTCCAAAACTCCTAACCTTATTCAACTACACACCCACAAACTAAACTATATCAACTTAATATGTCTTCATCAAATCCAACAAGTGCTTCAAGAAGAAGTTAAGGATGGAGAAATAATTATGGAAGGAGAAGAAGTTAAGGAAGGAGAAGAACTTTTGGATGGAAAGGATAGGAGATTATAGTTAAGGATGGAGAAGAAAGTTGGGATGTAGAATGAAGTTAAGGAAGCAAAAGAAGTTAAGGAGGATGGAGAAGAAGTTAGGGAAGGAGAAAAAGTTAAGAATGAAGAACAAGTTACGGAAGGAGAAGAAGTTAAGGATGGAGAAATTGTTTAGGATGGGGAAGAAGTGATGGAAGGAGAAGAAGTTAAGGAAGAAGAAGAAGTTTTGGATGGAGAAGAAGTTAAGGGTAAAGAAGAAAGTATGGATGGGGAAGGAGTTTGGGATGGAGAAGAAGTTAAGGAGGGAGAAATGATTATGGATGGAGAAAAAGTTAAGGAAGGAGAAGAAATTAGGGATGACGAAGAAAGTAAGGATGGAGAAGAAGTTATGGACGGAGAAGATGTTAAGGAAGGAGAAGAAATTAAGGAAGGAGAAGAAGTTAGGGAAAGAGAAGAAGTTTGGGATGGAGAAGAAGTTAAGGATGAAGAAGAAGTTTGAGATGGAGGAGAAGTTTGGAATGGAGGAGAAGTTTGGAATGGAGGAGAAGAATTGAAGTAAGGTAAAGAAATTAAGGAAGAAGTAGTTTAGGAAGGAGAAGAAGTTAAGGAAGAAGAAGTTTTGGATGGAGAAGAAGTTAAGGATAAAGAAGAAAGTATGGATGGGGAAGAAGTTTGGGATGGAGAAGAAGTTTGGAATGGAGAAGAAATTAAGGAAGAAGAAGTTAAGGAAGTAGAAGAACTTTTGGATGGACAGGATAGGAGATTATAGTTAAGGATGAGGAAGAAAGTAAGGATGGAGAAGAAGTTATGGACGGAGAAGATGTTAAGGAAGGAGAAGAAATTAAGGAATGAGAAGAAGTTAAGGAAGAAGAAGAAGTTTTGGATGGAGAAGAAAATAAGGGTAAAGAAGAAAGTATGGATGGGGAAGAAGTTTGGGATGGAGAAGAAGTTAAGGAGGGAGAAATGATTATGGATGGAGAAGAACTTAAGGAAGGAGAAGAAATTAGGGATGATGAAGAAAGTAAGGATGGAAAGTATGGAGAAGAAATTGAGGAGGAAGAAGAAGTTAAGGAAGGAGAAGAAGTTATGGATGGAGTATAAGTTAGAATGGATAAGAAATTTGGGATGTAGATGAAGTTAAGGAAGGAGAAGAAGAAGTTAAGGATGGAGAAGAAGTTGAGGAAGAAGAAGAAGTTAAGGATGGGGAAGAAGTGAAGGAAGGAGAAGAAGTTAGGGAAGAAGAAGAAGTCAAGGATAAAGAAGAAATTATGGATTGGGAGGAAGTTAAGGAGGGAGAGATGATTATTATGGATGAAGAAGAAGTCAAGGACAGAGAAGAAATTTGAGATGGAGAAGAAATCAAGGAGGAAGAAGAAGTTAAAGAAGAAGAAGAAGAAGAAGTTATGGATGGAGAAGATGTTAAGGATACAGAAGAAAGTGTGGATGAGGAAGAAGTTTGGGATGGAGAAGAAGTTAAGGAGGGAGAAATGATTATGGATGGAGAAGAAGTCAATGAAGGAGAAGAAATTAGGGATGAGGAAGAAAGTAAGGACGAAGAAGAAGTTATGGACGGAGAAGATGTTAAGGAAGGAGAAGAAATTAAGGAAGGAGAAGAAGTTAGGGAAAGAGAAGAAGTTTGGGATGGAAGAAGAAGTTAAGGATGGAGAAGAAGTTTGGGATGGAGGAGAAGTTTGGAATGGAGGAGAAGAATCGAAGTATGGAGAAGAAAATAAGGAAGAAGAAGTTTAGGAAGGAGAAGAAGTTAAGGAAGAAGAAGTTTTGGATGGAGAAGAAGTTAAGGATAAAGAAGAACGTATGAATGGGGAAGAAGTTTGGGATGGAGAAGAAGTTTGGAATGGAGAAGAATCTACTAAGTAGGGAGAAGAAATTAAGGAAGAAGAAGTTAAGGAAGGAGAAGAACTTTTGGATGGATAGGTTAGGAGATTATAGTTAAGGATGGAGAAGAAACTTGGGATGTAGAATGAAGTTAAGGAAGCAGAAGAAGTTAAGGAGGATGGAGAAGAAGTTAGGGAAGGAGAAAAAGTTAAGAATGAAGAACAAGTTAGGGAAGGAGAAGAAGTTTTGGATGGAGAAGAAGTTAAAGGTAAAGAAGAAAGTATGGATGGGGAAGGAGTTTGGGATGGAGAAGAAATGAAGGAGGGAGAAATGATTATGGATGGAGAGGAAGTTAAGGAAGGAGAAGAAATTAGGGATGACAAAGAAAGTAAGGATGGAGAAGAAGTTATGGACGGAGAAGATGTTAAGGAAGGATGGAGAAGATGTTAAGGGAGATTATAGTGAAGGATGGAGAAGAAACTTGGGATGTAGAACGAAGTTAAGGAGGATAAAGAAGAAGTTAGAGAAGGAGAAAAAGTTAAGAATGAAGAATAAGTTAGGGAAGGAGAAGAAGTTAAGGATGGAGAAATAGTTTGGGATGGGGAAGAAGTGAAGGAATGAGAAGAAGTTAAGGAAGAAGAAGAAGTTTTGGATGGAGAAGAAATTATGGGTAAAGAAGAAAGTATGGATGGGGAAGAAGTTTGGGATGGAGAAGAAGTTAAGGAGGGAGAAATGATTATGGATGGAGAAGAAGTTAAGGAAGGAGAAGAAATTAGGGATAATGAAGAAAGTAAGGATGGAGAGTATGGAGAAGAAATCAAGGAGGAAGAAGAAGTTAACGAAGGAGGAGAAGTTATGGATGGAGTATAAGTTAAGGATGGAGAAGAAATTTGGGATGTAGATGAAGTTAAGGAAGGAGAAGAAGAAGTTAAGGATGGAGAAGAAGTTAGAGAAGGAGAAGAATTAGGGAAGAAGAAGAAGTTTTGGATGGAGAAGAAGTCAAGGATAAAGAAGAAATTATGGATTGGGAAGAAGTTAAGGAGGGAGAGATGAATATTATGGATGGAGAAGAAGTCAAGGAAGGAGAAGAAGTCATGGACGGAGAAGATGTTATGGAAGGAGAAGATGGTTTGGGTGGAGATGAAGTTAAGGAAGGAGAAGAAGTTAGGGAAAGACAGGAAGTTAAAGAAGGAAAAGAAGTTTGGGATGGATAAGGAAGGAGAAGAAGTTTTGGATGGAGTTAAGTTAAGGATGTAGAAGAAATTTGGGATGTATATGAAGTTAAGGAAGGAGAAGAAGAAGTTAACGATGGAGAAAAAGTTAGGGAAGGAGAAGAAGATAAGGATTGGGAAATAGTTTGGGATGGGGAAGAAGTGAAGGAAGGAGAAGAAGTTAAGGAAGAAGAAGAAGCTTTGGATGGAGAAAAAGTCAAGAATAAAGAAGAAATTATGGATGTGGAAGAAGTTAAGGAGGGAGAGATGATTATTATGGATGGAGAAGAAATCAAGGAAGGAGAAGAAGTCACGGGCGGAGAAGAAGTTAGGGAAGGAGAAGATGGTTTGGATGCAGAAGAAGTTAAGGAAGGAGAAGAACTTAGTGAAAGAGAGGAAGTTAAAGAAGGTGAAGAAGTTAAGGATGGAGAAGAAGTTTGGAATGGAGAAGAATTTAAGTATGGAGAAGAAATCAAGGAGGAAGAAGAAGTTAAGGAAGGAGAAGAAGTTATGGATGGAGTATAAGTTAAGAATGGAGAAGAAATTTGGGATTTAGATGAAGAAGTTAAGGAAGAAGAAGAAGAAGTTAAGGAAAGAGAAGAAATTAAGGATGGGGAATTAGTTTGGGATGGGGAAGAAGTGAAGGATGGAGAAGAAGTTAGGGAAGAAGAAGAAGTTTTGGATGGAGAAGAAGTCAAGGATGAAGAAGAAATTATGGATGGGGAAGAAGTTAAGGAGGGAGAGATGATTATTATGGATGAAGAAGAAGTCAAGGAAGGAGAAGAAGTCATGGACGGACAAGATGTTATGGAAGGAGAAGATGGTTTGGGTGGAGAAGAAGTTAAGGAAGGAGAAAAAGTTAGGGAAAGAGAGGAAGTTAAAGAAGGGAAGAAGTTAAGGACGGAGAAGAAGTTTGGGATGGGGAAGAAGTTTGGAATGGAGAAGAGTTTAAGTATGGAGAAGAAATCAAGGAGGAAGAAGAAGTTAAAGAAGAAGAAGAAGAAGTTATGGACGGAGAAGATGTTAAGGGTACAGAAGAAAGTATCGATGACGAAGAAGTTTGGGATGGAGAAGAAGTTAAGGAGGGAGAAATGATTATGGATGGAGAAGAAGTCAATGAAGGAGAAGAAATTAGGGATGAGGAAGAAAGTAAGGACGGAGAAGAAGTTATGGACGGAGAAGATGTTAAGGAAGGAGAAGAAATTAAGGAAGGAGAAGAAGTTAGGGAAAGAGAAGAAGTTTGGGATGGAGAAGAAGTTAAGGATGGAGAAGAAGTTTGGGATGGAGGAGATGTTTGGAATAGAGGAGAAGAATCGAAGTATGGAGAAGAAAATAAGGAAGAAGAAGTTTAGGAAGGAGAAGAAGTTAAGGAAGAAGAAGTTTTGGATGGAGAAGAAGTTAAGGATAAAGAAGAACGTATGAATGGGGAAGAAGTTTGGGATGGAGAAGAAGTTTAGGAAGGAGAAGAAGTTAAGGAAGAAGAAGTTTTGGATGGAGAAGAAGTTAAGGATGAAGAAGAACGTATGAATGGGGAAGAAGTTTGGGATGGAGAAGAAGTTTGGAATGGAGAGGAATCTACTAAGTAGGGAGAAGAAATTAAGGAAGAAGAAGTTAAGGAAGGAGAAGAACTTTTGGATGGATAGGTTAGGAAATTATAGTTAAGGATGGAGAAGAAACTTGGGATGTAGAATGAAGTTAAGGAAGCAGAAGAAGTTAAGGAGGATGGAGAAGAAGTTAGGGAAGGAGAAAAAGTTAAGAATGAAGAACAAGTTAGGGAAGGAGAAGAAGTTAAGGATGGAGAAATAATTTGGGATGAATAAAAAGTGAAGGAAGGAGAAGAAGTTAAGGAAGAAGAAGAAGTTTTGGATGGAGAAGAAGTTAAGGGTAAAGAAGAAAGTATGGATGGGGAAGGAGTTTGGGATGGAGAAGAAATGAAGGAGGGAGAAATGATTATGGATGGAGAGGAAGTTAAGGAAGGAGAAGAAATTAGGGATGACGAAGAAAGTAAGGATGGAGAAGAAGTTATGGACGGAGAAGATGTTAAGGAAGGATGGAGAAGATGTTAAGGAAGGATGGAGAAGATGTTAAGGGAGATTATAGTGAAGGATGGAGAAGAAACTTGGGATGTAGAATGAAGTTAAGGAAGCAGAAGAAGTTAAGGAGGATAGAGAAGAAGTTAGGGAAGGAGAAAAAGTTAAGAATGAAGAACAAGTTAGGGAAGGAGAAGAAGTTAAGGATGGAGAAATAGTTTGGGATGGGGAAGAAGTGAAGGAATGAGAAGAAGTTAAGGAAGAAGAAGAAGTTTTGGATGGAGAAGAAATTATGGGTAAAGAAGAAAGTATGGATGGGGAAGAAGTTTGGGATGGAGAAGAAGTTAAGGAGGGAGAAATGATTATGGATGGAGAAGAAGTTAAGGAAGGAGAAGAAATTAGGGATGATGAAGAAAGTAAGGACGGAGAGTATGGAGAAGAAATCAAGGAGGAAGAAGAAGTTAACGAAGGAGAAGAAGTTATGCATGGAGTATAAGTTAAGGATGGAGAAGAAATTTGGGATGTAGATGAAGTTAAGGAAGGAGAAGAAGAAGTTAAGGATGGAGAAGAAGTTAGAGAAGGAGAAGAATTAGGGAAGAAGAAGAAGTTTAGGATGGAGAAGAAGTCAAGGATAAAGAAGAAATTATGGATTGGGAAGAAGTTAAGGAGGGATAGATGAATATTATGGATGGAGAAGAAGTCAAGGAAGGAGAAGAAGTCATGGACGGACAAGATGTTATGGAAGGAGAAGAGGGTTTGGGTGGAGAAGAAGTTAAGGAAGGAGAAGAAGTTTGGGATGGATAAGGAGTTTGGAATGGAGAAGAGTTTAAGTATGAAAGTGATGAAGATCTTAGTGAAATACATTGGCAAAGATCTCATTGATTTGATGAAGTCAAAGATGTAGTCAAAAGTCAACTTTGCAGCAGTCAACAAGTCACTTAGATAAAAGAGTAGAAGGATTAGTGTGTCTACAGGAATGCTTAGGTAAAATCATTTTATCTTTTCTGCTGCATGAGGTTTCTCTTAACTCAAAAGATTTTGCAAAATGCCTCTAAAATCGTTTTAAACAATTAAAGATAAAGTATTTTGACAAAAGCTTTCTTAAACATGTTTTTAACTGATACAGCTTTGAAATAACCGATTAAAATTGCTTAGAATGTTCAAAGAAGTGTTTTTACAGTATTTTAATCGATACAACTTGCTTTTAATCGATTAAAACCATTTAGAACTCATTATGATCGATCAGAATACAAATATGACCGGTCAGAATCAGATTTGATCGATCAGATTTGAATTATGAGCGATCAGAATTTTTTCAATCGATTAAAACACGTTTAAATCGATTAAAATCACTTAAAGGGTCAGAATGATCGATTAGAATGCAATTATGACCGATCAGATCGCTTATGATCGATCGAATTGAATTATGACCGATCAGATCTGCTTCAATCGATTAAAACGCATTTCAACCGATTAAAACAACTTGGAAAAATTTTGTACAGAGTTTTAATCGATTAAAAACTATTTCTTATCAATTAAAATAACTTGAAAAGTTTTACAAGAAAGTTTTGCAGTATATCAATCAATTAAAACACGAAACAATCGATTGAATCAAACTTAGAAAATTTTTGTAAAATGTTTTAACTGATATAAACGTTGTCGTATCAGTTAAAACAAATCTGTTAAAGAATCAAGAACGTATTAATGGATTAAAAGAACTTTCAACAAATTGAAACGACTCTTTTAACAGATTAAACGAATATTTTAACAAATTAATTAATGCAGCAGTTTTGAAAATCTTCTTTAAAAACAAAGTTGCTTGGAACTTTTTACATATCAGTTTTTACACATCCTTAAGCAATCATTCAAGCAAACTTTAGCACTCTTTTCAAGAAAGATTCGTGACAGCTTTTAGAAGTTCTTTTGAAAATCTTTCTTGAGGCAACTTGCAATCTTTTGAAGAAGAAACTCACTGCAGAATTGGATAAACTGGTTTGAGCTTTCTAGTTTCTTCTTTTTTAATTCTTTTTCATTCTTTTGTATTGTGTGGTGCCTGGAATTTGGGCACGAGTTTCTCTCGTACTGGAATTGGGTTGTAGAGGTTATCAAGAACTGGAATTTGGTTCTTGGTGGAAAGGTTGAGTGCGGGAACTAGAATTTGGTTCTTGTGGTAGATTAAGTGTAAGATTGTATATCTCGTAAAACATTTAATCTAGTGGAACCCACCTGAATTTGGTCGGAGACTGGACGTAGCCCTGGTATTGGGTGAACCAGTATAAAATACCGGTGATATCTTTCTTAACCTTTCTCTCATTTAAATTCAGTTGATGCGCTTATTTTGATTGATTGCTTTGTGATTCAATAATAGATTTGTAAACTTAATTTTCGAATTAGATAATCTTTTATTTGCGAAAAACTTTCAAAGATCAATTCACCCCCCCCTCTTGATCTAAAACTACTTTTCTAACAATTGGCATCAGAGCGAGGTGCTTGAAAGTTATTCAAGTTTCTTTTATCCATGGCTGAAAACAGATTACCATTTTCTGAGGGGACATCTATTAACAGACCTCCACTCTTCTGTGGAACAGATTATCCTTTTTGGAAAATTAGGATGAAAATCTTTATTGAATCCATTAATAGAAATGTTTGGGATGTTATTTCTAATGGTCCTTTAATTACAGAGAAAGAATGGTCCAGCTTAAATGATGAGGAAAAGAAGAAAGTTCAAAGTGATTGCACTGCAAAAAATATAATTACTTCTGCACTTAACATGGATGAGTTTTTCAGGGTATCCCAATGCAAATCTGCCAAGGAGATGTGGGATGTTCTTGAGGTCACCCATGAGGGGACAACAGATGTAAAAAGAGCCAGAAAGCATACTCTCATAAGAGAATATGAGCTGTTCAAAATGCAAACTGGTGAAAGCATTGCAGATGTGCAGAAGCGATTCACTCACATCATTAATCATCTAATGGGCCTAGGTAAGACCTTTGATAAAGAAGAATTGAATATTAAAGTCTTGAAATGTCTTGACAGGTCTTGGCAGCCAAAGGTCACAACAATTTCAGAGTCAAAAGATTTGTCCGCCATGACAACAGCTTCTCTGTTTGGAAAACTTAGAGAACATGAAATGGAAATCACAAGATTTAATGAACAAGAAGTCTCTGAGAAGAAAAACAGAAGTATAGCACTTAAAGTTGAAGAAAATCAAGAATCAGAGGAAGAAAGTGAGAATCTTGGACTGCTTGTCAGAAAATTCAACAAGTTTCTCAAGAAAAAGATCCAAGACAAGGAAAGACATAAAAGGTATGAGAAAAAAACTGATTCTTCTAACTTTAAATGCTATGGCTGTGGTAAACAGGACCATGTCAGGATGGAATGCCCAGAAAGGAACAAACATAGTGAAAAGAAAGAAGAGAAAGTCAAAAGGAGAGCCTATATAGCATGGGATGACAATGACACTTCATCAACAGACAATTCTGATAATGAAGAAGCCAACCTATGTCTAATGGCAAGTCAAAATCCTCAATCCAGCAATGTAAGTTCTAGTTCCTCTTCAAATTTAGTGAATTATGATTCATTGCAAGAAGCATTTAATGAAATGCATGAAGAGGCTAAGAAACTACAAAAAGAAAACGATAGGCTAAAAGGACTAAATAATTGGTTGGTAAATAAAGTTGACTCTCTTGAAAAAAGGATTCTTGAAGATGAAACTGATTGTGATTTCTTAAAATTAATTCATGATAATTCTGACTGTGCATGTAATAAACCCTGTAATAACTGTTCAGAATTACAAAAGAAAGTTGATTTTTTATCACAAACCGTTTCAAGATTCACACAAGGTCAAGCCAATCTTGATGTTTTACTTGGGTCTCAAAAACTAATTTTTGATAAATCTGGAATAGGATTTAAATCTAGAAAAACAAATGTAAGAAGGAAATCATACTCTGTAATCAAATGTTTTTATTGCATGAAGAAAGGTCACTTAGTAAAATATTGTAGAATCAAAAAGTATGCTATTCCTAAAGGAAGAATGAAGTGGGTTCCAAAAATTAATTCATTTCAAATAACCTGATTAGGACCCAGTAACTATAAAGGGTACCAGAAACATACTAGCTTTGTTTTGCAGGAGCAAAATCTGGGAATCCCTTGGAGTTGAAAGCAGCAAATCAAGTTCTGTTTGTTTAAACTGATTGTTTTAATTGATATAAAACAGTATTAATCGATTAAAATAACTTACAGAGGATATCAGAATATCTGACCGTACTATTTTAATCGATTGAAATGTCGAATTAATCGATTAAAATGTTCTCAGGATTTAAGTTTAGCTGGTTTAATCGAGTAAAATGAATTTATATCAACTAAAAACACTAAGGTATCAAATTTAATTGATTCATTTTCGTTTTAATCGATTTAAATTCTGGTATCATTTTATTAATTTCATTCTGTACAAAACTAATCGATTCTTTTATGAAATAATCGATTAATTCACTGTAGCAGTTTCAAACCTAAGAGTAAAGATCAAATTAATAGGATAATTAGTTGATTAATCGATTAATTAGGTTCTGAAAATAAGTTTTATAACATCCAATTGTAGATTGGTAAGTAAAATCAAGTCAAAAACCCAGGTTTTTATGATAATCAAAATCTGTATAACTCTTTAAAAATTTCTTTGACCGAGTCAAACAGATTCCCAAGAACAAATTAACTGATACACCCACTGGTCAGAAATCTGTGTTTTTTGTCCTCAGTCAAAGGGACATGCAATTAAAGTTGATTTCACAGGCTTTTTCTGGAGTAAACTGCATTTCACAAAAATTGACATCCGTAAAACTATATCTTACTCCTGTGTATCTCTTTGCACTCAGTATTCTCTTCCCAGTTCAAAAGTTGTATCTGGTTCATTGTTCTTCTTCCTTCTTACCCGTGTCCACACGTCTCTGAATTTCTTCTCTAAAGATTCAAACAAAATGTTGAGAAGATCTAAATCTAGAAAGAGGCAGAAAGGTGAATCTTCCTCGGCTGGAAATCAGGGAGGCCACCTGGAAAACTGGTTTAGTGGTGACAGAGATAAGATGAACAGCTTCATCACCAATTTCAGTCAAAAACAGCTTGTTATTCCTAAGTTCATAAGATTTTCGTGGCTGGATGAAGAAGGATTTACCTCGTTAAGAAGGAAACTAAAGCGTCAAAAACTGAAAAATTTCCTGGAGTTCACTGGCAATATTCAACCAGATTTGGTAAGAGTCTTCTATGGTAATCTTACTGTCAGTGGGTCTACTTTACGATCTCAAGTTAAAGGAGTCAATCTAGTCATTACTCTTGACATTTGGGAGGAAGTCGCTGGCCTCAAAGATGTTGGGGTGAAAATCTCTAGAGGAAATATTGCTGAAATACCAGAATTTAACAAAAATCAGTTTTTTCGCACTTGTCTAAAAGATCAAAATGAGTCAGCTAGGATTTTCAATGCTGGAAAGATGAGGCTTGAATCAAGAGTTCTTGCCTTCATTATTGCGTGGATTCTTACTCCAAGGGGGAGTAACCATGCCATACTCTATGATGGGGGAACTTAACTACTTTCTTGGATTACAAGTCAAACAACTTCAAGAAGGAAGTTTTCTTCATCAATCCAAATACTGCACAGAACTCTTGAAGAGATTTGAGATGGAACACTGCAAGGAGGCATCAACACCTATGTCCACAAACTGCTACCTTGATTCTGATAAAAAAGGAAAATCTGTTGATGAAACCAAATATAGAGGGCTTATTGGTTCTTTGCTATATTTAACAGCAAGTAGACCTGACATCATGTTCAGTGTCTGTATGTGTGCCAGGTTCCAATCTGCACCAAAAGAGTCTCATCTTACTGCGGCAAAAAGAATCCTCAAATATCTCAAGGGGACTTTAAATGTTGGGTTATGGTATCCAAGTGAGTCAAAACTGAATTTAGTGGGATACTCTGACTTAGATTTTGCAGGTTGTAAGCTTGATAGGAAAAGCACCAGTGGCACCTGTCATCTCCTTGGAAGCAGTCTAATCTCTTGGCATAGTAAAAAGCACTCTTGTGTTGCTCTTTCTACAGCTGAAGCAGAATACATTGCAGCTGGGAGTTGTTGTGCTCAATCCCTTTGGATCAAACAGCAGCTTGAGGATTATGGTTTAATTCTCAGAAAAATTCTTCTCTTGTGTGATAATACTAGTGCCATTATGCTAACTAAAAATCCAATCCAACATTCTAGGACAAAGCATATAGAAATTAGACATCATTTCATTAGAGATCATATTTTAAAAGGTGATTGCGAAATCTTCTTTATAGAAACTGAAAAATAACTAGCAGATATTTTTACAAAACCCCTTGCTCGTGATCGATTTTTCAAAATTCGCACTGAATTAGGCATTTTAGATGCATCAAACATCACTTAGGTTGCAAGTCTAGTTGTTTTATTCAATAAAAAATATTTTAAATCGATTAAAAGAATTTACACAACATCTTTCTTTACTGTTTTTAATCAATTTTTATTCTGGAAAGAAAAATTAAAGGCTTTAGTTAATGATTGTTCTTGTAACATGTTACTAAAGCGTGATTCCCTTATCTTTACACGTATTAATTGTATTCATTACAAACGTGTTAATGAAGATAAGTTTGAATCAACTTTGATTGATCTTTACATGAGTAAAGAATCGTATTTTAATTTTTTTCAAAATCTTAAGCATGTTAAATATCTTTGCATTTCTTTGTTTCTCTTCTGTTCCCTCTTTTTGATGAAGTCAAAAGGGGGAGAAATAGTTGCTTTTACTTTTAGTCAATTTAGAAGTCAATTTAGAGAAATAACTCTTAAATTAGGGGGAGCAACATTTTAGGGGGAGAAATAGGAAAATAATACATTTTTCACTTCTCACTAATCTATATTATCAAGTGACTTCTTTTGCAGAGTTTTTTTCAAAATGGTGTTTGTCTTCATCAAATAGGGGGAGATTGAAAGTGATGAAGATCTTAGTGAAATACATTGGCAAAGATCTCATTGATTTGATGAAGTCAAAAGTCAACTTTACAGCAGTCAACAAGTCACTTAGATAAACGAGTAGAAGGATTAGTGTGTCTACAAGAATGCTTAGGTAAAATCATTTTATCTTTTCTGCTGCATGAGGTTTCTCTTCACTCAAAAGATTTTGCAAAATGCCTCTAAAATCGTTTTAAATAATTAAAGATAAAGTATTTTGACAAAAGCTTTCTTAAACATGTTTTTAACTGATACAACTTTGAAATAACCGATTAAAATTGCTTAGAATGTTCAAAGAAGTGTTTTTACAGTATTTTAATCGATACAACTTGCTTTTAATCGATTAAAACCATTTAGAACTCATTATGATCGATCAGAATACAAATATGACCGGTCAGAATCAGATTTGATCGATCAGATTTGAATTATGAGCGATCAAATTTTTTCAAACTATTAAAACACGTTTAAATCGATTAAAATCACTTAAAGGGTCAGAATGATCGATCAGAATGCAATTATGACCGATCAGAATCAGTTATGATCGATCAGAATTGAATTATGACCGATTAGATCTGTTTCAATCGATTAAAACGCATTTCAACCGATTAAAACAACTTGGAAAAATTTTGTACAGAGTTTTAATCGATTAAAAACTATTTCTTATCAGTTAAAATAACTTGAAAAGTTTTACAAGAAAGTTTTGCAGTATATCAATCAATTAAAACACAAAACAATCGATTGAATCAAACTTAGAAAATTTTTGTAAAATGTTTTAACTAATATAAACGTTGTTGTATCAGTTAAAACAAATCTGTTAAAGAATCAAGAACGTATTAATGGATTAAAAGAACTTTCAACAGATTGAAACGACTCTTTTAACAGATTAAACGGATATTTTAACAGATTAATTAATGCAGCAGTTTTGAAAATCTTCTTTAAAAACAAAGTTGCTTGGAACTTTTTACATATCAATTTTTACACATCCTTAAGCAATCATTCAAGCAAACTTTAGCACTCTTTTCAAGAAAGATTCGTGACAGTTTTTAGAAGTTCTTTTGAAAATCTTTCTTGAGGCAACTTGCAATCTTTTGAAGAAGAAACTCACTGCAGAATTGGATAAACTGGTTTGAGCTTTCTAGTTTCTTCTTTTTCAATTCTTTTTCATTCTTTTGTATTGTGTGGTGCCTGGAATTTGGGCACAGGTTTCTCTGCAGCTGGAATTGGGTTGTAGAGGTTATCAAGAACTGGAATTTGGTTCTTGGTGGAAAGGTTGAGTGCAGGAACTAGAATTTGGTTCTTGTGGTAGATTAAGTGTAAGATTGTATATCTGTAAAACATTTAATCTAGTGGAACCCAACTGGAATTTGGCTGGAGACTGGACGTAGCCCTGGTATTGGGTGAACCAGTATAAAATACCGGTGATATCTTTCTTAACCTTTCTCTCATTTAAATTCAGTTGTTGCGCTTATTTTGATTGATTGCTTTGTGATTCAAGAATAGATTTGTAAACTAAATTTTCGAATTAGATAATCTGTTATTTGTGAAAAACTTTCAAAGATCAATTCACCCCCCCTCTTGATCAAAAACTACTTTTCTAACAAAGTATGGAGAAGAAATCAAGGAGGAAGAAGAAGTTAAGGAAGGAGAAGAAGTTATGGATGGAGTATAAGTTACGGATGGAGAAGAAATTTGGGATGTATATGAAGTTAAGGAAGGAGAAGAAGAAGAAGTTAAGGATGGAGAAAAAGTTAGGGAAGGAGAAGAAGATAAGGATTGGGAAATAGTTTGGGATGGGGAAGAAGTGAAGGAAGGAGAAGAAGTTAAGGAAGAAGAAGAAGCTTTGGATGGAGAAAAAGTCAAGAATAAAGAAGAAGTTATGGATGTGGAAGAAGTTAAGGAGGGAGAGATGATTATTATGGATGGAGAAGAAATCAAGGAAGGAGAAGAAGTCACGAACGGAGAAGATGTTAGGGAAGGAGAAGATGGTTTGGATGCAGAAGAAGTTAAGGAAGGAGAAGAAGTTAGGGAAAGAGAGGAAGTTAAAGAAGGTGAAGAAGTTAAGGATGGAGAAGAAGTTTGGAATGGAGAAGAATTTAAGTATGGAGAAGAAATCAAGGAGGAAGAAGAAGTTAAGGAAGGAGAAGAAGTTATGGATGGAGTATAAGTTAAGGATGGAGAAGAAATTTGGGATGTATATGAAGTTAAGGAAGGAGAAGAAGAAGAAGTTAAGGATGGAGAAAAAGTTAGGGAAGGAGAAGAAGATAAGGATTGGGAAATAGTTTGGTATGGGGAAGAAGTGAAGGAAGGAGAAGAAGTTAAGGAAGAAGAAGAAGCTTTGGATGGAGAAAAAGTCAAGAATAAAGAAGAAATTATGGATGTGGAAGAAGTTAAGGAGGGAGAGATGATTATTATGGATGGAGAAGAAATCAAGGAAGGAGAAGAAGTCACGAATGGAGAAGATGTTAGGGAAGGAGAAGATGGTTTGGATACAGAAGAAGTTAAGGAAGGAGAAGAAGTTAGTAAAAGAGAGGAAGTTAAAGAAGGTGAAGAAGTTAAGGTGGAGAAGAAGTTTGGAATGGAGAAGAATTTAAGTATGGAGAAGAAATCAAGGAGGAAGAAGAAGTTAAGGAAGGAGAAGAAGTTATGGATGGAGTATAAGTTAAGAATGGAGAAGAAATTTGGGATTTAGATGAAGAAGTTAAGGAAGAAGAAGAAGAAGTTAAGGACGGAGAAGAAGTTAGGGAAGGAGAAGAAATTAAGGATGGGGAATTAGTTTGGGATGGGGAAGAAGTGAAGGATGGAGAAGAAGTTAGGGAAGAAGAAGAAGTTTTGGATGGAGAAGAAGTCAAGGATGAAGAAGAAATTATGGATGGGGAAGAAGTTAAGGAGGGAGAGATGATTGTTATGGATGAAGAAGAAGTCAAGGAAGGAGAAGAAGTCATGGATGGACAAGATGTTATGGAAGGAGAAGATGGTTTGGGTGGAGAAGAAGTTAAGGAAGGAGAAGAAGTTAGGGAAAGAGAAGAAGTTAAAGAAGGAGAAGAAGTTAAGGACGGAGAAGAAGTTTGGGTTGGAGAAGAAGTTTGGAATGGAGAAGAGTTTAAGTATGGAGAAGAAATCAAGGAGGAAGAAGAAGTTAAAGAAGAAGAAGAAGTTATGGATGGAGAAGATGTTAAGGGTACAAAAGAAAGTATGGATGAGGAAGAAGTTTGGGATGGAGAAGAAGTTAAGGAGGGAGAAATGATTATGGATGGAGAAGAAGTCAATGAAGGAGAAGAAATTAGGGATGAGGAAGAAAGTATGGACGGAGAAGAAGTTAAGGAAGGAGAAGAAATTAAGGAAGGAGAAGAAGTTAGGGAAAGAGAAGAAGTTTGGGATGGAGAAGATGTTAAGGATGGAGAAGAAGTTTGGGATGGAGGAGAAGTTTGGAATGGAGGAGAAGAATCGAAGTATGGAGAAGAAAATAAGGAAGAAGAAGTTTAGGAAGGAGAAGAAGTTAAGGAAGAAGAAGTTTTGGATGGAGAAGAAGTTAGGGATAAAGAAGAACGTATGAATGGGGAAGAAGTTCGGGATGGAGAAGATGTTTGGAATGGAGAAGAATCTACTAAGTAGGGAGAAGAAATTAAGGAAGAAGAAGTTAAGGAAGGAGAAGAACTTTTGGATGGATAGGTTAGGAGATTATAGTTAAGGATGGAGAAGAAACTTGGGATGTAGAATGAAGTTAAGGAAGGAGAAGAAGAATTTAAGGATGGAGAAGAAGTTAGAGAAGGAGAAGAATTAGGGAAGAAGAAGAAGAAGTTAAGGATGGAGAAGAAGTTAGAGAAGGAGAAGAATTAGGGAAGAAGAAGAAGTTTTGGATGGAGAAGAAGTCAAGGAAGGAGAAGAAGTTAGTGAAAGAGAGGAAGTTAAAGAAGGTGAAGAAGTTAAGGATGGAGAAGAAGTTTGGAATGGAGAATAATTTAAGTATGGAGAAGAAATCAAGGAGGAAGAAGAAGTTAAGGAAGGAGAAGAAGTTATGGATGGAGTACAAGTTAAGGATGGAGAAGAAATTTGGGATGTTGATGCAGAAGTTAAGGAAGGAGAAGAAGAAGTTAAGGATGGAGAATAAGTTAGGGAAGGAGAAGAAGTTAAGGATGGGGAATTAGTTTGGGATGTGAAGAAGTGAAGGAAGGAGAAGAAGTTAGGGAAGAAGAATAAGTTTTGGATGGAGAAGAAGTCAAGGATGAAGAAGAAATTATGGATGGGGAAGAAGTTAAGGAGGGAGAGATGATTATTATAGATGGAGAAGAAGTCAAGGAAGGAGAAGAAGTCATGGATGGACAAGATGTTATGGAAGGAGAAGATGGTTTGGGTGGAGAAGAAGTTAAGGAAGAAGAAGAAGTTTGGGAAAGAGAGGAAGTTAAAGAAGGAGAAGAAGTTAAGGATGGAGAAGAAATTTGGGATGGAGAAGAAGTTTGGAATGGAGAAGAGTTTAATTATCGAAAAAAAATCAAGGAAGAAGAAGAAGTTAAGGAAGGAGAAGAAGTTATGGATGGAGTATAAGTTAAGGATGTAGAAGAAATTTGGGATGTAGATGAAGTTAAGGAAGGAGAAGAAGTTACGGAAGGAGAAGAAGTTAAGGATGGGGAAGAAGTGAAGGAAGGAGAAGAAGTTAGGGAAGAGGAAGAAGTTTTGATGGAGAAGAAGTCAAGGATAGAGAAGAAATTATGGATTGGAAAGAAGTTAAGGAGGGAGAGATTATTATTATGGATGGAGAAGAAGTCAAAGAAGGAGAAGAAGTCATGGACGGAGAAGATGTTATGGAAGGAGAAGTTGGTTTGGATGGAGAAGAAGTTAAGGAAGGAGAATAAGTTAGGGAAAGAGAGGAAGTTAAAGAAGAAGAAGAAGTTAAGGATGGAGAAGAAGTTTGGGATGGAGAGGAAGTTTGGAATTGATAAGAATTTAAGTATTGAGAAGAAATCAAGGAGGAAGAGGAAGTTAAGGAAGGTGATGTGGACATAAAGGCCCAAGCCGATAATGAGAAGGATCAAGATCAAGATCCAATCCAAGACTTAGGTGGACCTATGACAAGAGGCAGGCTCAGAAAAACACAAGAGGCATTGCAATACAAAGTGACCAATTTGCTAAAGGTCCAACTATTAAAAGATCCAAACATGGAGGAGTCTAGACCTATCACATGCATAGAATGTTTGGAGAGCTAGGAGGCCCAACTAAAAGATTTAGTTTTTATTTATTATTATTATTTTATTTGCTACAATGGGGATTTGAACCCAAGACCCAAAGCTTGTAATGC
>OY731402.1:10506181-10918681 GCA_963425845.1 Sphenostylis stenocarpa
AATGTTATAGCTCATAGAAATCAAAATAAGTCTGATGAGGCACTTAAGAAAACAAGGAGTAGTGAGGTTAAGTGTTTCAAATGTTTGGGAAGAGGTCACATAGCTTCTCAATGTCCCACTAAGAAGACTATGTTACTTAAGGAGGATGAAGAAGTAATTAGTGAATCTTCTTCAGATTCTTCATCTAGTGATGAAAATGAGCATGAAGATGAAAGAGAGTTAGAAGGAGATCTGTTCATGATTAGAAGGATGTTGGGTAGTCAATCAGTTGAATTGGATGATTGTCAAAGAGAAAATATTTTTCATGCAAGGTGTCTCATTCAAGGGAAGTTGTGCTCTTTGATCATTGATGGTGGGAGTTGCACTAATGTGGCTAGTGCACGGATGGTTTCAAAAATGAATTTGGAGACTAAGCCACACCCGCGACCTTATAAACTTCAATGGCTTAGTGAAGATGGTGAGATGACTATGAATAGGCAAGTTGAAGTGGGTTTTTCCATAGGGAAATATGAAGATTCTGTTTTGTGTGATGTGGTGCCTATGGAGGCTTGTCATTTACTTCTTGGGAGACCATGGCAGTATGATAGGAGAGTTATGCATGATGGTTTCACTAATAAGTTCTCTTTTATGCATAAATACCGCAAAACTACTCTTGCACCTTTGGTTCCAAGAGAAGTTAATGAGGATCAACTGAAAATGAGAAAGAAAAGAAAAGAAGAAAGAAAAGAAAAAAGAAAAAGAGAGTGAAAAGAAAAAGGAAAAAGAGGAAGAAAAAGAGAAAGAGAGAAAAAAATCAAATCTGTTTATAAAAGAAAAAGAAGTCAAAAGAGCTATGCAATTGAGAAAGCCAATACTTTTACTTTTGAGTAAAGAAAGTAAATCAAACAGTCCATGTTTTACTAACTCTCTTCCAAAAGAGGTTTCTTCTTTGTTGCAGGATTTTGAAGATGTTTTTCCCAAAGAAGTGCCTATAGGTCTACCCCCTCTTAGGGGTATTGAGCATCAAATTGACCTTATTCCAGGAGCTTCATTGCCTAATAGACCAGCCTATCGAAGCAATCCCCAAGAAACCAAGGAGATTCAAAAGCAAGTTGAAGACTTAATGCAAAAGGGGTGGGTTAAAGAAAGCTTGAGTCCATGTGCAGTCTCAGTCATTCTAGTCCCTACGAAAGATGGAACTTGGAGGATGTGCACAGATTGTAGAGCTATCAATAACATCATGGTAAAGTATAGACATCCCATTCCTAGGTTAGATGACTTGTTGGATGAATTGTATGGTGCTTGTATCTTCTCTAAAATTGACTTGAAAAGTGGATATCATCAAATTAGAATTAGAGAAGGAAATGAGTGGAAAATAGCTTTTAAAACTAAATATGGGTTGTATGAGTGGCTAGTTATGCCCTTTGGGTTAACTAATGCTCCAAGCACTTTTATGAGATTGATGAACCATGTTTTGAAAGAGTTTTTAGGCAAATGTGTAGTGGTGTATTTTGATGATATTCTGATATATAGCACTAATTTTGATTTGCATGTTGAACATTTGCGTGCTGTCATGAATGTGCTTAGAAAGGAAAAATTATTTGCTAATCTTGAAAAATGTACCTTTTGCACTGATCATGTTGTGTTCTTGGGATTTGTTGTGAGTTCTAAAGGGGTACAAGTTGATGAGGAAAAGATTAGAGCCATCCAAGAGTGGCCTACCCCTAAGAATGTGAGTGAAGTGAGAAGCTTTCATGGGTTAGCTAGTTTCTATAGGAGGTTTGTTAAAGATTTTAGTACTTTGGCTGCACCTCTTAATGAAATAATCAAAAAGCATGTTGGATTTAAATGGGGTGAAAAACAAGAAAAGGAATTTTCTGAACTTAAGCACAAACTATCTAATGCCCCCATCCTTGCGTTACCAAATTTTGCAAAATCTTTTGAAATTGAATGTGATGCATCTAATGTGGGTATTGGGGCTGTTTTGCTACAAGAAGGTCATCCAATTGCTTATTTTAGTGAGAAGTTGAATGAGGGTGCCCTAAACTATCCCACCTATGATAAGGAATTGTATGCCTTAGTGCGTGCTTTACAAACTTGGCAGCATTAACTTTTACCAAAAGAGTTTGTAATTCATAGTGATCACGAATCTTTGAAATACTTAAAGGGACAAGGTAAGTTAAACAAGAGGCATGTCAAATGGGTTGAGTTCTTAGAGCAATTTCCATATGTCATCAAGCATAAAAAGGGAAAAGGGAATGTAGTAGCTGATGCACTTTCTAGGAGATATGCATTACTTCTATGCTTGAAACTAAATTGTTTGGTCTTGAATCTTTGAAAGATATGTATGTGAATGATGTGGATTTTTCTGAAACTTTTGCTTCATGTGAAAAGTTTTCTAAAAATGGTTACTTTAGGCATAATGGATTCTTGTTTAAAGCAAATAAATTGTGTGTGCCTAAGTGTTCCATTAGAGAGTTGCTTGTGAGTGAATCACAGGGGGTTTGATGGGTCATTTTGGGGTTCAAAAGACTTTAGAAATTTTGCAAGAACATTTCTTTTGGCCTCATATGAAACGTGATGTGAATAAGTTTTGTGATCATTGCATTGTGTGTAAAAAGGCTAAATCTAAGGTTAAGCCTCATGGGTTGTATACTCCTTTACCTGTTCCTGAATATCCTTGGACTGACATTTCTATGGACTTTATTTTAGGGTTGCCTAAAACAAAGAATGGAAAGGATTTTGTGTTTGTTGTTGTTGATAGGTTTTCTAAAATGGCACATTTCATACCTTGCAAGAAGGTAGATGATGCTTGTCATGTGGCTGATTTGTTTTTCAAGGAAGTAGTAAGGCTACATGGGTTGCCGAGGAGCATTGTGAGTGATAGGGATTCAAAATTCCTTAGTCACTTTTGGAGGACCTTGTGGGGTAAGATTGGTACTAAATTATTGTTTTCTACTACTTGTCACCCACAAACTGATGGTCAAACTGAGGTAGTCAATAGGACTTTAGGCACATTGCTTAGGACTATTTTAAAGAAAAATCTTAAGACTTGGGAAGCATGTTTACCGCATGTTGAGTTTGCTTATAATAGGGTTATCCATACTAATTGTTCACCATTTGAGATTGTGTATGGATTTAATCCTTTGACTCCTCTTGATTTGTTGCGTTTGCCTAACATTTCTATGTTTAAGCATAAGGAAGCACAGGCTAAAGCAGAATATGTGAAGAAGTTGCATGAGCAAGTAAAAACTCAAATTGAAAAGAAGAATGAGAGCTATGCGAGGCAAGCTAACAAGGGTAGGAAAAAGGTGGTGTTCCAACCTGGTGATTGGGTTTTGGTACACATGAGAAAGGAAAGGTTTCCAGAACAAAGAAAGTCTAAACTTCAACCTAGAGGAGATGGGCCATTCCAAGTCTTAGAGAAGATCAATGATAATGCTTATAAGATTGATATACCAGGAGAGTATAATGTAAGTTCATCTTTTAATGTTGCTGACTTGACTCCTTTTGATGCAGGAGATGAATTCATAGATTTGAGGACAAATGCTGCCCAAGAAGGAGGGAATGATGTGGACATAAGGCCCAAGCCCATAACGAGGAGGATCAAGATCAAGATCCAATCCAAGACTTAGGTGGACCTATGACAAGAGGCATTGCAATACAAAGTGACCAATTTGCTAAAGGCCCAACTATTAAAAGATCCAAACATGGAGGAGTCTAGACCTATCACATGCATAAAATATTTGGAGAGCTAGGAGGCCCAACTAAAAGATTTAGTTTTTAATTATTATTATTATTTTATTTGCTACAGTGGGGATTTGAACCCAAGACCCAAAGCTTGTAATGCCTTCACTGAACCGTCTGGGTAACTTAACTTTGCTTGGGATATTAGGATTTTAATTTATCTTTATTTCCTACAATGAGACAAACTCATAAACTTAAGTTGTATTAAACATTTGGGAATTCAGAATGAACGTACGTAATATTCAGATTACTTTGTGAGTTGTTGCTCTGCTAGGGTTCTTCCTTGCATCACTTGATCTTATCAAGAATTATTCGATTCTTGTGGCGATCCTTCTTGGCTTATCAAATATTCTTATTTGTGGCACCTACGGTATCTTTTATGTTTTTTTGTTTTCTATTTCCAATCAAATCAATTCTTAAAACCTAACCCTAAATTGTTTCCCTTCTATTTGAGTGTCGTCAGAAGGAGAAGAAGTTATGGATGGAGTAGAAGTTAAGGATGGAGAAGAAATTTGGGATGTAGGTGAAGTTAAGGAAGGAGAAGAAGAAGTTAAGGATGGAGAAGAAGTTAGGTAAGGAGAAGAAGTTAAGGATAGGGAAATAGTTTGGGCTGGGGAAGAAGTGAAGGAAGGAGAAGAAGTTAGGGAAGAAGAAGAAGTTTTGGATGGAGAAGAAGTCAAGGATAAAGGAGAAATTTTTGATGGGCAAGAAGTTAAGGAGGGAAAGATGATTATTATGGATGGATGTAGACCCCAAATCTTGTCCGACCTCAAAATAAGAGCAGAAGACCTCCTATTCGAAGATGGACGAAGCCTAAAACGCCACTAGGAGAGACTATTAGGCCCCATGTTAGAGTAGGAAGGAGTTTTTGTATAAAAATAAGGATTTTCGCCTTCAGGAGTCGAGACCGCCGTCTCGCTTTTCGGGACTGCCGTCTCGCCATTGATGCAACGTCTCGCCACTTGCCAATGGCGAGACCCCCCTCCCGTTTGGCAAGAAGGCCTTTTCGTCACTTGAAAAGTCGATATCGTCGTCTCGCCAAACGAGACGCCCGTCTCGCCGCTTTTGCAAGTCGAGACCACCATTCTGAATGGCGAGACAGCCGTCTCGACCTGACAGACGCGAATCTCTATAAATAGTGAGCGCTCCCCCCCTTCATTTCACACAGTTCTTTCACTTTCCCTTCTACACTTTCTTCAAATTCTCCTCCTAGAGTCCCTCTGAAGCATTTCCGGAGTTTCTGAGTGTCTTAGAGAGCTTTTTATAGCGTTTCGAGAGTGATTTTCGGTGTTGTAAGAGCGAAGGGCTGCCAAAACGCACCCTATTCTCAAGAGAATTAATTAAAAAGCTTGCTTCAGAGGTTTCTTCACTCTCTCCCTCTCTTTTATTGTCTTTATATTATAATTAAATTATGTAATAGACATTAGGGCCATGTAGTCATTATTTTAATTCCGCAAATAAAAGGGTAAAAGCGTCTTTTCAAAAGTTTATCTATAAAATAACTGGCCTATCATAGGTGTCGTCGTCGTCCATTCCGACGTCTAGGGACATCTCAAACGTTTATGCGAGCGGTCGCGAAAAGATGGTTTAGACTCGCGTTTTATTTTAAAATGTGTTCATTGCTTCTGAGGTGCTCAACAACTGAACTATCCTCTAATAAAAGCAAGGTTTTCGCCAAAGGGTTCTTATGGAGTCGCCATCAATGTTTTGACCATAAACATTGGAAAAGGATAAAAAGGCATTGATTTTAAGAAAAACCAAACATGGCCATTATAACCAGAGTTAGGTAAGGGAGTTAGTTACGCGTGGGGAAGGTGTTAGCACCCCCATGACGCCCCTTTCGAGTTCCCTATGACGATTAATTCATAAAGTACAGATTAAGAGAAATTATGCTATTACCCTATTTTATTATACAATATTAAAAAATGGCATCTACATGATTCTATTTTCTATTGCATACATAAAGCAATAAAAGAGAAGAAAAGTGAAAAGAACCTCCGTAGCAAGCTTTTATTACAAATCTTCAACTGTGAGGATGCGTTTTGGCAATCCCCCGCACTACAAAGACTCTCCTCCCCGAATACAGGACCGACACTACCAAAATTTTAAGAAGAATCGAATGCCGGAAGAAACTTCCTTAACCGATTGTTACCTTATAGGCAATCAGAGAGATCATTCGAAAGAGGGAGAGAAGAGAGGAGTGAGGTGTGTGTAAAAGTTGCAAATGAGGCCCCTATTTATAGTTTTCTCGCTACCAGGACCTCGGGACGCCCGTCTGGGCTGGGATGGCTGTCTGGGACATTTGCGACGGCCGTCTGGGATTTGGGATGGCCGTCCCAAACCCCTGACAGAATTTTCTTACCTTTTTCTTATTTTTTGAGTCCAGAAAGCTCTCCTATCCTCACATGGAGCCTAGTGAACATTACTAGGGGCCCAATGATGCCTTGTTCATCTTCGAACGGAGGATCTCTGACCTTTATTGAGAGGCCGGGCAAGATTTGGGGTCTACAGCTGCCCCCCCTTCAACTGACTAACCGACTGTTGGCTCAATATGCCTACGAGATTGGTTGGCAGGTGAAGGAGTTAACCCTCTTGCTCGGTTGTCCTTCGGATGCTCCTTTGGTGGGGTAGCCGATCCTCTAGATGATGAATGCAGTCTGATGTTGTCTTCAGATGTTTCCTTGCTGTGGAGGCTAACCCATCGGGCGATATGTGTGAAACTTCAGGATGCTCCTTTGATGCAGTAGCTGACCCTTCAGCTGGTGAATGAAAATTTTCCCTTAGGATACTCCTTTGATGCGGTAGCTGACCCCTCAGGCAATGAATGTGAACCTCCAGGATGCTCCTTCGATGCGGTAGCTGATCCTGTGGTTGATTAGTATGAACCCGCATCTGGTTGTTGTAGCTTTGGGATGCTCTTTTTGATGCGGTAGCCAATCCCGTAGCTGACGAGTAGGAAACCTCAGGATGCTTCTTTAGTGAGGTAGCCGATTACTCAATTTGCAGGATGCTCCTTCGGTGAGGTAGTCGATCCTTAGGTTTGCAGGATGCTCCTTTGGAGAGGTAGCCGATCCTTTGGTTTGTAGGATGCTCCTTCGGTGAGGTAGCCGATCCTTCGATTTGTAGGATGCTCCTTTGGTGAGGAAGCCGATCCTTTGATTTGCAGGATGCTCCTTCGGTGAGGTAGCCGATCCTTCGATTTGTAGGATGCTCCTTCGGTGAGGTAGCTGATCCTTTGGATGATGAATAGTTTTGATAGGTACCAACCCCTATCTGGTTTGATGAGAATGAACCCTCATCTGGTCCGAACCTCCTTCTATAAGGCTCTTGTGAGTACAAACCCCCACCAGGTTCGAGTCCGTGCTTGCAAACTCTTGTGAGTACTTACTCTCACCAGGTACGAATCCGCATTTGCTAGATTCTTGTGAGTACTTACCCTCACCAGGTACGAGCCCGCATTTGCTATGCTCTTGTGGGTACCTACCCCCACCAGGTATAAATCTGCGTTTGCTAGATTCTAGTGAGTACTTACCCTCACCAGGTACGAGCCCGCATTTGCTAAGCTCTTGTGGGTACCTTCCCCCACTAGGTTTGAGTCCGCGTTTGCTAAACTCTTTGTGAGTACTTACCCTCACACGGTACGAGCTTGCGTTTGCTAAGCTCTTGTGGGTACTTACTCCCACTAGGTATGAATCCGCATTTGCTAGATTCTTGTGGGTACTTTCCCCCACTAGGTTCGAGTCCGCATTTGCTATAAACTTTGACGAGCCCCGTTCTGCAAGGCTCTTGTGGGTATCTATCCCCACCAGGTATGAGTCTGTGTTTGCTAAACTCTTTGTGAGTACTTACCCTTACACGGTACGAGCCTGCGTTTGCTAAGCTCTTGTGGGTACTTACCCCCACCAGGTATGAATCTGCATTTGCTAGATTCTTGTGGGTACTTTCCCCCACTAGGTTTGAGTCCGCGTTTGCTAAACTCGTTGTGAGTACTTACCCTCACACGGTACGAGTCCGCATTTGCTAAGCTCTTGTGGGTACTTACCCCCACCAGGTATGAACCCACATTTGCTAGATTCTTGTGGGTACTTTCCCCCACTAGGTTCGAGTCCGCATTTGTTATACTCTTGATGAGCCCCATTCTACAAAGCTCTTGTGGGTACCTACCCCCACCAGGTACGAATCCACTTTTGCTAGATTCTTGATGAGCCCCCTTCTGCAAGGCTTTCAGGATGCTCTTTTTTGATAGTCAATCATGTGGTTGATGAGTACAAACCCTCATCCGATTTTGGAGATGTGTTGGTAGCTTACTATTTCTTATCATGCGCCCATTCCATGGGGAGTGATTGATTTTGTTTTTGACTTTTCTGTTTTAGTCATCCGGTCTTGTCGGGGATTCTTTGTTTTTGGCTTTTCTGTTTAGCAATCTAGTCTTGCCACAGATTTTTTGTTTTTGGCTTTTTCACCATCCGACATGTTGATTGTCGGGGATTATTTGTTGGTTGCCTCTTATTTAAGCAGGAATCCACTGGGGATTTTTTATTTTTGCTTATTGTGCCTCTTATGTAGGCAGATGCTTCACTGATGAAGGCTTTATGCTTGGGCTTGTATTGCCTCTTGCATAGGTTGATTTCCCTTTTTAAGGATATTGGCTCTTTTGCTTGCCAGGTCTTGCCTATATATTTATAGGCAATTAACTTCTTGAGGATATGAATTTGTAATTTTGCCTTTGCTTGTCGCCGCCGTCAAAAAGAGGGCGGTCGAAGCGACGCGATGGTTTCGACTCTCTTGATTTTCGCGTTTTTTATTGGTATGGTTACAACGCCTTTAGGTTGTCCGATAATCGGGTTGAACCTAAGGGTGAGGTTTTCGAAAAGGTGTTCTTGGGTTGTCCGATAACCGGGCTAACCCAAGAACTAGTTTTGAAGGGTTCTGTGGAGTCGCCACCGATGTTTTTACCGGAAACATCAGAAAAGGAGTTAAAAGGCGTTGGTTTTCGAAAAACCAACTTTGGTCGTTAGAACCAGAGTTGGGTAAGGGAGTTAGTTACGTGTAAGGGAAGTGTTAGTTCCCTTACGACGCCCCTTTCGGGTTCCCTATGACAGGCCAACTTCTTAAAATATTTAAACTGACGAAAATACGCTTTTACCCTTTTATTTTGCGGATTTTAAATTATGACTACATGGCCCTAATGTTTATTGCGTAATTTAAATAAAGCGGTAAAAGATAGAGGGAGAAAATAGAAACCTCCGAGGCTAGCTTTCTATTAATTTCTTTGAAGATAGGGTGCTTTGCAGCAGCCCTTCACTCTTACAGCGCCGGAAATCTCTCAAAAACGCTCTAAAAAATCTCTAAAGACACTCAGAAACTCCGGAAATGCTTTGGAGGGGTTCTAGAGAGAGAAATAGATGATGTGACTAGAGAGAGAATGGAAGATGTGTGTGAAATGAGGGGAATGGCGCTCCTATTTATAGGGATTCGCGCCTGTCAGGTCGAGACGGCCGTCTCGCCTTGCAGAAATGGCGAGACGGCGATCCCGAATCCGAGACAGCGGTCTCGACCTTAAAAGGCGAAAATCCTTATTTTCATGCCAAAAATCCCTCCTATCCTAGTATGGGGCCTAATAGTCTCTCCTAGTGGCTTCTTAGGCTTCATCCATCTTCGAAAAGGAGGTCTTCCGACTTTATTATGAGGCGGGGCAAGATTTGGGGTCTACAGTTGCCCCCCCTTTACCTGATCAGTCGACTATTGGCCTGTTGTGCCAAGAGGATCGACTGGAAGGTAAAGGAGTTGACCCTCTTGCTCGGTTGTCCTTCAGATGTTCCGTCTTTGTGGCGGTCGATCTTCTGGAAAAAGGTGCACTTCCAGGATGCTCCTTCTGGCGGTAGCTGGTCCTTTCGGCTGATGAGTATGAACCCCCATCTGGTTTGACGAGTATGAACCCTCGTCCGGTAAGCCCCCTTTTGTAAGGCCTGATGAGTATATACCCCCATCTGGTGTTTGACGAGTATGAACCCCCGTCCTGTAAGCCACCTTTTGTAAGGCTTGATGAGTATACACCCCCATCTGGTGTTAAGCCTCTGGATGCTCCATCTTGCGGTAGCTGACCCTTTGGCTGTGGTGGCGGCTTACTGCTCTAGCTCATGCGCCGTGAGAAACCTCAGGATGCTCCTTTGATGCGGTAGCTGACCCTTTGGCTGTGATGGCGGCTTACTGCTCTAGCTCATGCGCCGGTGTTGAGATGTGTTCTCTTTGTTTGTCTTTTCTGAGAGTGGTCGTCCGGTCTGAGCCGGGGATTCTGTTGGTGTTCATCCAGCTTGGTGGTTGCTGGGGATTCTTTGATTTTGATCTTTTGGTGGTGGTCATCCGACTTTGCTGGTTGTCGGGGATTTTTATGAGTGCCTCTTAGGTAGGCAGGAATCCTCTGGGGATTTGCTGATCTGGGTGACGCCTCTTGAGTAGGTGGATATCATATTGAAAATTTGCTGATTTTGATGGTGTCTTTGAGCAGGAAGATACTCCATTGAGTTTCTGGTAATGCCTCTGAGTAGGCAGATGCTTCATCGGAAGTGAAGACTTTTGGTTGCATTTGTTTTGCCTCTGACTAGGCTGATATGGGGATGCTGGCTCTTGCTTGCCAGGTCTTGCCTATGCGTAGGCAAATGACATTCTGAGGATGAATCTGAAGTTTTGCCTTTGTAGTAGGCTCACTGGGATGATCTTTCTTTTTTATTGATCCACCGGGGAATTGGTCGACTTCCCGGGGGTCAGATTTTGGTAGCCCTTTGGGGGAATGGTGTCGAGTCTCGACTCCTTAATTGATATGTGTGCGAGCTGGCTTTTGTGATGCTCTTATTCTGTTGAAGGAATGGAATTTCCAATTCCTTTTTTGATTTTTTCTTTTTCTGAGGTGACCCACTTAGGGAGCAAGGATTTTCATTTGATTTCGCCTTTTTCCGCGATTTATCTCTTTTTTTTTCGCGATTTGAAATTTGGCTTTTTTAGGATAATGTGTAAGCCTTTTTACTTTTTAGTCTCTTTTTATTACGCTGGCTTTTTTCCTCTTTTTTGGGAGGTCCATTAGGGATGAAGTTTTCTTTCTTTGGTGATCCACCAGGAAATTAGTTGACTCCCTGGGGATCTGATTTTTCTTTTCTAGGGATGGAGTCTTGGCTCCTTGATTGATGTTGATGCGAGCTAAAATTGTGAAGCTCTTATTCCACTGGAGGATGGGAATTTCTGATTCTTTTTTTGTTAGACTTTTTAGGAGATCCACTTTGAGGATTTTTATTCGACCTTCTCTGTTGTTGCCTTTTCTTTTGGACATCCTCTGGGGATGCAAGAGTTTTCTTCTTTTTTCCTTTTTTTGTTGAGCCCTTGTTGGTATGGAGATTGGACTCTTTTGACTGTTGATGATGATGGGCTCTTGAAGCCTTTATTCTCCATTGGGGGAGTGTGGAGGGGACTTTGGGTGAGTGTGCTCGATGACTCATGTAGTGGTAATGCTGAGTCGTGAGGAGTGTTTTTGTTTTGCCTTCGGAGTAGGAAGGGATCCTTTTGGGGATGACTAAGCCTTTCCATCGGCTTTTTCTTTTATGATTTCTGATGATTGTGCCCTCTTTTTTTGGGTGATGATTGGAGCTTTGGCTTCTGGAAGCTTCTTATGACAACTCACTCTTCTTTCTTCAGGGAGAGTAATGTTTGGAGACTTATTACTTTCTTGTGCCTTCTTTTCTGGGTAGAAGGATGGTAGCTGGAGCTCTTGATTTTCATAAGTTCTTATTCTGCTGAGTCGCTTGATTGACGACTTGCTCCGTTTTCTTGAGGGCATTATTTGGAGACTCAGTCTCAGTGATCCTATTTTGAATCACAAACATGGAGCTAGTCTCCTTATATGCATGAATGCTTTTCGTTTTTTTTTTGTTTTTTTTGTTTTTTTTTTTGTTATTTATCTGAAGTGATTTTTATTTCTTTCATTTTTTACCTTGACAAAGTCGTTTTGTGCGACTACTTGTGTGTGGATGCCTTAAATGCAATCTATCTTTTTTTTTCGATGCATCTGAAAAAGTGACTGGCATTCTCCTGCTGGACTTTTAATGATTATGATGAAGGGCCCCTCTCTTTTATTCATTTTTTGGTTTAGCCCTATCTTTTGCCTAGACCGCCCTTTTTGGGGTTTTCGGTCTAGCGGGCTGCCTTAATTTTTGCCTAGGATATCTTAACGGGCTTTTTTCTTTTTTTTATGAATGCCCTAACTTTTGCCTAGACCGCCCTTTGCGGGTTTTTGATCTAGCGGGCTACCCTAACTTTTGCCTAAGAATCTCCTAACAGGCATTATTTTTTATTTTCATTTTTTGTTTCTCTTCTATTTTTGAGAGATAGGACCCTATCATATGCATGCAATGTTCGTGATATGCATCCTATAATGTTATTTCAATTAATTTTTCAAAAGGATTAACCAATGTGCTTGAGCTTTCGACGTTATGTGCTTTCGTCGACAGGATAGGTTGTACAGATTTTGCCATCTTGACTTTGCGGTGACCGAAGAATGATTGTGTTGATTGTAGAGCGACTTGCCATGTCAGTGCACCCCTCCCTTTCCTTGGGGATGTCAGTCCTCCTATTGATTACTATCTCCACATTTCCCTACTACTTACTAGAATGCCATAGTGGTAAGGGTCAAGATAAGAGAAAGAAGAGGATATTTAATTCAAAGGCTTGTGTTTTAGAATTGTTTTATTTTGACAAAAAATGGTTTTTGTAAGCACAACTAGCCAAGGTTGGTTAGAGTGTTTAGGCTAGTTTAAACAACGTTTTGTTTATGGAGTGGCGTCTTATTCTATGGCGCTTGCTATGACTGATTAACTTCCCTAGTCTGCCCTTTGGGTTTTCAGCTTAGGATGTTGTGTTTTGTTTTGTCCTAACTTTTGTCTAGGTTTTGTCTAGGTTTCTTTTTTTGTTGCTTTGGGAAACCTAGCGGACTTTATTTTGTAACCCTAGTTTTTGCCTAGGCTATGGTTGTTCGGGTTTCCTAGCGGGTTTACCCTAACTTTTGCGTATCCCCCTTGGTGGGTTTCGTACCGGGTATCTTGCCTTTTCTTTTTGGCCTTTGGCTTCTATGGGCTTCTTTTGATTTTCTTTTCTCTTTACACAACATTGGTGAAGCACAACTTTATTATGATGAGGTAAAACTTTATTTTGTGCTTCTAGTCAATCATTGGTGATGAATTTGACTTTTATTTTGGTCAATGGCGCGGTTTAATTACTTTGACGCATTTTGAAAACATTTGCTTAAACATGATTATTAATGAGGTTTAGATATGAATAGCAAGAAGAGAAGCAGACAGTAAGAATGACATTCTTTGTAATTAATAGGGAAATATGTGCCCTACAATGCTCGGGGGTCGGGCTAGCCCCGAGGAGTAATCTCTAATAGTCATTGGATTTACAAACCCTAGGAATCAAAAGGAGAACACCTAATGACTAAAGTTGCTTTTGACACTTGAACCCCTCTATTTGGGAAAATATGATTCACAATGTGGAGGGGAGACTTCCCTTTTCTCCGTGCAGCTTGATCCTTTGTAGGGTAATGCTTTAAAGGATTGTCTTTAAAATTTGGTGGCTCCCTTATTCCTTGAGAGTTTCTAATGAGCCCTTGGTTTGGGCGGCATCCATATTTCCTCACCATGTGGGTCACCTTCATATCGTTGGGGAAGTCTTTTCATATTAGCAAAAGATATTTCAAAGGTCCTTTTCAGTCGCATCCATTCAAGGTAGGGCAAACGACTTGCTGATCTGAATGTTGTTTTTAGCTCAAACCGTGACCAGCTTGTCACCTACCGTGAGTTTGTCTCTTTAGCGGAGCATTGAGAGAACTGCCTTAGCGTCGTGAATCCAAAGTCTATTCAATTTCCTCTTTGGATTATGTTTTTCTTCGATCTTATTATTTATTCCTTTATTCTTAGGAGGGTCATCTTATACGTCCTTGGTGAAATAGATTCTTCCACTTCTAATCTTGCCCCCGAATGTCGGCTATGCTGGAGATATCTTCATTGATGGACGATGTTTTTGCGTATCTCCATGGTACAACTTTATTTGACGTGGGAACAAATGAGATGACGTCCTTGCCTCCTCTCCTTTATTTACTCAGATGACCAATGGTTGAGGTTTATTATCCTCCTTAGGCGGATCAACCGTTGGGAAAAACTTGATGACAAAATGTTTGCTCTTCATCTTATTCCAATTCGTGGAAAGCACATCGATTAATCCTCTCTTTTTATTATCTTATTATTATTAAAGTGAGAATGAATGTAATTTATGAATGCAATAGACGGTTGAAGAGACAAACAATTTTATTTATTTTATCTAGACAGTGTACATTCCTCAATGCAATGTTTCGAAGTACAGTTTTTTTTTTTTTAAAAAAAAGTGGAGAAGCCTAAATGAACCCATAGGCAGGTTAGAATTTCTATTTATTTTCTTTTTGACTTCCCCTGCATGGCAATCGAATGCCCTAATCCTCTTTTCATGGTATTCAGGAATGTCAACTTCTTCGACTGTTTATTATTATATGCATGTTATAAGGATGAAGTTTGGTGGATGCATGTATGCAAGTGTTTGTTTTTTCTAAACATTATCATGTTTTATTTTCTAACATGATGTATGATAGTGTTTGAGATTTTGTGTTTTTTTTTGTATGCGGATGAGGGCATGAAGAATACCAGCCGCTTTCTAAAATGCAAAAAGATTTTTATTGTTTAAAATGAATGATTTATGAGATGGATATTCCTTAAGACAATGGCTTAGATATCCTCCTTAAAGCTTACCCTTTGTGGGGTATCATACCCACCTTGGTGTAATGGTTCCTTCCCCATCACAGACTTGGCAAGTATAATGGGGGTTACCATCACACCTTAGTACACTTGTCCCTTCCTTGTCGCGAAGGTCACAAATGTGCTCGGGGCCTCTTTCGCCATTGTCTTAGAGATATCTAGTGTTCCCTAGAATGAATGTATTTATGCATGCACCAGTACAAAAGGGCGGTAGATGTTCAAAGTGAATAACTTTTGACTGAGATATCCGATTTGGACGCACAGCATATCAAAACGAAGAGAAAGAGGTGAAGAATCAAGCTGCAAAATTCCCGAAGGGGATTTGGCCCAGTAATTTTCCTAAAAACCGCTTCGAAGACCCATTTTTTAGGGATTTATTAAAATGATGCGTATGCATACCTTCTTTATGTATTTGTTTTCTCTCTTGGTTTTTTCACTTATGACATGATGCGATATGAATGATATGACTTTGTCAGAATTCTTTTATTCATTATTATTATTATTATTATTATTATTTTATTTGGTTTATTCATAACCTTTTATCTCTTCTGTCGGACTGCGTGGTTACTTAGCTTACAAAGAACCTGAAACCAGGCTAGCTAAAAGGCAGATTGTCCGAGATAAAATGGCTTTATGTGAAAGAATATTTAACGTACCTTATCTCTTCTGTCGGAACTGCGTGGCTACTTAGCTTACAAAGAACCTGAAACCAGACTAGCTAAAAGGCAGACTGTCCGAGATAAGGGAGTTTATTACAAAAATATTTTTTGTGATTTTTCTTTGTTGTTTGTTTATGCTATGCAACAGACAAGTGCGACAAACAAATGTACACACAATTCGATCATCCACGAACAGGCGAGAAGTCGTTTTAATCACGAGGTAGGGTTTTCCTGCAGAAAAGTGCTTTGGCGAAGGTAGGATCTAACTGTTCTCACCAAGGCTAAGGCCCCCAAGGTGCCCCCATTATAGGGTCCCCACTCTCCAGCCTTCTGACCATGCTTAGCACTAGGGCCATAGTCAGTCTTTGTGCCAAAAGAGGAAGGTCACCTTGAGTGGTGGTTTCCGATCACACTGGTGGGCACAAGGCCATCACTACAGTGAACCGTACCTACTACCCACTCCCTATGAATTTCTCACTTGCCCCCGGGTATAGAGGGAACTGTAGTGTGCAAGGGTTTGTGTACAGTTTGTATTTCAAACAATTGCGTAAGTATAAACAAGCAACAGTTATTAAAGCCAAACAGTAAAACATGTTATAATACAAGGTAGGGTAAAAGCGTAATTTTCTTGGTCAACTCTCTAGGCTTCCCCAGTGGAGTCGCCATCTGTCGCCGCCGTCAAAACGAGGGCGGTTGGAGCGACGTGATGGTTTCGACTCTCTTGATTTTCGCATTTTTTATTGGTATGGTTACAACGCCTTTAGGTTGTCCGATAACCGGGTTGAACCTAAGGGCGAGGTTTTCAAAAAGGCGTTCTTGGGTTGTCCGATAACCGGGCTAACCCAAGAACTAGTTTTGAAGGGTTCTGTGGAGTCGCCACCGATGTTTTTACTGGAAACATCGGAAAAGGAGTTAAAAGGCGTTGGTTTTCGAAAAATCAACTTTGGTCGTTAGAACCAGAGTTGGGTAAGGGAGTTAGTTACGTGTAAGGGAAGTGTTAGTTCCCTTACGACGCCCCTTTCGGGTTCCCTATGACAGGCCAGCTTCTTAAAATATTTAAACTGACGAAAATACGCTTTTACCCTTTTATTTTGCGGATTTTAAATTATGACTACATGGCCCTAATGTTTATTGTGTAATTTAAATAAAGCGATAAAAGATAGAGGGAGAAAATAGAAACCTCCGAGGCTAGCTTTCTATTAATTTCTTTGAAGATAGGGTGCTTTGCGGCAGCCCTTCACTCTTACAGCGCCGAAAATTTCTCAAAAACGCTCTAAAAAATCTCTAAAGACACTCAGAAAGTCCGGAAATGCTTCGGAGGGGTTTTAGAGAGAGAAATAGATGATGTGACTAGAGAGAGAATGGAAGAGGTGTGTGAAATGAGGGGAATGGCGCTCCTATTTATAGGGATTCGCGCCTGTTAGGTCGAGACGGTCGTCTCGTCTGACAAGGTCGAGACGACCGTCTCGCCTTTTGCGCGAGGCGAGACGGCGGTCCCGAATCCGAGACGGTCGCCTTCATGCCAAAAATCCCTCCTATCCTAGTATGGGGCTTAATAGTCTCTCCTAGTGGCTTCTTAGGCTTCATCCATCTTCGAAAAAGAGGTCTTCCGACTTTATTATGAGGTCGGGCAAGATTTGGGGTCTACATTGCTGGCTCACTAGGGATAATTTTTTTTTTCTTTTTGATGATTCACCGGGGAATTGATTTCCTTCCCGGAGATCTATTTTGATTTGCCCCGTGGGGGGTATGGAGTTTTTGACTCCTTGTGGGATGCTGTTAGTTTGAACGGGCTTTGTCGATGCTCTTATTCCGCTGGGGAATGGGTTTTCTAATTATTTAATTTTCACCTTTTTCTCGCGATTTTGAAATTTGGCTTCTTTCTTTTGGATAATGCGTGCGTCTTTTTACTTTTTAATTTCTTTTATGCACGCAAGTTTTTTCTTCTTTTTTGAGTATCCCTTAGGGATGAAAGATTTTCTTCTTTTTCTTTTTTGGCGATCTACCAAGGAGTTCGTTGGCTTCCTGGGAATCCAACTTTGATTTGATTTTTTTTATGATGGAGTCTTAGCTCCTGGCTTTGTGAAGCTCTTATTGAGCTAGAGGATGAGAATTTTCTTGTTTTCCTCGTTTTGTAGATTTTTCTGAGATGCTTTACTTGGGGATTTTTATTCGGCCTTTTTCTGTTATGGCCTCTATTGGGGAATGAAAGGTTTTTCTTTTCTTTCTTTTTTTGTTGAACCCCTGGGGATATGGAGATTTTGACTCTGTATTTTTCTTTGATTGATCTTTATGTAGTTCTTATTCTCCTTTGAGGAAGTAGCGGAGATTCTGGATGAATGTGTTCGATGACTCATGTGGTGATGAAGGCTGAGTCGTGGGATAATATTTTTGTTTTGCCTCTAGAATAGGCGAAGATCCGCTTGGGGTGATCAAGCCTTTCCGTTAGTTTTTCTATGTTGATGGCTTCCTCTTTCTTGGATGGAAGGATGGTGGTTGGAGCTTCAAATGACTATGTTTGACGGCTCATGTGATGGTGATGCTGAGTCATGGAGTAATTTTTGTTTTGCCTTTGCGGTAGGCAAGGATCCTCCTGGGGATCATCGAGCCTTTTCGTTGGCCTCTTTTTTCGATGCACCTTCTTTTATTAGGGTAGAAGGAGAATGGTTGGAGCTATGGTTTTCTTGAAGCTCTTTATTCTGCTGGAGTGGTTTTGATTTCGCCTTCCTTTTCTTGAGGGAAACTTTTTATTTGGAGACTGGGTTCTGGCGCCTCCTGTTTTCAATCACAAGTATGGAGCCTAGCCTCCTTATATGCATGTTTATTATTCTTATTTAAATAAAATTATTTTTTTCTTAATTTTGACAAAATCATTTTGTGCAACTACTTTGTGTGTGAATGTTCTAGATGCAATCTATTTATTTATTTATTTTTGATGCATTTAGAAAGTAATTGGCCTTCTCCCGTTGGCTTCTTATGAATATGCCGATGGGCTCCTCCTTTATGACCATGATGATGGGCTCCTCTTTTATTCATCCTTTGGTTTTAGCCCTATCTTTTGCCTAGAACTCCATTTACGGGTTTTCAATCTAGCGGGCTGCCTTAATTTTTGCCTAGAATATCTTAGGGGGCTTTTGCCTTATCTTTTGCCTAGACCATTCTTTTGGGGTTTCCGATCTAGCAGGCTACCCTAATTTTTACCTAAGAATATCCTAGCAGGAATTTATTCTTTTCTTATTTATATATTTATATGTTTCCTCTTTTTTTTTAGATGCATGCTTGATTTTTTATTAAGGTCTTTGCGCATATTTATGATTTATCAATAAAGAGGCATTTCCATAATATTTGGTCAAGAGAAAGGAAATGAAAGGGAATTTTATTGATAAATGAGCAAAAGTTTATTTCTTTTATAGAAGGATTTCAAAAGGTATTTAGAAGAATGGATGGTTGGGGTTAGTTATACTGTGTAGGCTTAAACAGTCATGTCCATGATATCTGCCCCCTGGTTCTCCTAATTACTTCTGTTGAGATGCCTGAGCTCAGAGTGAAGACTATGTAGACTGCTTGCTTCTGGAAGAATGTTACCTTAGCCGCCTTTCGGTTTTCGACTGAGGTAACCATTGCTTTTAATTTTTATTATTTTTTTTTTACCTCTACTTTTTGCCTAGGACGTATCTTAGCGAGGGATATAGACCCTATCTTTTGTCCAGGGATGCCCTTTGCGGGTTTTCATTCCTGACGGGTCTTGAGCAATGTCTTCAAGCATAATACTTCTTCACCGCATCAGAATTGATTGGGTGTCGAAGTTCCTTTCCATCCATATCGGCAAGAATAAGAGCTCCTCCCAAGAAAACTCGCTTGACCACAAAGGGTCCTTCATAATTTTTCACCCATTTTCCAATTTTATTCTTCTAGGCCGGAAGCACATTATTTACCATTAAATCCCTCTTATGGTAAATATGAGGGTTGACTTTTTTGTAAGCCTTTTTTATTTTCCTTTGATAGGCTTGTCCGTGACATATAATATTCAGCCGTTTTTCTTCAATAAGGTTTACCTGGTCATATCGGCTTCGAACCCATTCAGCATCTGTTAAGTTTGCTTCCATCATCATGTGCTTTTATTAACATGATTAGCTGTACCAATTTGTCGTCTCGGATCTTTGCTATAACCGAAGAGTAATCATTTTGAATATAGAGCAACTGCCATGTCAATGCCCCTCTTCCTTTCCTTAGGGATTTCAATCCTCCTATTGATCACTATATTTCCACATTCCCTAGTTAATTACTTGAATGCTTTATTGTGAATGGTCAAGAGAAGAGAAAGAAAGGGATTTATTGCAAAGGCTTGTGTGTTTAGTGGGATTTTTTTTTTAAAATAATAGTTTTTGTAAGAATGGCTAGCCAGGGTTGGTCAGTGTTTAGGCTAGTTTAAACAAACGTTTAGTTTTTATGAGGTGGCGTCTTCAAATGAATACTTTGGCGCCTATTTGTGAGTGATTAACTTTCCTAGTCCACCCTTTTGGGTTTTCAGCCTAGGATATTATGTTATGTCCTAACTTTTGTCTAGGTTCCCCTTTTCCATTTTTGGGATACCTAGCGGACTTTATTTTGTTTATAGCGCTTTGATTATTTTGACGCATTTTAAAACGTTTGTCTAAACATGGTTATTTAATGGGGTATAGACATAATTAGCGAGAAGAGAAGCAGATAGTAAGATTAACATTCTTTTGTAATTCAAAGGGAAATGTGTGCCCTAAAGATGCTCGGGGGTTGGGCACACCCCGAGGAGTGATCTCTAATAGTCATTGGGTTTACATCCCTTAGAATCGGAAGAAGGGCACCTAATGACTAACGCTACCCTTGACACTAATATCCCTCCTTTTCGGAAGATCGTCTTTAAGGTATAGAGGGGAGACTTATCTTTTCTTTGTACGACTTGATCTTTTGTAGTGTCGTACTTTAAAGGGTTATCCTTAAAATCTGGTGGCTCTCTTATTGCTTGAGTGTCCTTTCCAAGCCCTTGTCTGGGATGTATCCATATCTCTTCATTATATGGGCCACTTTTAAATTGCTAGGAAGTCTTTTCATATTTTCAAATGTCCTCTTTACTCGCATCCATTTAAGGTATGGTGGACGGCTCGCTGATTCAAATGTAGTCTTAAGCTTGAACCATGATCAACTTGTCGCCTACCACGATTTTTCGGTGGAGCGTTGAAGAAACTGTCCTAGCACCGTGAATCCAAGGTCTACTTAATCTTCCCCTTGGATTCTTTTTTCCTTTTCCTCTTCAGTTTCTTTATTTTTCCTTTATTTTTAGGAGCATTATCTTGTAGCTCCTTGGGGAATAAATTCTTTCGCTTCTCATCATGCCCCCAATGTCGGCTATATTGGAGATATCTTCGTTGACGGACAATTCTTCTGTGCATATCCACAGTACAACTTTATCCGATGTGTAAGGGAAAGGACGAGGCATGAATAAGCGCAAATGTGTTATTGCCCCTTCCCTGACATTATCAATTTGGGTACCGATGTTTACTTCTTTCTTATTATCTCCTTGTCCCAAATTGATGGCCTCAGTTTTTTCTGATGGGGCTGTATCAATTGAACTTCTTTTTTCCAACAGTCTTTGCATGTCCGGGAAAATGGTCCCCTCCTCACTGTCTGACTCAATCCATTCACCTTTGGCTTTCAGATCCCACAGAGAGTTTTCAATCACAGACATGACTGTTTATATGGTCCTTATTTGGGTTTAGATTTTATTTAATTATTTTGGAGTGAGAGCAAAAAGAATGGAAAGAATATGAATATTATGAAAAATGCCTTGTTGTATTGATGAAAGAGAAATATATACAGAGACCCTTTAATCAAAAGATCTCGCAGCCATGGGCAAAGACCGCGAGAGATGCATCAAAAGCTTTTTATTATTTTTTTATTTTATTTTTTATTTTTAACCAAAAGATGTACAAAATGGGGGAGCCCTAGTTAGCTGGCCTTCTCTACCCAAGCTCTCTATTCTGGTTGTGATAGAAGCTTGATATTCACATCGGGAGCATTGAAGGTGATCCACCTAGCATTCAACAAATTTTGGACCTTATACTTCAAGGCCATGCAATTCTCCACAAAATGCCCAAGAGCGCCTGAATGGTAATTGCAGTTCTCATTAGGTTTGTACCATTCTGGGTAGGGTGGATCCATCCTCTTTGGAGGGACATATGCTAGGAGATAGTCCTTTATCAATTCTGGCAGCAGATTTCCATAGGAGGTTGGAATGGGAGTGAATTTATTCTCTTGTTTGTGTGACTGCCTAGATGGTTGTGAAGAGGAAGAAGGGGTAGTGAGGTTGATGGCATTTACGCTCCCCTCTTTCTTCTTGCCAAAGGACTTCTTGAATGATACACAGGACTTCTTAAACTTGGGAGGGAATTGAGTATATTCGACATCGCGTACATCGGTTACCTCCTTTACATCAGAGTTGTGTCCCTCTAATGCCCTTAATTTCTCTTCTAGGGCAAAAATTTGTTGCTCAGAGACCCTATTGTGTAAGCATTATCGGTGTATTAGTTCCATTAAATATGCCATCTGCTCTTTTACGAAGTTAAGCTCAGTGGTGAGCCTGTGGTTTTGTTTCTCTAACCGCTCCTTTAATTGTGGCACCTACTCCTTTATGGCATTAAGCTTAGTGGTGAGCATACGGTTCTGCTCCTCTAATTGCTCCATCCTTTTAGCTTTTGTGCGTGAGTGGGGACAGGAAGAAGACCAGCCACTTTCTAAATGATTTAAATATTTTTATTATAGCTTTTTATTTCAAATGATTAGTGTGAGATAGATATTTTTAGACAATAGCTTTGATATCTTCTTAAAAGCCATGCTTTTAAAAAGTACTTTTAGTATGATGACTCCCTTTGTTCAAAAGGTTACCAACATATTTTAGCATGTTCGTATTTATTTTTAGGGAAGTTACAGACGTGTTTCTTGCTTTTGTCTAAGAATACCTATTTATTTCCTAGAATGAATGTTTTTATGTATGAGATTGATTAGGATGATGTTTATGCATATTTCTCTTAATGTATTACTTTTCTCTCGTAGTTTTACCACTCATAAAATGATGTGATGACACAACTTTGTCAAAAATCTTTTTGTAAAAGGTTTTTTTATTGCTTTAAATTGTTTTTTTATTTTTTATAACCCTTTATCTCTTCTGTTGGTCAATGTGGCTACTTAGCTTACAAAGAACCTGAATCAGGCTAGCTTAAATGAAGACTGTCCGAGATAAAGTTGGTTTATTCTTATCATTTTTATTGTTTTTTAGAATTTTTGTTATTTTTTTGGTCTATTGTATGATTACCCTAGGCTAATGCATCAATACAAATGCAGCAAACAATGCATACACAATTCACTCATCCACGAGCAGAGCCACGCTTATTTAATCACGAGGTAGGATTTTCTTGCAGAAACGTGCTTGGTTAAGACAATTCTAAACTATTCTCACCAAGGCCAAAGGTCCCCAAGGTGCCCCCATTATAGGGACCACTCAATCTCTCAGTCTTTGGATCATGCACGGAACTCCGTGTCGACATCCTTAGACCAAAAGAAGAGAGTTATCACCTTGAGTTGGTGGTTTTCCGACAACGGTTGTAGCCCCGTGTGCCAACAAGCCGGTTGTATCTGCCACCCACTCCCTATAGGTATTCACTCTTGCCCCCGGGTATAGAGGGACTGTTGTGTGCAAGGGTTTTTGTGTACAGTTTGTATTTCAGACAATTTGCAGAAAAATAATCATACAGCAGTTATTAAAGCCATACAATAAAACATACAAAGAAGGGTAAAGGCGTAATTTCAAATCTTTACTTAGTTTGATTTTATCCGTCACTAAATGGGATCAACTCTCTAGCTTCCCCAGTGGAGTCGCTATCTGTCGCCACTGTCCGTTCTGACGTCTAGGGACATCTCGAACGTTTATGCGAGCGGTCGCGAAAAGATGGTTTAGACTCGCGTTTTATTTTAAAATGTGTTCATTGCTTCCGAGGTGCTCAACAACTGAACTATCCTCTAATAAAAGCAAGGTTTTTGCAAAAGGGTTCTTAAGGAGTCGCCACCAATGTTTTGACCAGAAACATTGGAAAAGGATAAAAAGACGTTGATTTTAAGAAAAACCAAACTTGGCCATTATAACCAGAGTTAGGTAAGGGAGTTAGTTACGCGTGGGGAAGGTGTTAGCACCCCCACGATGCCCCTTTTGGGTTCCCTATGACGGATTAATTCATAAAGTAAAGATTAAGAGAAATTACGCTATTACCTTATTGTATTATACAATATTAAAAAATGACTATCTACATGATTCTATTTTCTATTGCATACATAAAGCAGTAAATAAAGCAATAAAAGAGAAGAGAAGTGAAAAGAACCTCCGTAGCAAGCTTTTGATTACAAATCTTCAACTGTGAGGATGCGTTTTGGCAATCCCCCGCACTACAAAGACTCTCCTCCCCAAATACAGGACCGACACTACCAAAATTTTAAGAAGAATCAAATGCCGGAAGAAACTTCCTTAACCGATTGTTACCTTATAGGCAATCGGAGAGATCATTCGAAAGAGGGAGAGAAGAGAGGAGTGAGGTGTGTGTAAAAGTTGCAAATGAGGCCCCTATTTATAGTTTTTTCGCTACCAGGACCTCGGGAGGGCCGTCTGGGCTGGGATGGCCGTCTGGGACATTCGGGACGATCGTCTAGGCTGGGATGGTCGTCTGGGACATTTGGGACGGCCGTCTGGGATTTGGGATGGCCGTCTGGGACATTCGGGAGAGCCGTTTGGGATTTGGGATGGTCGTCCCAAACCCCCTGACAGAATTTTCTTACCTTTTTCTTATTTTTTTGAGTCCAGAAAGCTCTCCTATCCTCACATGAAGCCTAGTGAACATTACTAGGGGCCCAATGATGCCTTGTTCATCTTCAAACGGAGGATCTCTGACCTTTATTGAGAGGCCGGGCAAGATTTGGGGTCTACAATAGGGAACCCGAAAGGGGCGTCGTAAGGGAACTAACACTTCCCTCACACGTAACTAACTCCCTTACCCAACTCTGGTTTTAACAACCAAAGTTGATTTTCGAAAACCAACACATTTTCTCTCCTTTTTCGATGTTTCCAATAAAAACATCGGTGGCGACTCCATAAGAACCCTTTCAAATTAGTTCTTAGGTCAGCCCGATTATCGGACGACCTAAGAGCGCCTTTTCGAAAACCTCGCTCTTAGGTTCAGCCCAGTTATCGGACAACCTAAAGGTGTTGTAACATCACCCATAAAAACACAAAAAATGGAAAAGTCGAAACCATCGCGTCGCTCCGACCGCCTCTTTTGACGGCGGCGACAGATGGCGACTCCGCTGGGAAGCCTAAAGAGTTGATCCCATTAGTGATGGGTCAGTTTAATAAATAAACTAAGAAATTTTGCTTTTACCCTACCTTGTATTATAACATGTTTTAATTGCTTGGCTTTCATAACTGTTGTTTGAAATACAAACTGTACACAAACCTTTGCACACAACAGTTCCCTCTATACCCGGGGGCAAGTGAGAAATCCCTAGGGAGTGGGTGACAGGTACGATTCGCCGTAGTGATGGCCTTGAGCCCACCGGTGTGATCGGTGTCGCTGCTGTCCGTTCCGACGTCCGGGGACGTCTCGAACGTTTATGCGAGTGGTCGCGAAAAGATGGTTGAGACTCGCGTTTTTGTTAAAATTGTGTTCATTGCTTCCGAGACGCTCAACACTGAACTGTCCTCTAATAAAAGCAAGGTTTTCGAAAAGGGGTTCTTTTGGAGTCGCCACCAATGTTTTGACCGGAAACATTGAAAAAGAAAAAAAGGCGTTGATTTTAATAAAAACCAACTTGGCCATTATAACCAGAGTTGGGTAAGGGAGTTAGTTACGTGTGGGGAAGGTGTTAGCACCCCACAACGCCCCTTTCGGGTTCCCTATGACGGATTAATTCATTAAGTGAAGATTATGAGAAATTACGCATTTACCCTTATTTTATTGATACAGTATTAAATATGGCTATCTACATGATTTATCTATATTGCATACAGAAAGCAATAAATAAAGCAGTAAAGAAGAAGAGAATTGAGAAAAACCTCCGTAGCAAGCTTTATATTATGATTCCGTTACAAGGAGGACGCGTTTCGACAGTCCTTCGCTCTACAATTGCTCTCCTCTCGTCTACCCTAATCGACTCGACTAAAACTTTACTGAAGAATCGAATGCCGGAATACAAATTCCTTAACTGATTGTTACCTAAAAAAGGCAATCAGAGAGATCATTCGAGAGAGGGAGAGAAGAAGACAAGTCTCAGAGTTGTCTGGGGTGAGGAATGAGACAAATGAGGCTCCTATTTATAACATTTTTCGCCCTGGAACTTTGGGATGGCCGTCTGGGTTGGGACGGCCGTCCCAAACGTGCTTTCTACGTTGTGCCAATCTGGGACGGTCAGTCTGGGTTGGGATGGCCGTCCCAAATGCAAATTTGTTCATGTTGGGACCCCCTGGTGTTTGGGACGGCCGTCCCACATTTGGGACGCACGTCCCACTTGCTTAATTTCAGTTGGGACGCCCGTCCCAACTCTGGGACGGTGGTCTCGACCTGTTTTGGCCTACTCTTGCGTTTTGGGACCCCCGGGAAGCTTTCCTTGCCGTTTTCGGACGTGGATTGGTGCCGATATATGTCCGTTGAAGCTTTATCTTCGTGTAGGAAGTCTTCTTGGCCTTCATTTGAAATGTCGGGCGAGCTTTATCTCTGTATAGGAAGTCTCCTTTGTCTTTTATCGTCCAGACGAGCGATCTCTGTGTTTGTTGCGGGAGGTTTCCTCGGTTTTGGGAAGTCAGATGAACTCCATCTTCGGGCGAAGTTCCTCTAGCATTTATTTTGAGAGGCCGGGCAAAATTAGGGGTCTACAGCTGCCCCCCCTTCACCTGCCTAACTAATTCGTTGGTTTTAATATGCCGACAAAATTAGTTGGTAGGGGAAGGAGTTAACCTTTTTGCCCGGCTATCCTTCGGATGCTGCTCCTTGCTGATCCTCCGGATGATAAATATTTTGATAGGTACTAACCCCTATCTGGTTTGAGCCTTCTTTTTCTAAGGCTCTGGTGAGTACTTACCCTCACCGGGTATAAGTCTGTATTTTTACTAGACTTTTGTGGGTACCTACCCCCACTAGGTATGAACCTTGTTCTGCAAGGTTTTGGTGAGTACCTACCCTCACCTGGTATGAGTTTACATTTTGCTTAAACTCTTATGGGTACTTACTTCCGAGGTGCTCAACACCGAACTATCCTCTAATAGAAGCAAGGTCTTTGCACCTGTTTTTTGCAATGCTCCCGGTGAGTATTTTTACTCCACCTGATGCATTTTTGCTAGGTTTTTTGATAAGCCTCGTTCTGCAAGGCTTAGGTGAGTACACACCCCACCCGGTGTGAATGATAAGCCTCATTTTGCAAGGCTTAGGTGAGTACGCACCCCCACCTGGTGTGAATGATAAGCCTCATTCTGCAAGGCTTAGGTGAGTACGCACCCCCACCCGGTGTGAATGATAAGCCTCATTCTGCAAGGCTTAGGTGAGTACGCACCCCCACCCGGTGTGAATGATAAGCCTTATTCTCGCAAGGCTTAGGTGAGTACGCACCCCCACCTGGTGTGAATGATAAGCCTCATTCCGCAAGGCTTAGGTGAGTATGCACCCCCACCCGGTGTGAATGATAAGCCTCATTCCGCAAGGCTTAGGTGAGTACGCACCCCCACCCGGTGTGAATGATAAGCCTCATTCCGCAAGGCTTAGGTGAGTACGCACCCCCACCCGGTGTGAATGATAAGCCTTATTCTCGCAAGGCTTAGGTGAGTACGCACCCCCACCCGGTGTGAATGATAAGCCTCATTCCGCAAGGCTTAGGTGAGTACGCACCCCCACCCGGTGTGAATGATAAGCCTCATTCTGCAAGGCTTAGGTGAGTATGCACCCCCACCCGGTGTGAATGATAAGCCTCATTTTGCAAGGCTTAGGTGAGTACGCACCCCCACCCGGTGTGAATGATAAGCCTTATTCTGCAAGGCCTAGGTGAGTACGCACCCCCACCCGGTGTGAATGATAAGCCTTATTCTCGCAAGGCTTAGGTGAGTACGCACCCCCACCCGATGTGAATGATAAGCCTCATTCCGCAAGGCTTAGGTGAGTACGCACCCCCACCCGGTGTGAATGATAAGCCTCATTCCGTAAGGCTTAGGTGAGTACGCACCCCACCCGGTGTGAATGATAAGCCTCATTCTCGCAAGGCTTAGGTGAGTACGCACCCCCACCCGGTGTGAATGATAAGCCTCATTCCGCAAGGCTTAGGTGAGTACGCACCCCCACCGGTGTGAATGATAAGCCTCGTTCCGCAAGGCTTTCGGGATGAACTTTTTTTGTAGTCAATCCTATGATCATCTGTTTTTGGAGATGAGTTGACGGCTTACTTGTTTTTGATCATGCGTCTCCGGGGAGTAATTGATTTTTCTTTTTGACTTTTCTGTTTTAGTCATCCTGGTTTTACCAGGGATTTCGTATTTTGGCTTTTCTTGTTTTAGCCATTCGGTCTTGGCCGGGGATTTTTGATTGCCTCTTTTTTAGGCGGGAATCCTCCGGGATTTGATTTCTATTAGTTGTGCCTCTTGATTAGGCGGAAATCCACTTGGGGAGATTCTTCTTTAGTTGCGCCTCTTGATCGAGCGGAAATCCTCCGGGGATTTGAGCTTTTTGTTGATTGTGCCTTTTGCTTAGGCAAGAACCCACTTGGGGATGTGATTTCTATTTGGTTGTGCCTCTTGATTTAGGCATATGCTTCAATAGTGGTGAAAACTTAGGTTTTGGATTGCCTCTTGCATAGGTTGATTTCCCGTTTCTTGGGGATATTGGCTTTCTGCTTGCCTGTTGGAAGTGAAGACTTTGCTTTTCACTGGGGATATCTGTATTTGGGAATTTATATGCGATTCCTTGAGGATATAAACTTGTAGTTTTGCCTTCATTTGGTAGGCTCGCTGGGGATTTTCTTTTTGGTGATCTGCTGGGGAATTGATTTCATTCTGGAGATCTTATTTTGAATTGCCCCCCAAGGGAGGAATGGAGTTTTTGACCCTTTATTGGATGCTTGTTGTTTGAGCGATCCTGGGGAATTTCTTGGCTTCCTGGGGATCCTTTTTTTGATTTGGAGTCCTGGCTCCTGGCTTGCTGAAGCGCTTTATTGAGAGAGGTGAAGATATTTTCTTCTTTTTTCTCTTTTTGGAGATTTTTCTTGATGTGCTCTACTTGGAGACATTTATTTGGCCTTTTTCTGTAGTGGCCTCTGTTGGGGATGGAAAAGTTTTTTCTTTTTGTTGCCCCCAAGTTATGTGGAGGACTTGACTCCATATTTTCTTTGATTGATGGACTCTTGTGTAGTCCTTATTCTATTTTGGGGAATGAAGCGGAGACTTTTGATGCTTTTGCTTGATGACTCATGTGGTGATGAAGCTGAGTCGCGATGTATTCTTTTTGTTTTGCCTCTGGAGTAGGCAAGGATCCTTTTGAGGATGGTCGAGCCTTTCTGTTGGCTTTTCTTGTTGATGCACCTTCTTTTATTGGTGTAGAAGGTTGATGGTTGGAGCTATTCTCCTTGAAGCTCCTTATTTTGCTGAAGTGGTTTTAATTTCGCCTTCTCTTTTTCTTGAGGGAATTTTTATTTGGAGACTGGATTCTGGCGCCTCCTGTTTTCAATCACAAGTATGGAGACTAGACTCCTTATGTGCATGTTTATTATTTTTATTTGAAAAAATATTTTTTCTTGATTTTGACAAAGTCGTATTATGCAACTACTTTGTGTGTGGATGTCCTAAATGCAATCTATTTGTTTATTTATTTTTTTATGCATTTAGAAAGTAACTGGCCTTCTCCCGTTGGCTTCTTATGAATATGCCTATGGGCTCCTCTTTTATGATGATGGGCTCCTCTTTTATTCATCTTTTGGTTTTAGCCCTATCTTTTGCCTAGACTGCCCTTTACGGGTTTTCGATCTAGCGGGCTGCCTTAATTTTTGCCTAGAATATCTTAGGGGGCTTTTGCCTTATCTTTTGCCTAGACCGTTCTTTTGAGGTTTCCGATCTAGCAGGCTACCCTAGTTTTTTCCTAAGAATATCCTAGTAGGCTTTTATTCCTTTATTATTTTTATGCTTCCTCTTTTTAGATGCATGCTTGATCTTTGATTAAAAGTCTTTACGCATATTTATGATTTATCAATAAAGAGGCATTTCCATAATATTTGGTCAAGAGAAAGGAAATGAAAAGGAATTTTATTGATAAATGAGCAAAAGTTTTATTTCTTTTATAGAAGGATTTCAAAAGGTATTTAGAAGAATGGATGGTCAGGGTTGGCTGTACTGTTTAGGCTTATACAGTCATGTCCGTGATATCTGCCCCCTGGTTCTCCTAATTGCTTCAGTTGAGATGCCTGAGCTCAGAGTGAAGACTATGCGATCGCTTGCTTACGGAAGAATGTTACTTTAGCCGCCTTTTCGGTTTTCGACTAAAGTAACCATTGCTCTTAGTTTCTTTTTTTTTTTATTTACTTTTTTTTACCTCTTCTTTTTGCCTAGGACGTATCCTAGCGAGGAATATGGACCCTATCTTTTGCCCAGGAATGTCCTTTGCGGATTTTCATTCCTGACGGGTCTTGAGCAATGTCTTCAAGCATAATACTTCTTCACCTATACCGGAGTTGATTAGGTGTCGAAGTTCTTTTCCATCCATATTGGCGAGGATAAGAGCCCTTTCTGAGAAAGCTCATTTGACCACAAGGGGTCCTTCGTAGTTCACTGCCCATTTTCCAATTTTATTGTTTTGGGCTGGAAGCAACTTATTTACCATTAAATCCTTCTTTATGGTAAATATGAAGGTTGACTTTTTCATAATTTTTTTTATTTTCCTTTGATAGGTTTGCTCACGACGTGTAACATTCAGTCGTTTTTCTTCAATAAGGTATAGCTGGTCATATCAGCTTTGAACCCATTCGACTTTTGTTAATTTTGCTTCCATCATCATGTGCTTTTGTTAACATGATTAGTTGTACTGATTTGACATCTCGGATCTTTGGTATAACCGAAGAGTAATCATTTTGAATATAGAGCAAGTGTCGTGTCAATGCCCTTCTTCCTTTGCTTAAGGGATTTCAATCCTCCTATTGACCACTATATTTTCACATTTCCCAGTCAATTACTTGAATGCTTTATGGTGAAGGGTCAAGAGAATAGAAAGAAAGGGATTTATTGCAAAGGCTTGTGTTTTAGAGGGAATTTTTTTTGTAATAGAAGTTTCTGTAAGAATGGCTAGCCAGGGTTGGTCAGTGTTTAGGCTAGTTCAAACAAACGTTTTGTTTTTATGAGGTGGCATCTTCAACTGCCTATTTATGACTGATTAGCTTTCTTAATCTGTCCTTTTGGGTTTTCAGCCTAGGATCTTGCCCTTTTATCTTTTTGTCTTGGCCTTTGACCTTGACGGGCTTCTTTTAATAATAATTTCTTTTCTCAAAACATTGTCGAAACACGATTTTCTTATTCATGTCTCTAGCTAATCAGTATGTTAACTTTGCTTCATTTTGTCTATGGCGTTTTAGTTGTTTTGACGTATTTTGGAACAAAACGTTTGCCTAAACATGGTTATTTATGGGGTATAGATATGATTAGCGAGAAAAGAAGCAGATAGTAAGAATAACATTCTTTTGTAATTCAAAGGGAAATGTGTGCCCTAAAGATGCTCAGGGGTCGGGCACATCCCGAGGAGTGATCTCTAATAGTCATTGGGTTTACATCCTTTAGAATTGGAAGAAGGACATCTAATGACTAGTGCTACCCTTGATGCTAATATCCCTCTTTTTCGGAAGATTGTCTTTAAGGTGTGGAGGGGAGACTTCTTTTTTCTTTGTACGACTTGATCTTTTGTGGGGTCATACTTTAAAGGATTATCCTTAAAATATGGTGGCTCTCTTATTCGTTGAGCGTCCTTTCCAAGCCCTTGTTCTGGGCTGTATCCATATCTCTTCATTATATGGGCCACTTTTAAATTGCTAGGAAGTCTTTCCATATTTTCCAATGTCTTCTTCAGCCGCATCCATTTAACGTATGGTAGACGGTTCGCTGATTCGAATGTAGTCTTAAGCTTGAACCATGATCAACTTGTCGCCTACCACGAATTTGATTTTTCGGCGGAGCGTTGAAGAAACTGTCCTAGTATCGCGAATCCAAGGTCTACTTAATCTTCCCCTTGGATTATTTTTTCTTTTCCTCTTCGGTTTCTTTATTTTTCCTTTGTTTTTAGGAGCGTTATCTTGTAGCTCCTTGGGGGAATAAATTCTTTCGCTTCTCGTCCTGCCCCCAATGCCGGCTATATTAGAGATATCTTCATTGACGGACAATTCTTCTGTGCATATCCACAGTATAGCTTTATCTGATGTATAAGGGAAAGGACAAGGCATGAATAAACGCAAAGGTGTTATTGCCTTTTCCTGATATTATCAATTTGGGTACTGATATTTTCTTCTTTCTTATTATCTCTTTATCCCAAATCGATGGCCTCAGTTTTCTCCTGATGGGGCTGTATTGATTGAGCTTCTTTTTCTAACAGTCTTTGCATGTCCGGGGAAATGGTCCCCTCCTCAATGTCCGACTCAATCCATTCGTCTTCAGCTTTCAGATCTTCCAGGGAGTTTTCAATCACAGACATGACTGTATGGTTATGCTTTGTTTTAGATTTCTTTATTAGATGTATGAGAGAGAAAAGAATGAAAGAGAATATGGATATTATGAAAAAAAATGCCTCATTGTATTGATAGAAGAAAATATTTACAAAGCCCAATTTAACCAAAAATCTCGTGATCATGGGCAGGGATCACGAGAAATACATCGGAAGCTTTTATTATTTCTTTATGTTTATTACAAAAAATGGTAAAAATGATGAGCCCTAATCTGCTGGTCTCCTTTATCTCGTCTTTTACTCGGGCTTTGATAAGGGCTGGTCGTCCACCTTTGGAGTAGATGCGTCAAAGGTAATCCATCCCGCATCTATTAAATCTTGGACCTTATGCTTTAAAGCCATGCAGTTATCTACAGAATGTCCTGGAGCGTCCAAATGATAATTGCATTTTTCATTTGGCTTATACCATTCTGGATAGGGTGGCTCCATCTTCTTGGGAGGGACGCGTACGAGGAGTTTAGCATCTAGTAATTTTAACAGCAGGCTTGCATAGGAAGTGGGTATTGGGGTGAACTTCCTTTCTGATCTACGCGACTTGGTTTGCTGAGAGGAAGAAGAAGGAGTGCCCAAGTTGATTGTATTTACGGTTCCCTCCTTCTTTTTTCCGAAGCTCTTTTTAACGAATTGAGTAGAAGAGTTGGAGGAGTTCTGCTGTGCGATTCTTCCGCTCTTCAGGCCTTGTTCTACTCTTTCTCCTATAATGACTACATCCGCGAAGAGTGTTGATGTGTTCCCTATCATTTTGTCATAATAGGGACCCGTCAGAGAATTGATGAACATGGATGTAGTCTCTTTGTCGGATAGAGGAGGTTCCACTTGTGCTGCCAATTCCCTCCATCTTTGGGCATATGCTTTGAAGGATTCATCGTCTTTCTTGCTTAATAGTTGTGAATCTGCTCTTTCAGGGGTCAGATCAATATTGTATTTGTAGCGACGAAGGAAAGCATTTGCCAGATGTCTCCAGGTTTGGATTTGGCCCCCTTCCAGTTGCATATACCAGTTTAAGGCCGATTCAACTAAACTCTCCTGAAAGCAATGGATCAGGAGTTTCTCATTATCAGCATATGCAGCCATCTTACGGCAGTACATTGTAAGATGGCTTTTGGGGCAGGTTAGTCCCATGTATTTTGGGAAATCCGGAGCTTTGAACTTGTTAGGGAATTGGATATTTTTGACGAGGCACATATCAGCCGCCTCTTTGACATCAAAATTGTGCCCTTCCATGGCTCTCAATCTCTCCTCAAGGGCAGTAAGCTGTTGTTTTGATACTTCCGGAACCTGGATATGTACTGCCCTTGCACCAGATTGGTCATGCTCGACCTTGGGTTCCTCCTCTTCTTCTTGGTGAGAGGCCTATTCGCTTTGAGGACCTTCTTTATGGATATTCTGCTGACGCATCATTTCCAACATTTGCGTCATTTGTTCTTTCAGCGCATTGAGCTCATTGGTGAGCTTTCGGTTTTGTTCCTCCAGATGTTCCATCTTCTTGGCTTTTTGAGCTCGAGTGAGGACGGGTGGAAGACCAACCACTTTCTAAATGATTTTAGCAATTTTTTATTATAGCTTTTTGTTTTAAATGATTAGTGTATCCTAGGATGAATGTATCTATGTATGAGAGATTTTATTATGATGATGTTTATGCATATTTTTCTCAGTGCATTTATTTTCTCTCTTGGTTTTACCGCTTACGAAATGATGTGGTATGAATAATACGACTTTGCCAAAAATCTTCTTATTATAAAAAGATATTTTTATGGCTTTTAATTGTTTTTATATTTTTTATGACCCTTTATCTCTTCTGTCGGTCAACGTGGCTACTTAGCTTACAAAGAACCTGAAACCAGGCTAGCTTAACTGAAGACTGTCCGAGATAAAGGGGATGTTATCTTATCACTTTTTATGATTTTCAGGGTTTTTCATTTTTTTGTCTGTTGTATGATTACCCTATGCTAATGCATCAATACAAATGCAGCAAACAAATGCACACACAATTCATACATCCACGAGCAGAGCCACGCTTTATTTAATCACGAGGTAGGGTTTTCCTGCAGAAACGTGCTTGGTTTAGGTGGTTCTATACTGTTCTCACCAAGGCCAAAGGTCCCCAAGGTGCCCCCATTATAGGGACCTCTCAATCCTCGGGTCATGCACGGAACTCCGTGTCGACACCCTTAGACAAAAAGAAGAGAGTTATCACCCTGAGTTGGTGGTTTTCCGACAACGGCTGTAGCCCCGTGTGCCAACAAACCGATCGTATCTGCCACCTACTCCCTATAGGTATTCACTCTTGCCCCCGGGTATAGAGGGACTGTTGTGTGCAAGGGTTTTTGTGTGCAGTTTATATTTCAAACGATTTGCAGAAATAATCATACAACAGTTATTAAAGCCATACAATAAAACATACAGAAAAGGGTAAAAGCGTAATTTCAAATCTTTACTTAGTTTAAATTTATCCGTCACTAAATGGGATCAACTCTCGGACTTCCCCAGTGGAGTCGCCATCTGTCGCCGCCGTCCGTTCAGACGTCCGGGGACGTCTCGAATGTTTATGCGAGCGGTCGCGAAAAGATGGTTGAGACTCGCGTTTTTGTTAATATTGTGTTCATTGCTTCCGAGGCGCTCAACACTGAACTGTCCTCTAATAAAAGCAAGGTTTTCGAAAAGGGGTTCTTTTGGAGTCGCCACCAATGTTTTGACCGGAAACATTGGAAAAGGGAAAAAGGCGTTGATTTTAATAAAAACCAACTTGGCCATTATAACCAGAGTTGGGTAAGGGAGTTAGTTACGTGTGGGGAAGGTGTTAGCACCCCACAACGCCCCTTTCGGGTTCCCTATGATGGATTAATTCATTAAGTGAAGATTATGAGAAATTACGCATTTACCCTTATTTTATTGATACAATATTAAATATGGCTATCTACATGATTTATCTATATTGCATACAGAAAGCAATAAATAAAGCAGTAAAGAAGAAGAGAATTGAGAAAAACCTCCGTAGCAAGCTTTATATTATGATTCCGTTACAAGGAGGACGCGTTTCGGCAGTCCTTCGCTCTACAATTGCTCTCCTCTCGTCTACCCTAATCGACTCGACTAAAACTTTACTGAAGAATCGAATGCCGGAATACAAATTCCTTAACTGATTGTTACCTAAAAAAGGCAATCAGAGAGATCATTCGAGAGAGGGAGAGAAGAAGACAAGTCTCAGAGTTGTCTGGGGTGAGGAATGAGACAAATGAGGCTCCTATTTATAGCATTTTTCGCCCTGGAACTTTGGGATGGCCGTCTGGGTTGGGACGGCCGTCCCAAACGTGCTTTCTACGTTGTGCCAATCTGGGACGGTCAGTCTGGGTTGGGATGGCCGTCCCAAATGCAAATTTGTTCATGTTGGGACCCCCTGGTGTTTGGGACGGCCGTCCCACATTTGGGACGCGCGTCCCACTTGCTTAATTTCAGTTGGGACGGCCGTCCCAACTCTGGGACGGTGGTCTCGACCTGTTTTGGCCTACTCTTGCGTTTTGGGACCCCCGGGAAGCTTTCCTTGCCGTTTTCGGACGTGGATTGGTGCCGATATATGTCCGTTGAAGCTTTATCTTCGTGTAGGAAGTCTTCTTGGCCTTCATTTGAAATGTCGGGCGAGCTTTATCTCTGTATAGGAAGTCTCCTTTGTCTTTTATTGTGCAGACGAGCGATCTCTGTGTTTGTTGCGGGAGGTTTCCTCGGTTTTGGGAAGCCGGATGAACTCCATCTTCGGGCGAAGTTCCTCTAGCTTTTATTTTGAGAGGCCGGGCAAAATTAGGGGTCTACAATCGGAAACCACCACTCAAGGTGATAACCTTCCTCTTTTGGCACAAAGACTGACTATGGCCTTAGTGCTAAGCATGGTTGGAAGGCTGGAGAGTGGGGACCCTATAACGGGGGCACCTTGGGGGCCTAAGCCTTTGTGAGAACAATTAGAACCTACCCTTGCCAATGCACTTTTCTGCAGGAAAACCCTACCTCGTGATTAAAATGACTCCTCACGTGTTCGCGGATGACTGAATTGTGTGTACATTTGATTGTTGCATTTGATTGCATAGCATAACCAAATAACGGATAAAATCAGAAAAACCACAAAAATATTTTCGCAATAAACAACATTATCTCAGACAGTCTTCATTTAAGCTAGCCTAGTTTCAGGTTCTTTGTAAGCTAAGTAGCCACGTTGACCTACAGAAGAGATAAGGGGTCATAAGAATAGATAAAAACCTTTCTTTTTGCAATAAATGACTTTATCTCGGATAGTCTTCATTTAAGGTAGTCTGGTTTCAGGTTCTTTGTAAGTTAAGTAGCCACGTTGACCAATAGAAGAGATAATGGTAAAATAATAATAATAATAATTATAACAACCAAAAAAGCAATAATCACAAAAACATAATAGAACAATTTTGATAAAATCAAAACATTCATTTCAAAATAAAAATAAAATGATAAAACGATTTTGACAAAACAGTCATCTCAAAATAAAATAGATAATAATATAATTTTTGACAAAGTCGTATCATTCATTCTATAAAGTGGTAAAACCAAGCGAGAAAATAAATGCATAAAGAAAGGTATGCATAAACATCATTTTAATAAAAATATTTCATGCATAAATACATTCATGCTAGGAAATACTAGATATCCTTAAGATAAGGGCAAAAGAGACCCAAGTGCGTTGGTGACCTTCGTGACAAGGAAGGGACAAGTGTAGTAAGGTATGATGGTGACCTCCATTACACTTGTCAAATCTATGATGGAGAAGAAACCATTACACCGAGGTGGGTATGATACCCCACAAAGCATAAGCTTTAAGGAGGATACCTAAGTCATTGTCTTAAGGCATATCCATCTCATAAATCATTCATTTTAAAATAAAAATCTTCTTGCGTTCTAAAAAGCGGTTGGTATTCTTCATGTCCTCATCTGCATACAAAAAAAAAACACAAAATCCCAAACACTATCATACATCATGTTAGAAAATAAAACATGATAACGTTTAGGAAAAAAACAAACACTTGCATACATGCATCCACCAAACTTCATCCTCATAACATGCATCTAATAATAGACAGTCGAAGAAGTGGACATTCCTCAATACCATGAAAAGAGGATTAGGGCATTCGCATGCCATCCACGGGAAGTCAAAAAGAAAATAAATAGAAATTCTAACCCGCCTATGGGTTCATTTAGGCTTCTCCACTTTTAAAAAAAAATGTACTTCAAAACATTGCATTGAGGAATGTACACTGTCTGGATGAAATAAATAAAATTGTTTGTTTTCACCATCTGTTCAAACGTTTATTGCATTCATAAATTGCATTCAGTCTCACTTTATTAATAATAATAAGATAATAAAAAAAAGAGGATTAGTCGATGTGCTTTTCACGAATCGGAATAAGATGAAGAGCAAACTTTTCGTCATCAAGTTCCCTCCAACGATTGATCCGCCTAAAGAAAATAATAAGCCTCAACCGTTGGTCATCCGAGTAAATAAAAGAGAGGGGGCAAGGATGCCATTGCGTTTGTTCACGCCTCATACGTCAAATAAAGTTGTACCATGGAGGTACGCAGAAACATCACCCATCATTGAGGATATCTCCAGCATAGCTGGCATTGGGGGCAGAATTAGTAGAAGAATTTACTCCCCTGAGGAGCTACAAGACAATGCTCCCAAAAATAAAGGAAAAATAATAAGATCGAAGAGAAACATAATCCAAAGAGGAATTTGAATAGACTTTGGATTCACGAGTCTAAGGCAGTTGTTTCAATGCTCCGCTAAAGAGACAAACTCACGGTAGGCAACAAGCTGGTCATGGTTCAAGCTAAAGACGACATTCGGATCAGTAAGTCATCTGCCCTACCTTGTATGGATGTGGTTGAAGAGGACCTTTGAAATATCTTTTGCCAATATGAAAAGACTTCCCCAACATTTGAAATATCTTTTGCCAATATGAAAAGACTTCCCCAACAATATGAAAGTGACCCACATGATGAGGAAATATAGATGCCACCCCAAACCAAGGGCTCATTAGAAACTCTCAAGGAATAAGGGAGCCACCAGATTTTAAAGACAATCCTTTAAAGCATTACCCTACAAAGGATCAAGCTGCACAAAGAAAAGGGATGTCTCCCCTCTGCACCTCAAATCAGATTTTCCCGAGTAGAGGGGTTCAAGCGTCAAAAGCGACTTTAGTCATTAGGTGTTCTTCTTCTAATTCTTAGGGTTTGTAAATCCAATGACTATTAGAGATTACTCCTTGGGGCCAGCCCGACCCACGAGCATTGTAGGGCACATATTTCCCTATTAATTACAAAGAATGGCATTCTTACTATCTACTTCTCTTCTTGATATTCATATCTAAACCTCATTAATAACCATGTTTAAGCAAATGTTTTCAAAATGCGTCAAAGTAATCAAACTGCGCCATTAACCAAAATAAAAGTCAAATCCATCACTACTGATTGACTAGAAACACAAAATAAGGTTTTACCTCATCATAATAAAGTCGTGTTTTGCCAATGTTGTGTAAAGAGAAAACAGAAAACAAAAATCAAAAGGAGCCCATAGAAGCTAAAGGCCAAAAAAAGAGAGGGCAAGATACTCGGTAGGAAACCCACCAAAGGGGGCTACACAAAAGTTAGGGTAAACCCGCTAGGAAACCCGAACAACCATAAAGGGTAGCCTAGGCAGAAATTAGGGTTACAAAATAAAGTCCGCTCGGTTTCCCAAAACAACGAAAGAGGAAACCTAGACAAAAGTTAGGACATAGCACAACATCCTAAGCTGAAAACCCAAAGGGCAGACTAGGGAAGTCAATCAGTCATAGCAAGTGCCATAGAATAAGATGCCACTCCATAAACAAAACGTTGTTTAAACTAGCCTAAACACTCTAACCAACCTTGGTTAGCCGTGCTTACAAAAACCATTTTTTGTCAAAATAAAACAATTCTAAAACACAAGCCTTTGAATTAAATATCCTCTTCTTTCTCTTCTTTTGACCCTTACTACTACAGCATTCTAGTAATTAGTAGGGAAATATGGAGATAGTAATCAATAGGAGGATTGACATCCCCAAGGAAAGGGAGGGGCACACTGACATGGCAAGTCGCTCTACAATCAACACAATCATTCTTCGATCATGGAAAGATCAAGACGACAAAATTGGTACAACCTATCATGTCGACAAAGCACATAATGTCAGAAGCGCGTCAGAATCAAACGCACATTTGACTAACCCTTTTGAAATATTAATTGAAATAGTATTGTAGGATGCATATCGCGAACATTGCATGCATATGATAGGGTCCTATCTCTCAAAAAAAAGAGAAAGAAAAATGAAAATAAAAAGAATAATGCCTGCTAGGAGATTCTTAGGCAAAAGTTAGGGTAGCCCGCTAGATCGAAAACCTGCAAAGGGCGGTCTAGGAAAAAGTTAAGGCATTCATAAAAAAGGAAAAAACCCGGTAAGATATCCTAGGCAAAAATTAAGGCAGCTCGCTAGACCGAAAACCCCAAAAGGGTTGTTTAGGCAAAAGATAGGGCTAAACCAAAAAATGAATAAAAGAGAGGGGCCCTTCATCATAATCATGAAAGTCTAGCAGGAGAATGCCAGTCACTTTTCCAGATGCATCGATAAAAAAAGATATATTGCATTTAGGGAATCCACGCACAAGTAGTCGCACAAAACGACTTTGTCAAGGTAAAAATGAAAGAAATAAAAATCACTTCAGATAAATAAAACGTAAAGCATTCATGCATATAAGGAGACTAGCTCCATGTTTGTGATTGAAAACAAGATCACCGAGACCAAGTCTCCAAATAATTCCCTCAAGAAAACAGAGCAAGTCATCAATCAAGCGACTCAGCAGAATAAGAGCTTCCGAAAATCAAGAGCTCCAACTACCATCCTTCTACCCAGAAAAAGAAGGAACATATAAGAAGTCTCCAAACATTGCTCTCCCTCAAGAAAAAAAAGCGAGTTGTCATAAGAAGCTTCCAGAAGCCAAAGCTCCAGTCATCATTTTTCTACCCAATAAAAGAGCGCACAATCATCAGACATCATAAAAGAAAAGCTGATGGAAAGGATTAGTTATCCCCAAACGGATCCTTGCCTACTCCAAAGGCAAAATAAATATTACCCCACAACTCAGCATCACCACTACATGAGTCATCGAGCACACTCACCCAAAATCTCCTCCATACTCCCCAATGGAGAATAATGGCTTCAAGAGCCCATCATCATCAACAGTAAAAGAGTCCAAACCATCAAGGGCTTAACAAAAAGAAAGAAGAGAAAAGAAAACCCTTCATCTCCAGCAGATGACAAAAAAGGCCATGACAGAGAAGGCCAAATAAAAATCCTCAAGTGGATCTCCTAAAAATCTACAAAAAGAAATAAGAGATTCTCATCCTCTAGTGGAATAAGAGCTTCACAAGTTTAGCTCACATCAACATCAATCAAAGGAGCCAAGACTCCATCCCTAGAAAAGAAAAATTAGATCCCCAGGAAGTCAACTAATTCCCTGGTGGATCACCAAATAAAGAAAACTTCCTCACTAGTGGACCCCCCCAAAAAGAAGGGAAAAAGCCAGCGTAATAAAAAGAGACTAAAAAGTAAAAAGGCTTACGCATTATCCCCATAAAAAAGCCAGATTTCAAAATCGCGATAAAAAAGAGATAAATCGCGAAAAAATGCGAAATCAATCCTAACTTTTAGGCAATCAATAAAATCCCTAAGTGGGTCACCTCAGAAAAGGGGAAATCAACAAAAAAGAAGGAATCAGAAAACCCAACAAGAGTATTGGCAAATCCATCTCATACCAACAACATCCAACAAGGAGGAGTCAAAACTCCATTCCCTCAGGGGGGAAATCAAAATTAGATCCCCGGGAAGACAATCAATTCTCCGGTGGATCACCAAAAAGAGAAAGATCATCCCAAGTGAGCCTACTACAAAGGAAAAACTTCAGATTCATCCTCAGAATGTCATTTGCCTACGTATAGGCAAGACCTAGCAAGCAAGAGTCAGCATCCCCATATCAGCCTAGTCAGAGGCAAAACAAATGCAGCCAAAAGTCTTCACTTCCGATAAAGCATCTGCCTACTCAAAGCATTACCAGAAACTCAATGGAGTATCTGCCTGCTCAGAGGCACCATCAAAATCAGCAAATTTTTCAATGGATATCTGCCTACTCAAGAGGCCTCACCAAGATCAACAAATCCCCAGAGGATTCCTGCCTACCTAAGAGGCACTCATAAAAAATCCCCGACAACCAGCAAAGTCAGATGACCACTACCAAAGGATCAAAATAAAGAATCCGCAGCAATCAACAAGCTGGATGATTGTCGGAAGAGCCAAAAATTAAAGAATCCCCGGCACACCAGTGGACTTCACCAGAAAAATAAAAAAATTCATCAGAACGAAGAGAGAATTTCTCACAGAACCGACGCATGAGCCACCTGAGCAGTAAGCCGCCACCACCACCAGTCCTACGCAGTGGACTGTACCAGCCTGATGGGGAGTTTATACTCATCCAGTCCGACACACAGCGGACTGCAACTACCAGCCTGATGGGGGGTTTATACTCATCCAGTCCGACGCACAGTGGACTGCAACTACCAGCCTGATGGGGGGTTTATACCCATCAACCGAAGGATCGGCTACCGTCAGGAGGAGTATCCTGGAGGTGCACAACACACTTTCTCCCAGAAGATCAGTCGCCGCAAGACGCAACATCCGAAGGGTAACTGGGTAAGAGGGTCAACTCCTTTACCCTCCAGTCGATCTTCTTGGCAGGACAGGCCAACAGTCGTCTAGTCAGGTAAAGGGGGGCCAACTGTAGACCCCAAATCTTGACCGGCCTCAAAATAAGAGCAGAAGACCTCCTGTTCGAAGATGGACGAAGCCTAAAAAGCCACTAGGAGAGACTATTAGGCCCCATGTTAGAGTAGGAAGGATTTTTTATATAAAAATAAGGATTTTTGCCTTCAGGAGTCGAGACCGCCGTCTTGCTTTTCGGGACGGCCGTCTCGCCATTGATGCAAGTCGAGATGGCCATTTCGTTTGGCGAGAAGGCCTTTTGGTCACTTGAAAAGTCGATACTGCCGTCTCGCCAAACGAGACGGCCGTTTTGCCACTTTTGCAAGTCGAGACAGCCGTCCCGAATGGCGAGACGACTGTCCCGAATGGCGAGACGGCTGTCTCAACCTTGTCAGTCGAGACGACCATCTCGACCTAACAGGCGTGAATCCCTATAAATAGTGAGCGCTCCCCCCCTCATTTCACACAGTTCTTCCACTTTCCCTTCTACACTTTCTTCAAATTCTCCTCCTAGAGTCCCTCCGAAGCATTTCCAGAGTTTCTGAGTGTCTTAGAGAGCTTTTTATAGCGTTTCGAGAACGATTTTCGGCGTTGTAAGAGCGAAGGGCTGCAAAAACGCACCCTATTCTGAAGAGCATTAATCAAAAAGCTTGCTTTGGAGGTTTCTTCACTCTCTCCCTCTCTTTTACTGTCTTTATTTTGTAATTAAATTACGTAATAGACATTAGGGTCATGTAGTCATTATTTTAATTCCACAAATAAAAAGGTAAAAGCGTCTTTTTGAAAGTTTATCTATAAATAACTGGCCTATCATAGGGAACCCGAAAGGGGCGTCGTAAGGGAACTAACACTTCCCTCACACGTAACTAACTCCCTTACCCAACTCTAGTTTTAACGACCAACTCTGGTTTTAACGACCAAAGTTGGTTTTCAAAAACCAACGCCTTTTCTCTCCTTTTTCGATGTTTCCAATAAAAACATCGGTGGCGACTCCATAAGAACACTTTCAAATTAGTTATTAGGTCAACCCGGTTATCGGACAACCTAAGAGCGCCTTTTCGAAAACCTCGGCCTTAGGTTCAGCCCGGTTATTGGACAACCTAAAGGCGTTGTAACATCACCCATAAAAACGCGAAAAATGGAAAAGTCTGAACCATCGCGTCGCTCCGACCACCTCTTTTGACGGCAGCGAAAATGGAGAAGAAGTCAAGGAAGGAGAAGAAGTCATGGACCTCGAAGATGTTATGGAAGGAGAAGATGGTTTGGATGGAGAAGAAGTTAAGGAAGGAGAAGAAGTTAGGGAAAGAGAGGAAGTTAAAGAAGGAGGAGAAGTTTGGGATGGAGAAGAAGTTTGGAATGGAGAAGAATTTAAGTATGGAGACGAAATCAAGGAGGAAGAAGAAGTTAAGGAAGGAGAAGAAGTTATGAATTGAGTATAAGTTAAGGATGAAGAAGAAATTTGGGATGTAGATGAAGTTAAGGAAGGAGAAGAAGAAGTTAAGGATGGAGAAGAAGTTAGGGAAGGAGAAGAAGTTAAGGATGGGGAAATAGTTTTGGATGGGGAAGAAGTGAAGGAAGGAGAAGAAGTTAGGGAAGAAGAAGAAGTTTAGGATGGACAAGAAGTCAAGGATAAGGAAGAAATTATGGATGGGGAAGAAGTTAAGGAGGGAGAGATGATTATTATGGATGGAGAAGAAGTCAAGGAAGGATAGTCATGGACGGAGAAGATGTTATGGAAGGACAAGGTGGTTTGGATGGAGAAGAAATTAAGGAAGGAGAAGAAGTTAGGGAAAGAGAGGAAGTTAAAGAAGGAGAAGAAGTTAAGGATGGAGAAGACGTTTGGGATGGAGAAGAAGTTTGAAATGGAGAAGAAATCAAGGAGGAAGAAGAAGTTAAGGAAGGAGAAGAAGTTATGGATGGAGTATAAGTTAAGGATAGAGAAGAAATTTGGGATGTAGATGAAGTTAAGGAAGGAAAAGAAGAAGTTAAGGATGGAGAAGAAGTTAGGGAAGGAGAATTAGTTAAGGATGGGGAAATAGTTTGGGTTGGGGAAGAAGTGAAGGAAGGAGAAGATGTTAGGGAATTAGAAGAAGTTTTGGATGGAGAAGAAGTCAAGGATAAAGAAGAAATTATGGATGGGGAAGAAGTTAAGGAGGGAGAGATGATTATTATGGATGGAGAAGAAGTCAAGGAAGGAGAAGAATTCATGGACAAAAAAAGGTTTTGTGAAGAATGTGTGATTGGGAAGCAAGCAAGGACTTCTTTCCCAAGAAGTTCTGAGTGTCGAGCAAAGCAGCAACTCAGAGTGATCCATACTGATTTGTGTGGGCCAATAACTCCAGAATCTTTCAGTGTTAAGAGATACTTCATCTCTTTCATTGATGATTTCTTAAGGAAAACGTGGGTTTATTTTCTGAAGGAGAAGTCAGAAGTGTTTGAAACTTTTAAGAAATTCGAAGTGATAGTGGAGAAAGAAACAAGCAAAGTTATCAAAGCAATCCGATCTGACAGAGGAGGTGAGTTCATTTCTACTGAGTTTAACAAATACTGTGAGGAACATGGGATCAAACGTTTCCCTGACTGCCCCATATTCTCCGCAGCAAAACGGTGTAGCGGAACGAAAGAACCGAACCATTCTTGATATGGTTCGATCTATGTTGAAAGGGATGAATATGCCAAAGAAGTTTTGGGCAGAGGCGGTGCAGTGTGCAGTCTATTTGCAAAATAGATGTCCACATGCAAAGATAGATGAGTAGATGCCTCAAGAGATATGGAGTGGTATGAAGCCGAGTGTCTCTCATCTGAAGGTGTTTGGTAGCGTGGCCTATGGGCAAGTACCAAGTCAGCACAGGACTAAATTAGAAGATCGGAGTAAGAAGTACATATTTATTGGGTATGATGGAAAATCTAAAGCGTATAAATTGTTTGATCCTGTTAACAATAAAGTGGTGGTAAGCCGAGATGTTCACGTGGAAGAAACAAAGCATTGGTGCTGGAGTAACCCGGTAGAAAAAGAAACAAGTTCAGAAATTGTTGTGCCTTCAACAATAACAACTATTGAGTCCTCAAATAAAGAAATAGAGCCACAATAGCCCAGAATGAGAAGTTTGTATGAAATATACGACACTACAAATGAAGTTCATGTTGTATGTCTTCTGGCTGACTCTGAAGACTTGAGTTTTGAGAAAGTTGTCCAAGATGGGAAGTGGAGAACAACCATGGATGAGGAGATTAGAGCGATTGAACGCAACAAAACTTGGGAGCTGACTGACCTTCCTAAAGGAGCTCGACCCATTGGAGTAAAATGGGTGTACAAAAAGAAGATGAATGTTGAGGGAGAGGTTGAACGTTACAAGGCTCAACTTGTGGTGAAGGGCTATAGACAAAAGGAGGGAATCGAATATGATGAAGTATTTGCTCCTGTCACGAGAATGGAGTCAATCTGACTTCTGATCTCATTAGCTGTTCAGAACCATGGTCGATTCTATAGATGGATGTGAAGTCAACATTTCTAAATGGAGTGCTGAAGGAGGAGGTGTACGTTGAGCAACCACTCGGGTACATGAAGAGAGGGGATGAGAAAAAGGTGTTGAGATTAGGAAAAGCTCTTTATGGGCTGAAGTAGGCTCCTCGTGCCTGGAATGAGAGAATTGATGGGTATTTCTAGAAAAATGGCTATGAACAATGTTCATACGAGCATGCTTTGTACACAAAGAAATCAGAAAAGGATATGATGGTAGTCGCTCTCTATGTCGACGATCTCATATTCACCGGAAGCAATACGAAGCTAATTAAGGAGTTCAAAGAGGTAATGAATGTAAGAATTAATGGTTGAGTTCAAGAGGGGGGGTGAATTGAACTTTAGAAATCTTTTTCGAAAAACAGTCTTTCTTTGTGGAAGAATGATTAATCTTTATCCAATCTTTTATTAGGCAAATTTGGTTTTAAACAAAGCAAGAATATAAACCAAAAATGAAAAGAGATAAAAGCAGAAATACAACACAAGAGTTTATACTGGTTCACTCTTCCCAAGAGCTACATCCAGTTCTTGACAAATCTGTCAAGTTCCACTAATACCAAGTGAAAATACAAACCAGTAGATATACACCAATCTACCCCAAGAACTACCTTACAACACCACAAGATAGACTCTTGAAAAACCACCCAGCAACCAAACCCAGTTACTGTAACCAGCGCAGATTCAAACCCAATCTACACAATTAGAATTCGTACAAGTATATGAAAAGAATAAACCTGGACTACAACTTTTACAATATAGAAGTCCATAAGCAATTTTTCTAACTCAGAACTTTCTCTCTTGAAGATCTTCCAACAATCTTGATCAAAACGCCTTATGATATGAAATGTTTATGAATGCTCAGATAAAAACACGAATATGAGAGCTCCAAGATTGCTTTCAATCGTTTTCCAAATTGTGTATTTGAAAGAGAAATTAAAACTGTATTTATAGAGTAAAAGAGAGAGACTGATAGATTCAATCGATTTAAAATGATATTTCAATCGATTGATTTCATTTAAAACTCATTCAATCAGTTAATTCAAGTTTTTAATGGATTGAAATAGTTAGAAGAAAAATGGTAGCTCTCTGTTTCAACAGATTAAAATATATTTCAACATATTGAAATTCTGAGATACTTAAGAATGAAAAATGATATCTCTCTGTTTCAACAGATTGAACTTGATTTCAACAAATTAAAAATCTGAGATACTTTAAGATAGAAAATGACATCTCTTTGTTTCAACAGATTGAACATGATTTCAACAGATTAAAAATCTGAGATACTTTTGAAATGAAAAATGGCTAGAACATTTTAATCTATTGATTTCTCAATTCAACAGATTAATATTGAGAAACCCTTAATATGGAAAAACCATCAAGAACTTTTTAACATGTTGATTCTACGATTCAATCAATTAAAATTTTGGCTGTATATATACATTTCCTATTTTAAGTGATTTTAACAGATTAAAATTGCTTTTTAACAGATTGAAAAACTCAGTTTGTTCTTTCAAGGCTTAAAATTGGTTTTTCATGCAGTAAGATAAATTATATGAAATACAATATTTATAGGTGCTTATCACAAGATCTACTGAAACTATCAAGAGATTAAATTTTAAACCTATAACCTATCTACCTACACACCCACAAAATAAACTCTATAAACTCTATATGTCTTCATCAAAATCAACAAGTGCTTCAATCTCCCCCTATTTGATGGAGACAAATAACCACTGCACCTGCATAAAAGAAACAATAACAGAACAGAGACATATGATTTTGTGATGTGTGTGTAGTGTCAGTATAAGCGAATACTTCTCACCCTATTTGACTTCATCAAAAAGTGTTCAATTACAAGCCATAAGTACCATGTAGGTACCCAAAATTAAGACAAAAAAAACACAAGTGAAAGAAAGCATAAGAAATTTCACTCATCACCATCCTAGGGACCCTGATTGAATTGGAGGTCTCCAATTCTGTTGAAGATATCCTCCAGTTGATTATCAATGTGCTGAAATCTGGTTCATAAAGCCGATGCTGGCAAGCTTGCAGAGCATATGTCATCTCCATGTGCCTCCTTTGATTTGTTTGAATTTCATTCATTTGATGCAGCATAGTCCGTTCGAACTGTGAAAGAGGCGTTCCATGGTCAGGTTGTGCCACATAAGGAATCATTTCCAATGGAGACTACTGAGCCATATCATCCTCCATAGGGTCTTTTTGTCTTGCTTCAGCAGCACTTAGAGCACCAGTATTCTCATCGTCTTCCTCTTCTTCTTCTTCTTCTTTTTCTCTCCCAGCTTCTTCTTTTGAAATCCAATCACCATCAATCTTAATGAATCCCATTTTATGAAGGATGGAGTTGTTAATCTCATTTGTGGGGCGAACGATTTCAGACAATTCTCCTTCTAAGTCAACACCAAAATGGGTTAGAAATTTAGAAATTAAGATTGCATAGGGATACCTAAAATCACTTAGCCTTTTTGCTTTGATCATATGATCCTTGATGACAAATACCCAGTTTACTCTGATTCTGTGGTCGATACAGTACATCAGTACCAAGTCACCTTCATTCAGTACTGCATGATTGCTCCCCCAGGGAGTAAGCTGCCAGGACACTATGAATGCAAGTATTCTTTCTTCAAGGTTAAGCTTCCCAGTGTTGAAGGAACTCACAGAGTCACGCTTATTTCTCAAATAAGAACGAAAATATTGGACTTTGTTGAATTCTTCTACATCAGAGGTATACCCTTTAGTGACTTTTACTCCTTCATCCTTGAGTCCAGCAACATTTTTCCAAACAGTAGGATTAATCTCAATTTCCACTCCTTTAACTTGAGTTTTGAGTGTAGAACCTTTAAATGACAGGTTAGTAAAGAAAACTTTGATAAGGTCAGGATAGATTCTACCATTGAGTTCTAGGAACTTCTGAAGTTTCTGGTGTTGCAGCAGCTTTCGAACCCCTTTGAACCCTTCAGCATCCAACCACGAGAATTTCAGAACCTTGGGTATATTAATTTGTTTTCTGCTCATTTCATGAATGAATAACCCCATCTTCTCTTGATTCCCATTGAACCAGGTTTCAATGCACCCTCCTCCTGATGTTTCTTGGACAGCAGCTGAGGATTCTCCTCTGCTGAACTTCCTCCTTCCAGATTTGGTGCACTTGAACATGTTGTTTGAGAGATGAACCGAATACAGAAAAGAGAGAATATTTTTCCAAGAAGGAGTACAAGATTTTCGAATCAACTATTGCATACTAAAAGGAATGAGAGAAATCGTACCCTTCATCTACTTTGAATAGTCAATTTTGTCTTTTAGTAAATTACCTCAGTTTTGCTCCGTGTGTCAGAGATGTAAAAGACAGAGAGAGAGAGAGAGAGAGAGAGAGAGAGAGAGAGAGAGAATGGGTACTGTAACACTCGATTACCTGCATTTCTTCACATCTGATTTCCAATCACAGTCTTTCAGCATTTATTGGATAACCATTACATTTAAGAGAGTAGCTGAAGTTGTTTGTAATTGCAAAGGCACTTAACTCAATCTGCAGTAAATAATCAGAAGCAAAGCATACACTACTAGCCCTAGAAAAAATTAACCAATTGATTTTCCATAAAATCAATTGATTTTCAATTAATGATATAGATGCAGATTATCAAAAGTAAAATAAATCGATTGAATCAAAGATTTAATCGATTAATTCAAAAAAGAAAAACATGCAGAGCTACAGAGTTATTGACATAAACCGATTAAAAACTTATTTAATTGATTAATCTAGCAATAAATCATGAACAGAGATTGAGAATCAGGAAATCAACAGATTATTTCGCAATTTCAATCGATTAAAACACATAGTTTGACAAGTATTTCAAAATTTTCAGACAACTTAATCGATTGAACATATTATCAACCTGTTAAAAAGCACAGAATCATAATAAAGGATCAATTATACAATACTAGATAGATCCAAAATTCCTAATTCAGTTCTAAGCATATTAAGTCTATCTCTAGGTAGTGGTTTGGTGAACAAGTCATCTAATTGTTTCTCAGTATCAATGAATAAATTTTCACAATCACCCCTAGATACATGTTCTCTAATAAAGTGATGTCTAATTTCAATATGCTTAGTTCTAGAGTGTTGAATAGGATTCTTAGTTAGATTAATTGCACTAGTATTATCACAAACCAGAGGTACCGTGTTGAGAAACACCTCATAATCTTTCAATTGTTGTTTGAGGTAGATACTCTGAGCACAACAACTCCCAGCTGTAATGTATTCAGCTTCTTCAGTTGAAAGAGCTACACATGCTTGTTTTTTGCGGTGCCATGATATGAGACTGCTTCCCAGTAAATGACATGTACCAGAGGTACTTTTCCTAGCCAATCTACATCCTGCAAAGTCAGAATCAGAAAATCCAACAAGTTTAAGAGAGGCACCTTCAGGATACCATAGTCCAACATTAATGGTTCCTTTAAGATACTTGAGAATCCTTTTAGCAGCAGTGAGGTGAGATTCCTTTAGATTTGCCTGAAATCTAGCACAAAGGCAAACACTGAACATAATGTTAGGCCTACTAGCAGTCATATATAGAAGAGATCCAATCAAACCTCTATATTTAGTTTGATCAACAAATTTCCCTTTTTCATCTAAATCTAGACAGCAGTTAGTAGACATGGGTGTGGAGGATTCTTTGCAATTATGCATATCAAATTTCTTCAACAACTCATTACAGTATTTAGATTGATTTAGGAAAATACCATCCCTTTATTGCTTAACCTGGAGACCAAGGAAGAAATTCAGTTCTCCCATCATAGACATCTCAAATTCACTTTGCATTTCCTTAACAAATTTATTACACAAGGCATTATTAGTAGAACCAAAAATTATATCATCAACATAAACCTGCACCAGAATAATGTTAGATCCAGATTTCTTAATGAATAAGGTTTTGTCAACTTCACCTCGTTTGTATCCTTGATCAATTAAGAAATTACTTAGCCTCTCATACCATTGTCTAGGAGCTTGCTTTAATCCATAAAGAGTCTTTTTCAGCTTGTAGACATGGTCAGGATGTTTGTGATTTTCAAAACCAGGAGGCTGAGAAACATAGACTTCTTCATTGATGAGTCCATTTAGAAAGGCACTCTTGACATCCATCTGAAGTAATCTGAAACCACTAATACAAGCATAAGCTAATAACAGTCTAACAGCTTCAAGTCTAGCTACGGGTGCAAAGGTTTCATCAAAATCAATTCCTTCCTGTTGATTATATCCTTTGGCTACCAACCTAGCTTTATTTCTAGTAATAATGTCGTGTTCATCTAATTTGTTTTTGAATACCCACTTAGTACCAATTATATTGATATCTTTGGTTTTAGGAACTAATTCCCACACATTATTTCTTTCAAATTGATTAAGTTCATCATGCATGGCACTAACCCAATATTCATCATTTAATGCATCCTTAACAGTTTTAGGTTCAATTTGTGAAATGAATGCCATATGATTGTAGAATTGATTAAGAGAATTTCTAGTGGATACTCCCTTATTGATTTGCCCAATAACATTGTCTAGAGAAAGATCTCTTGGAACAATCCATTCTTTAGGAAGCTCATCCAAGGTATCTTCTTCCTGTTCTCCAACAATTCTTTCTGGTGGATCAATTTTTGTAGGATCAATTGATTGATCACCTTCTTCACAGTATATTGTTCTGTATCTCTGGAATGTTTTAACTGATAAGAATTATCAGCTAATTCGTCATCATCTGCAATACCTTCAACAAGAAGAACATTGTGAATGGTCACGGTTTCACCATCTCCTATATCTCCAGAACCTAAGATTCTTCCCTTGTTGTTATCTCCATATGTCACGTGACCTCCAGTCTTCAATCTCAGTTTTTGAAATTTGGAAATATCACCTGTCATAAGCCTTGAGCATCTGCTGTCCAAGTACCAAAGTGATTCTTGCTGCTATTCCTGAAAAATCAAGCATCAAGTATTTGGTACCCTTAAATACTTTGGGTCCTTAGTGGTCAAGTTTTCTGTTTAACATATTTTGGAACCCATCTCATTTTACCCTGTGGCACAAATTGTTTTCTAATATGACAGAATTTTACAGTATGCCCTTTTTTCATACAATAATGACAAGATGAGAAAGGAGATGTTGTTGATTTTTTGAAAGAAAAGAAGTTCAAATACCTTTTAGTTTTAATCCCAAACTTAGGTTTGTAACCATATCCAGTATGATCAAAAACACAGTTTTGAGACCCAAGAAGTGTATCTAAATTTTCTTTACCTTGAGTAAACTTAAATAAGGTTTTAATCAAATACTCAACCTTTTTCTGCAGAGAGATACACTTTTCACAATTGTTGTTAGCAGCAGCATTATCAGAAGATGAATTTTTGTAGATTATTTCAAGATGTTCCATATCTGTTTTGCTTTCTAATGATAATTCTTCCAGAACTTTAACCCTATTCTCTAACCAGTTATTTAGTCCTTTTAACCGATTATTTGTATAGGATAAATTCCTAGCTTCATCATGCATTTCATTGAAAGTAGTTAGTAATGTGTTGTAATTCATTTCATTCTCTGTGGGGGTTGAACTTACATGGGATGAAAAGGATTCACAGCCAGCCATTAAGCATAGATTCACTTCTTCACCTTCAGATACAGAACTCGATGATGAATCATTGTCTTGCCAAGCTACGTAGGCCTTTTTCCCTTTGTACTTCATATCTTTCTTGTTTTGATTCTTGGATTTTTCTGGACATTCACTTCCTATATGTCCCTGCTTACCACAAGAATAACAAGTATAAGTATTTTTAATAGAATCAGTTCTTTTATCAATGTCTGGCTAGTTCTGTTCTTCTTCTTAAGAAATTTCCCAAACTTCTTAACCAACAGATTCAGATTCTCAGATTCATCTTCTTCAGAGTCACTACTTTCTTCAATCGTCTTGAGAACAATGTTTATGCTTTTCTTCTCTGCATTTTCTTGTTCTTTAAACTGATTGATCTCCAACTCGTGTTCCCTTATCTTACCAAACAATGATGCAGTAGTCATCTCAGTTAAGTCTCTTGATTCTGATATAGTTGTCACCTTTGGTTGCCAAGTTCTATTCAAACATTTTAGGATTTTGATGTTTAACTCTTCCTTGTCAAACATCTTGCCTAATCCAATTAGATGGTTGACTATATGCGTGAATCTTTTCTGCACATCTGCAATGGTTTCACCTTGCTGCATTTTGAACAATTCATAATCTCTAATTAATTCATGCTTCCTTGCCCTTTTCACATCAGAGGTACCCTCATGAGTGACCACTAGAATCTCCCACATTTCTTTGGCAGAGGCACATTGAGAAACCCTGAAAAACTCATCAAGATTTAAGGCAGAGGTAATAATGTTCTTAGCAGTATAATCATATTGAACTTTCCTATTTTCTGCATCAGTTAAGTCAGCCCAGTCTTTTTCAACAATTTTACCATCCACTGTATGAGTTGGTTTGAAAGGACCATTAACAATTGTATCCCAAATACCCCTATCAAGAGATTCAATAAAGATTTTCATTCTAACCTTCCAAAAAGAATAATTCACACCAGCAAATAGAGGAGGCCAATTGATGGAGGCTCCTTCAGAAAAATTCATCTTTCCCTCAGCCATTTAAACTTTCTTGGACCGAATTATTGAGTAACTTACAAGAACCAGCTCTTGATACCAATTGTAAGAATTAATGGTTGAGTTCAAGAGGGGGGGTGAATTGAACTTTAGAAATCTTTTTCGAAAAACACTCTTTCTTTGTGGAAGAATGATTAATCTTTATCCAATCTTTTATTAGGCAAATTTGGTTTTAAACAAAGCAAGAATATAAACCAAAAATGAAAAGAGATAAAAGCAGAAATACAACACAAGAGTTTATACTGGTTCACTCTTCCCAAGAGCTACATCCAGTTCTTGACAAATCTGCCAAGTTCCACTAATATCAAGTGAAAATACAAACCATTAGATATACACCAATCTACCCCAAGAACTACCTTACAACACCACAAGATAGACTCTTGAAAAATTACCCAGCAACCAAACCCAGTTACTGTAACCAGTGCAAATTCAAACCCAATCTACACAATTAGAATTCATACAAGTATATGAAAAGAATAAACCTGGACTACAGCTTTTACAATATAGAAGTCCAGAAGCAATTTTTCTAACTCAGAACTTTCTCTCTTGAAGATCTTCCAACAATCTTGATCAAAACGCCTTATGATATGAAATGTTTATGAATGCTCAGATAAAAACACGAATATGAGAGCTCCAAGATTGCTTTCAATCGTTTTCCAAATTGTGTATTTGAAAGAGAATTCAAAACTGTATTGATAGAGTAAAAGAGAGAGACTGATAGATTCAATTGATTTAAAATGATGTTTCAATCGATTGATTTAATTTAAAACTCATTCAATCGGTTAATTCAAGTTTTTAATGGATTGAAATAGTTAGAAGAAAAATGGTAGCTCTCTGTTTCAATAGATTAAAATATATTTCAACAGATTGAAATTCTGAGATACTTAAGAATGAAAAATGATATCTCTCTATTTCAACATATTGAACTTGATTTCAACAGATTAAAAATCTGAGATACTTTAAGATAGAAAATGACATCTCTCTGTTTCAACAGATTGAACATGATTTCAACAGATTAAAAATCTGAGATACTTTTGAAATGAAAAATGGCTAGAACATTTTAATCTATTGATTTCTCAATTCAACAGATTAATACTGTGAAACCCTTAATATGGAAAAACCATCAAGAATATTTTAACCTGTTGATTTTGCGATTCAATCAATTAAAATTTTGGCTGTATATATACATTTCCTATTTTAAGTGATTTTAACAGATTAAAACTGCTTTTTAACATATTGAAAAACTCAGTTTGTTCTTTCAAGGCTTAAAATTGGTTTTTCATGCAGTAAGATAAATTCTATGAAATGCAACATTTATAGGCGCTTATCACAAGATCTACTGAAACTATCAAGAGATTAAATTCTAAACCTATAACCTATTGTTGAACATTCAAGGACTTGATGTTGCACTTGATGAACATGAAGATTGTTGGTTTTGATGATGATTCAAGAACTCAAAGACTTAGAGTGTTGAAGACTTGTTTTGTATTGTAATAACTCTGTTTTAATTAGATTGAGTCTGTAATATTAGTTTAAGATAGCCGGTACATAGTCTGCACCTTAGAAGCTTCAAAAAGCTCAAATTTATCATCCAGGCTCGGGTTTAATCAATTAAATAGGGAAATAATCGATTAAAACAGTGAGAAAAACCATTTTCTGTATTAGCTCACTGGTTTAATCGATTAAACCACCTGTTAATCGATTAACAGGCCTGTTAATCGATTAACAGTCCTTTTAATCGATTAAAACAGTAAGGTTTTGGGTTCTGTTGATTTTGGCTCTGTTTTAATCGATTAATACTTCATTTAATCGATTATTTCAGTCTGTTTTTGATTTTAAACTTCAAATTAATCCTATTTTCGAAAACCCTATTACCAAGAACCCTAGTTTCGAAATTCCCAATTCCTAAACCCTAATTTCTCTACTTAAACTCTTCTATGGCACTCAGAAAAGAAGAACAACCTTTTCCATACAAAAGTTAAGTGTTGTGAGTGCTAGAGAACTGTTTGTTGCAAGGAAAGGGGGCTTTTGGAACCTGGTGTGGGCTAGAAGCGATAAGAATCACTAAGTGGAGTTCTTAGTGGATTGTGTGCTGTGCCGTCTCTAGGGAAAGTTGTTCATCATCTCTTGTGGATTTCAAGAGAGGTGTTTTCTTATCTTTATCTGTTCAATTGTAATTTGCTTGTAACAACTTGATTATAGTGACAGCGTTAATCCTCTGTTTGAGTGATTAGCAACTGGACGTAGGGTCTTTTGATCTGAACCAGTATAAATCTCTTGTGTAAGATTCTCTTCTCTTCTCTTCTCTATTTACATTTACACAGTTTTTAATCGGTAAAATTTGGGGAAAATTTTGAAAACCTAATTTTTATTAAGAAACTAATTCGCCCCCCCCCCTCTTGGTTTTTGTCCGACCACGCGAACATTCCGCTGCGCGATTCTAACAAGTGGTATCAGATCTTGCTTTGAAAGTCATTCAAATATTTCGAAAATGGCCGGACAAAATCAAACTTTTGCCGAAGGTACGTCTATCAACAGACCCCCACTTTTTGCGGGTCAAAATTATCCTTTCTGGAAGGTAAGAATGCAAATCATTTTAGAGTCTGTTGATAGAGGCGTTTGGGACGCTATTTTAAACGGTCCATATGTTACCAAAGTTACTGAGAACGGTGTTGACGTTCCCAAACCTTTTTCTAGATGGACTGCAGACGAAAACAGAAAAGCACAATTTGACGTTAGGGCTATAAATATTATTTCATCTGCTTTAACCCTTGACGAGTTTTACAGGATCTCTGTTTGTAAAAGTGCTCAAGAGATGTGGGAAAAACTAAGAGTAACCTATGAAGGAACCGATGATAGTGACTCGATTTCGGAATCAAATGACTCAGAAATAGAAGCTAACATTTGCTTGTTGGCAAAAGACAATATATCTTCCGACTTTGAGGTTAGTGATTCCGACTCATCTTCTAGTGATGATAATGATCATGATGAACTGCAAAATGCTTACAATGAATTATTTATTGCCTTTAAGAATTTGAAAAATGAATATAAAGTTGTAAAGAATAATCTAAGTAGATCCGAAAAGGAAATTGAGTCCTTAAAAACGAAAATTGCATGTTTAGAAGAAAAGGAATTATCTAATACGAAAATTGTATGTTTAGATGAGGATAATAATAAGAACTTGGCATGTACAAATTGTAAAGAGCATGAATATGACATAGATATTCTTAACCATTTGCTAGACAAAGCCGAAAAGGAAATAGATGATCTTAAGAAGCATGAAATGGTGTTTGCTCAAAATAGTGTAAATCAACAAGTTCCTTTTAAAAAGCCTAAAAGGAAAAATAAAAGAGTATGGGTAGAAAAAGTATCTAGAGCATGTCTTGTAAGCAATGCATCTTATTCTATAGCTACATCAAAAGCATGTTTTTATTGCATGAAACAAGGTCATACCTCAAATAAGTGTAAAATTAAACATTTTGGTGTTCCTAAAGGTATATATATTTGGGTTCCTATAGTTAAATGAATTGTTTGTCTCTTGTATTTATTCAAAGAAAATTGATCATTTAGTATGTTTTGAATATGATTCTTATTAGGCCTATTATAAAATCAACTCCCTATGAATTGTTCAATAGTAGAAAGCCTAATGTTGCTCATTTGAAAATATTTGGATGTAAGTGTTTTGTGTTAAATAATGGAAAAGACAACTTAGGAAAATTTGACTCAAAAGTCGATGAGGGCATTTTCTTAGGTTATTCATTAACTAGCAAGACTTACAGGGTGTTTAATAGGAGAACTTTAAATATAGAAGAATTCATTCATGTTACCTTTGATGAGATTGTAGACCTTGGGGGAAATCCTCTTGAGTCAAATAAAGAACTTGCAGGTGATGATGAATATATAAGAGAGGCTCTTGATGAATTATATTTGGAAGATAATGAGCCTTCTCAACTGCCTCAATTAGCAAAAGAATGGCAATCACCTAGAGGACTCTCAATGGACAATATCATAGGTGACATCTCAAAAGGGGTAAGAACTAGAAATATGACTAATTTCTGTATGTCTGTAGCTTTTGTGTCATAGATAGAACCCAAAAATGTTGAGGAAGCACTTAAAGATGATCAATGGTGCATAGCCATGCAAGAAGAACTTAACCAGTTTGAAAGGAATCAAGTCTGGGAATTAATACCAAGAGAAGAATCACATCAAGTTATTGGAACTAAATGGGTATTCAGAAATAAACTTGATGAAGATGGAAACATAACAAAGAATAAAGCCAGACTTGTTGCCAAAGGCTATTGTCAGGAGGAAGGTATAGATTATGATGAAACTTATGCTCCTGTTGCCAGGTTAGAGGCTATACGCCTACTTCTTGCTTATGCATCTATGATGAAATATAAATTATATCAAATGGATGTTAAAAGTGCATTTTTAAATGGTTTTATTAAAGAAGAAGTTTATGTGAAGCAACCCCCTGGATTTGAAGATTTCAATTACCCTAATCATATTTTCAAATTAAAGAAAGCTTTATATGGGTTAAAACAAGCTCCTAGATCTTGGTATGAAAGGCTAAGTAGTTTCCTAACTTCAAATGATTTTTCTAGAGGAAAAATTGATTCTACACTGTTTATAAAGAATGTTAAAGAACATATCTTATTGGTCCAGGTATATGTTGATGATATTATTTTTGGATCAACTGATAATTCGTTATGTGTAGAATTTGCTAAGATAATGCAGGGAGAGTTTGAAATGTCTATGATGGGAGAATTAACATTCTTCCTTGGACTACAAATCAAGAAACTTAAAGATGGCATTTTCATCTCTCAAACCAAATACTGCAAAGAGATCCTTAAAAAGTTTGGAATGGACACCTCAAAAGAAGCTAACACACCCATGGGAACTTCATGCTATTTAGACAAGGATGAATCAGGTTTGGAAGTTAATCAATCTATGTATAGAGGTATGATAGGCTCACTGTTATACTTGACTGCAAGTAGACCTGATATTATGCATTATGTCTGTGTGTGTGCTAGATTTCAGGCCTGTCCAAAAGAATCTCATATAATTGCAGTAAAACATATTTTAAAATATTTAAAAGGAACTACTGGTTTTGGTTTGTGGTATTCGTCTGATGCTTGTATTAGTTTAATAGGATATTCTGATGCTGATTATGGTGGATGTAAAATTGATAGGAAAAGAACTAGTGGGACATGTCATTTGTTAGGTTCATCCTTAATATCCTGGCATTCTAAGAAACAGGCATGTGTTGCTTTATCTACCACGGAAGCTGAATATATTGCAGCTGGTAGTTGTTGTGCTCAAATTCTGTGGATGAAACAACAGTTAGAAGATTATAGTATCTTTTTAAATGACATACCTTTGATGTGTGATAATACGAGTGCAATTAATATAACTAAAAATCCAGTAATGCACTCTAGGACTAAACATATAGAAATAAGACATCACTTTTTAAGAGATCATATCAGCAAAGGAAACTGTAAAATAGAGTATGTAGACACCAAACGTCAATTAGCAGATATTTTTACTAAGCCTCTACCCAAGGATAGATTCTATGATCTTAGAAGAGACTTAGGGATATTAGAAATAGCTTAAATTCTGCTTAATTTGACTATTTTTGGATGATTGTAATGTTATAATTCGTGGTGTAGGATGTTCATAGGTTATCATGTGTATAAACCTCAAAAATTTGATGTATCCTCGGGAATAATCGATTAATTGGAGTTATAATCGATTATTTACACTCAAAACATCCAAAACAGGGCATTCCTCTCAGGATTAATCGATTAAATCGTTAATTAATCGATTAAAACCGTTTGATAATCGATTATCAGCTTAAAATAATCGATTAAATGCGACTGGAACTGGTTTAATCGATTAAATTGAGTTTTAATCGATTAAACCTGGCAAGTATGGGTTCTAGCCGTTGCCAACGGCTCTCTTGGCCTTTATTCACTTCAATATAACCGTTAGACATGCTTGACTATATATAGAGACCTCTATTTCACTTCTACTCACTTCTATCTCTTGAAATCAAGCCTTCTTGCCTTATTATACTCACTTTGCCTCCTTATACCATCACTTTTCCTCCTAAATCTTCTTAATATTCATTTACTCTTTCAAATGGCCTCATCTTCTCGTACTAAGATTCCTACTAGAAGAAGATCTGCACCCTCCTCTCATCCCCGTCCTAATTCTGTAGAAGGATGGATTTCTGATGCAAAAGGCCAACAAGAATTTCTGTCCTACTGGAAGGAACGTGTTATTATTTCTCCCAAGTTTCTTATTGGTGAGCAATTCATTCATAGGGGATTCAATTTTCCTAATCTTCTTGAAATTCAAGGAGTTCTCCCTTTTATTCAAATGCAAGGTACGTACTATCCTGACTTAGTTAGGGTATTCTACTCTAGATTCAAATTTAGAGATCAAATTGCTACGTCCCGTGTAAAAGGGGTTACAATAATTCTTGATGATGATATTTGGGAAAATGTTACTCACTTTCCAATTAGAGAAGATGCTATTAACGTATATGGTGAGCTATATGACTTTGACAGGTTCCTAGCTTATCACTCTTTTCTGCGGAATCCCTCCATGGTGATTGGGCAAAAGCTTGAAGAATCCTATAGGTAAATTAGGCTTTCTTCGTAATTCGTCTTCAGCTGTTATCACGTGATTTCTGAGCGTCCTGATTTGCTCAGATACCGCCCGGCTCATATCTTCACTATATCGACGAGCCTCTTTTATCTTCTCTTCTTGATGAACGATCAAGGCATGCTGCTGATCAGACCTCTCTATTATTCGGTCTCTTTCACGAAGTAATTGACCATACTGAGCTAATCCATCTTTTTCTTTTTCATGTAGCTCCTCTAGGTCTACTCTATATTTTTCAGCGGTTTCCCACCACTTTTGTGCTTCTGACCGAGTATTTGCTAGGTCATCCTGTATTAACTTGATAGTTCTTGCCTGTTCTGCAAGCGTACTCTCAAGATGTGCTATTTCGTCATTCATGTCCCGGAACAGACTATCTTGCTCAAGTCTTGGAATCTTCAATGCTTGTTTAGTCTCTTCCTGATAATCAGCACAATCATTCTTAAGACGTTCTATTTCGTGGTCCTTCTTTCTGCATTGCCTTTTTAGACCATCTATTATAAGGGTTGATTCTTGCTCTTTTTCTTCAAAAGCCCTCAGCTGAGCTTCCATGACTTCAACCCTCTTGTTTAAGGCATTGACCTGCAATTGTAGTTCTTCACTGACTAATGTTGTACTGAATGCAACAGATGGTTGGGGTATCCCTCTATGTTTCCTCCATTCTTCATATTCATGGGATGTAGATACCTGAACCTTTCCGAGTTCTTTATCTCCCATATAGACTGGTCTTTCCCATGCTTTCCGGACAGCGGATACTTCTTCAAAGCTATGGGAATAATGGCATAGACTCAGTCCTCTGAGCTCTTCTTGAGTCGGCGCGGTCTGAGTTCTCATAAGCTGTCTCATAGCCATCTTAGGAGAGTAGGCTATACAACCTCTGAGACCTAGAAGTGGTATGCTCAGGTAATCTCCGCATCGTACAAGAATATAACCGGGTCGGAACCAAGGGCAAACCCATGATACGTGCTCTATGTTCCAGCTTTCTAACTCGGTCTTCCATTCTAAAGCTTGACGATGTTGAAGAGGGATTTTTGAAAAACTCCTTAAAGGATCAGGAAATACGCCCATGTGGCTTGAAGCGTAGAAATGAGTAATGCCCCACACATATAATAATGAAGTGCAGCATCTAAGTGTTTTCCCCTGTTTCTATCGGCAAAAATCTACGGAAAGCAGGGTGTCAGCGAGGATTGCAGGTATAGGACTCTTTGAGTACACATCCCAGGCAAAGAATGCATCTATTGCAGCATGATCCACAATGTTCACATGAAATGGGAATAATATGATTCCAAACATTGCCAATGCTAGAGTTTTGTTGAATGTAGACCAATCTTTCTTTTCAGCCAGAGAAACTAAGTGGTCTTCTATTACAGTCATTTTCCAGCCTCGGATATTCCCTTTTCCCTCTAGGGCAGATTGATGAGGAGGCAGTTGTATGATAGTAGCAACCTTACTCACGGCTACATATACTCCCGAGCAAACATAGACCCCAACTGACTGAGGCCATCTAACCATGAGTTCATATTCTTCTAAGGTTGGTACCAAGTCAAACTGCGAGAACTCAAAGCAGTGTAGATTGGGACTCCAGAAGTGGACCAATGCTCTAACAAATATCGGATCAATACTAATCTTCAAGAGGTCAAGAATTCTTCCATAAGACTTCTCAAAACTAGCACAGACCTCTGGCGGCATATATGTACACAACTGCCTTAACTTCTCTACACGGCATAGAAGGATCTCCACTTTCTTTAATTGTCTATTACCGGATCCCTCCATTATCTAGCAGAAGTGAAAATGCATGATATGAGGATGAGTTTTTGTAAATGCATGTATGCAAGTGTTTGTTTTTTCTAAGTATTATCATGTTTTATTCCTAATTTGATGCATGATAGTACTGGGTTTTTCTTGAAAAGAAAGCTTATCTATATGAATGTTTATGGATTTTAATGAAGAGAGTCCTATTTTCTTCTCTTTTTATTTTTATGAGCAAAAGGTGGTATGAATTATAGGACTTTTGTTAAAAACTTTATTTTATAGCAAAGGTATTTTCATGGCTTTAATTTCTTTTTATATTTTTTATGACCCTTTATCTCTTCTGTCGGTCAACGTAGCTACTTAGCTTACAAAGAACCTGAAACCAGGCTAGCTTAACTGAAGACTGTCCGAGATAAAGGTCTTTTATCTTATCACTTTTTGTGATTTTTAGGGTTTTTCATTTTTTTGTCTGTTGTATGATTACCCTATGCTAATGCATCAATACAAATGTAGCAAACGTATACACACACAATTCATACATCCGCGAGCAGAGCCACGCTTATTTAATCACGAGGTAGGGTTTTCCTGCAGAAACGTGCTTGGTTTAGGTGGTTCTAACTGTTCTCACCAAGGCCAAAGGTCCCCAAGGTGTCCCCATTATAGGGACCTCTCAATCTCTCAGTCCTTGGGTCATGCACGGAACTCCGTGTCGACATCCTTAGACCAAAAGAAGAGAGTTATCACCTTGAGTTGGTGGTTTCCGACAACGGATGTAGCCCCGTGTGCCAACAAGCCGGTCGTATCTGCCACCCACTCCCTATAGGTATTCACTCTTGCCCCCGGGTATAGAGGGACTGTTGTGTGCAAGGGTTTTTGTGTGCAATTTATTTTTCAAGCAATTTGCATAAATAATCATACAGCAGTTATTTAAAGCCATACAATAAAACATACGGAAGAGGGTAAAGGCGTAATTTCAAATCTTTACTTAGTTTGAATTTTATCCGTCACTAAATGGGATCAACTCTCGAGCTTCCCCAGTGAAGTCGCCATCTGTCGCCGCCGTCCGTTCCGACGTCCAGGGACGTCTCGAACGTTTATGCGAGCGGTCGCGAAAAGATGGTTGAGACTCGCGTTTTTTGTTAAATATATGTTCATTGCTTCCGAGGCGCTCAACACTGAACTATCCTCTAGTAGAAACAAGGTTTTCGAAAAGGGTTCTTCTGGAGTCGCCACCAATGTTTTGACCATAAACATTGGAAAAGGAGAAAAAGGCATTGATTTTAATAAAAACCAAACTTGGCCATTATAACCAGAGTCGGGTAAGGGAGTTAGTTACATGTGGGGAAGGTATTAGCACCCCACAACGCCCCTTTCGGGTTCCCTATGACGGATTAATTCATTTAAGTAAAGATTACGAGAAATTACGCTATTACCCTTTTTTATTCATACAGTATTTAAATATGGCTATCTACATGATTTTATCTACATTGCATACAAAAAGCAGTAAATAAAGCAATAAAAAGAGAAGAGAATTGAGAAGAACCTCCGAAGCAAGCTTTACATTATAAGTCTTTTATACAGAGGATGCTTTGCGGCAATCCTTCGCTCTACAATGATTCTCCTCTCGAAAATAATATCGACTCGACTAAAATTTTACTGAAGAATCGAATGCTGGAATACAAATTCCTTAACTGATTGTTACATATTAAAGGCAATCAGAGAGATCATTCGAAGGAGGGAGAGAATAAGACAAGTCTTGGAGTTGTCTGGGGTGTGGAAAATGAGCAAATGAGCCTCCTATTTATAGTTTTCGCTGCCTGACACATCTGGGACGGCCATCTGGGCCGGGACGGTCGTCTGGGTTGGGACGGCCGTCCCAACTGCAACTTTTACACATGCTGGGACCCCTTGGGACTTGGGACGGTCGTCCCACATTTGGGACACGTGTCCCACTTGTCCTGGGATGGTTGGGACGACCGTCCCAACTCTGAGACGGTGGTCTCGACCTGTTTTGGCCTGTTTTCGCGTTCTGGGACCCCCGGGAAGCTTTCCTTTCCTCTTTCGGACGTAGATTGATGTTGATATGCGTCCGTTGAAGCTTTATCTTCATGTAGGAAGTCTTCTTGGCCTTCATTAAAATGTTGGGCGAGCTTTATCTTCTTGTAGGAAGTCTCCTTTGCCTTTATTGTGTGGATGGGTGAACTCCGTCTTATTGCGAGAGGTGTGGAATTCTGTCACCAGAAGCAAGGAAAAACACTACGCTGCTGCTCTTCATTACTGTTCGTGTGGAGCATCACGCACCTCTACGCCTCCAGACACATGGGAATGTTCCCCGATCCTTTAAGGAGCTTCTCCAAGATCCTCCTCCAACGACGTCTGACTTCAGAATGGAGGGATCAGTTGGAACGAAAGGACGCTAACAGCTTATCTTGGGTCTGTCCTTGGTTCCGACCTGGCCCAGTTCTCATCAAATGTGGGGACTACCCGAACGTACCCCTGATAGGACTCAGGGGCTACATAGCCTATTTACCTAGAATAGCTATGAGACAGCTCATGAGGACTCAAACGACCATCTCTCGAGAGGAGCTCGGGGGACTGTGCTTCTTTGGAGACCCGTGCACAATCGCCAACTCACTAGCGGTGAGAAAAGCATGGGAGAGGCCAGTCTATATGGGAGACAGAGAGCTAGGAAGAGCTCGGGTGACTGTCACCAGTGATTATGAGGCGTGGAGAAAGAGAAGAGGGATGGCTCAACCATCCACCACACCTACTACCGTCGTAAAAAATGAAGAGCTGTAGGCACAAGTCAATGCCTTGACCCAGAGGATAGAAATCATGGGCGCCCAGATAAGGGCCCTTGAAGAGAGAGAACAAGAGTCTATCCTCACGATTGACGGTCTACAGAGGCAAGGCAAGAAAAAGGATCATGAAATAGAGCGCCTCAAGGATCAATGTGCTGATTCTAATGAGCAAGCTATCCGAGCATCCAAAGCTGCCAGAACCAGCTCGGATAGCCACCTTCAAGAATTATCCGCCAGATCAGCACACCTTGAGGCTGACTCAGCAAAGCAGGCTCAAGCGATCAAGGAGTTGTCGCAAGAGCTCCTCAACACTCGGTTAGAAATACGCCAGGAGCAAGAGGCCAACCGGAGACTCAACAGGAGTCTCACTGAGCTACGCCACAAAGAAAGAGACGGGCTAGCTCAGTATGGCCAAGTACTACAAGAGAAAGACCGAGTTGTTGCGAAGCTCGATGAACTACAAGCCTTGGTCGTTCATCAAGAGGCGAAGATTAAGGAGGCTCAGAAGTATAGTGAAGATATGAGCCAGGCGGTCCACAAGCAAAGCGAAGCACTTGCTCGTCATGTCCGGGAAGCCGAAAGAGAACTACATAGAGATCAAGACCCGCCTGTGGGTTTCTTTAGGCTTTTCCGTTTTTGCCAAAAGTTGCTTCGTAGTATGGAATAGGGGAATGTACACCTTCAAATGAATGAATGAGATTTCTTTCCTTTATTCAACAATTGTCTACTTGCATGCATAAGCATTCATTTGCATATTTAATTTCCCCTCCTTCATTCTTAATAAATAAGATAATAAAAAGGAAGGACTAACTGACACGTCTTCCAAATCAGAAGAATGGAGAGAAAGCCACTCCTAATAAAGCATACCCCAACGGTCGACTCGCCACAAGAGGATAACAAGCCTCGGCCGTTGGTCCTCAAGAATAAAGAAGAAGGGGCAAGGACACTAGTGCGACTATTTATGCCACGTCTTTCCCCTACGAATCAAATAAAGTTGTACCGTGGAGATATGGGGAATCTTCACCAATAAAGGAAGAAATCACAAATATTGCTGGCATTGGGGGCACGACTAGAAGTGGAAGAATCTATTCCCCCAGGGACTCACAAAAAGACGTCCCCAAAAATAAAGAAAAAAATAAAGGCACCGAAGAGAAAGAAAATAAAGAATCTAAGGAGGAGACAGAGGAATTACTCCAGTTTATAAGACAAAGCGAGTATTCCATCATAGACCAGCTCAATCGCACACCTGCAAAGATAACATTGCTATCTCTGATAATGAGCTCGGAACCGCATAGAAATGCTCTGCTGAAGGTCTTGAGCGAAGCGCATGTACCTCATACTATATCCCAAGAAAAGGTCGAGAGAATCGTCAGTCACATTATGGCAAGCGATCACCTCACCTTCACAGAGGAAGAACTCCCCCTCGAGGGGTCAAAACATAACAAGCCCTTGCACATCTCAGTCAAGTGCAAGGAGTACCTCTTCGCCAAAGTTCTTGTGGATAACGGGTCATCCTTGAACGTGATGCCCAAGTGCACACTAGAAAAGCTGACTATGCAAGGAGCCCGTCTGCGCCCAAGCAGCACTATCGTTCGAGCCTTCGACGGATCCAAGCGAGAAGTAGTGGGAGAGGTTAACTTGCCAATTCAAGTTGGGCCCACTATCTTTAACGTCGATTTCCACGTCATGGATATTACTCCAGCATATAGCTATCTCCTCGGCAGGCCTTGGATTCATGACACTAAGGCAGTACCTTTAACGCCTCACCAGAAAGTCAAGTTCATAGTGGATGACAAATTGGTCACAGTCCAAGCAGAAGACGATATCTTGATTGTTAGAATCGCGCAGCGGAATGTTCGCGTGGTCGGACAAAAACCAAGAGGGGGGGTGAATTGGTTTCTTAATAAAAATTAGGTTTTCAAAATTTTCCCCAAATTTTACCGATTAAAAACTGCGTAAATGTAAATAGAGAAGAGTAGAGAAGATTACACAGTAGGTTTATACTGGTTCGGATCAAAAGACCCTACGTCCAGTTGCTAATCACTCAAAAGAGGATTAACGCTGTCACTAAGAACAAATTGTTAAAACAGATTACAAATCAAAGAGATAAAGTAAAGACAACACCTCTCTTGAAATCCACAAGAGATGAAAAACAGCTTTCCCTAGAGACGGCACAGCACACAATCCACTAAGAACTCCACTTAGTGATTCTTATCGCTTCTAGCCTCACACTAGGTTTCCAAAAGCCTCTCTTGAAACCCACAAGAGATGATGAACAGCTTTCCCCGGAGACGGCACAGCACACAATCCACTAAGAACTCCACTTAGTGATTCTTATCGCTTCTAGCCTCACACCAGGTTTCCAAAAGCCCCCTTTCCTTGCAACAAACAGTTCTCTGGCACTCACAACACTTAACTTTTGTATGGAAAGAGTTGTTCTTCTTTTCTGAGTGCCAAAGCAGAGTTTAAGTAGGGAAATTAGGGTTTAGGAATTGGGAATTTCGAAACTAGGGTTCTTGGTAATTGGGTTTTCGAAAATGGGGTTAATTTGAAATTTAATTTGAAAAACAGATTGAAATAATCGATTATTTGGAGTGATAATCGATTAAAACAGAGCCAAATATGAAGAACCCAAACCTCTCGGAATAATCGATTATTTGGTGAAATAATCGATTATCCAGTACGGACCGAGTACAAAACAATCGATTATTTTGTTGTTTTAATCGATTAAAACAGTGAGTTTGTATAGAAAGTGTTTTCTCATCTGTTTTAATCGATTATTTACCTATATAATCGATTAAAGTCGAGCCTGCATGATAAATTTGAGCATTTTGAAGCTTCTAAGTTATAGACTATGTACCAGGCTATCTTAGACTCTATAATTACGAGACTCAATTAAACTAAAACGAGTTATTACAATACAGAAATCATCAATCTTCAATCTTCAATACTCTAAGTCTTTAAGCTCTTGGATCATCATCAAAATCAACATTCTTCATGATCAATATTTGCAACATCAAGTCCTTGAATGTTCAACAATCTCCCCCTTTTTGATGATGATCAAAATTATCTTTTTAAAGCCCTTGTAATAACCTGTTTTATCTGTCATACTAACAAACACATTAACCATACCGGATAAAATTTAAAATTGAATCATAGGCTTTAAATTTTTCTCCCCCTATTTTGATTATAATCAAAAAGAACTCTGCAACATCAATCATAAGAGCTCCCCCTCAAAATATGCATAAGTGAGAGAAAGCTCCCCCTCAATCATAGCATGAAAGAAACATCAAATTCTATTTCATAATCATTTATTATAGTATAAAGACATTAATAAAATAAAATCTAAAATTACTGCACTATCCTCATCATTGATGACTTTAATCGATTATTTCAAGCAAGTAATCGATTATCAGAGGCATTTAATCAATTATTTCACGAAATAATCGATTATTCCAGAGGAGAATTCTCTGTTTTGGATGTTTTGATGAAAAATAATCGATTATTACTTGCAGTAATCGATTATTCCAGAGGCTATATCAAGTTTTTAAGGTTTTTACACATTATAACCTATGAATATCCTTCACCACGAATTTTAACATAACAATCATCCAAAAATAGTCAAATTAAGCAGAATTTAAGCTATTTCTAATATCCCTAAGTCTCTTCTAAGATCATATAATCTATCCTTTGGTAGAGGCTTAGTAAATATATCTGCTAATTGATGTTTAGTGTCTACATACTCTATTCTGCAGTTTCCTTTGCTGATATGATCTCTTAAAAAGTGATGTCTAATTTCAATATGTTTAGTCCTAGAGTGCATTACTGGATTCTTAGTTAGATTAATTGCACTCGTATTATCACACATTAAGGGTATGTCATTTAAATATATACTATAATCCTCTAAGCTGTTGTTTCATCCACGAGAATTTGAGCACAACAACTACCAGTTGCAATATATTCGGCTTCAGTGGTAGATAAAGCTACACATGCTTGTTTCTTAGAATGCCATGATATTAAGGATGAACCTAACAAATGACATGTTCCACTAGTGCTTTTCCTATCAATTTTACATCCACCATAATCAGCATCAGAATATCCTAATAAACTAATACAAGCATCAGACGGATACCACAAGCCAAATCCAGTAGTTCCTTTTAAATATTTTAAAATATGTTTTACTGCAATTAGATGAGATTCTTTAGGACAAGCCTGAAATCTAGCACACACACGGACGAGAATGCATAATATCGGGTCCGCTTGCGATAAGATATAACGGAGATCCTATCATACCTCTATACATAGTTTGATTAACTTCCAAACCTGATTCATCCTTGTCTAGATAGCATGAAGTTCCCATGGGTGTGTTAGCTTCCTTTGAGGTGTCCATCCCAAACTTTTTGAGAATTTCCTTGCAGTATTTAGTTTGAGAGATGAAAGTGCCATCTTTAAGTTGCTTGATTTGAAGTCCAAGGAAGAATGTTAATTCTCCCATCATAGACATTTCAAACTCTCCCTGCATAATCTTAGTAAATTCTACACACAAAGAATTATCGAGTTGATCCAAAAATAATATCATCAACGTATACCTGGACCAATAAGATATGTTCTTTAACTTTCTTAATAAACGAGTGTAGAATCAATTTTTCCTCTTGAAAAATCATTTGCAATTAGGAAACTACTTAATCTTTCATACCAAGATCTAGGAGCTTGTTTTAATCCATATAATGCTTTCTTCAATTTGAAAATATGATTAGGATTATTAAAATCTTCAAATCCAGGGGTTGCTCTACATACACTTCTTCTTTGATAAAACCATTTAAAAATGCACTCTTAACATCCATTTGATATAATTTAAATTTCATCATAGATGCATAAGCAAGAAGTAGGCGTATAGCCTCTAACCTGGCCACGGGAGCATAAGTTTCATCATAATCTATACCTTCCTCCTGACAATAGCCTTTTGCAACAAGTCTGGCTTTATTCTTTGTAATATTACCATCTTCATCAAGCTTATTTCTGAATACCCATTTAGTTCCAATAACTTGATGTGACTCTTCTCTTGGGATTAGTTCCCAGACTTGATTCCTTTCAAATTGGTTAAGTTCTTCTTGCATGGCTATGCACCATTGATCATCTTTAAGTGCTTCCTCAATGTTTTTAGGTTCAATCTGTGATACAAAAGCAACAGACATACAGAAATTATTCATATTTCTAGTTCTTACCCCTTTTGAGATGTCACCTATGATATTGTCCATTGAGAGTCCTTTAGGTGATTGCCATTCTTTTGCTAATTGAGGAGTTTGAGAAGGCACATTATCTTCCAAGTATAATTCATCAAGGGCCTCTCTTATATATTCATCATCACCTGCAAGTCTTTTATTTGACTCAAGAGGATTTCCCCCAAGGTCTACAATCTCATCAAAGGTAACATGTATAGATTCTTCTATATTCAAAGTTCTCCTATTAAACACTCTATATGCCTTGCTAGTTAAAGAATAACCTAGAAAAATGCCCTCATCGGCTTTTGAATCGAATTTTCCTAGATTGTCCTTTCCATTATTTAGCACAAAACATTTACATCCAAAAATCTTTAAATGTGCAACATTAGGTTTTCTACCATTAAACAATTCATATGGAGTAGATTTAATAATTGACCTAATGAGCATTCTATTTAACACATAACATGCCGTACTAACGACATCAGCCCAAAAATATTTAGGAACATTAGATTCATTTAACATAGTTCTTGCAAGTTCCTCTAATGATCTATTTTTCCTCTCAACTACACCATTTTGTTGGGGAGTCCTAGGAGCGAGAAAAGTTATGTAATATACCATTTTCCTCACAATAATTTTCAAACTTTTCATTTTGAAACTCACCACCATGGTCACTTCTTAAAACTTTAATTCTTAGGTCTTTCTCATTTTGTATTTGTTTTGCAAATTTCCTAAAGACCTTAAAAGCTTCACTTTTCGTAGTTAAGAAAAATGTCCAAGTGTACCTAGAGTAATCATCAACAATTACAAGTCCATAATAATTTCCACCAAAGCTTTTTATCCTAGAAGGTCCAAATAAATCTAAATGTAATAATTCTAGGGGTTTTGAAGTGGAAATCACATTCTTTGATTTAAAAGACGATTTTACTTGTTTACCTTTTTGGCATGCATCACACAATCTATCTTTTTCAAATTTTAACTTAGGCAATCCAATAACTAAGTCTTTTGATATCAATTTATTCAAGTGATGCATATTTATATGAGCCGCTCTTTTATGCCATAACCAAGGGTTCTCTTCCTTAGCAACTAAACATGTTATGCTAGACTCATGTAAACAATCCAAATCAATCCAATATATGTTGTTATGCCTAACGCCTTTTAATTCTACTTTTTCGGAATCTACTAAATGTATAGTGCAAAATTTGCTTTCAAAAGTTACCTTGAATCCTTTGTCACACAATTGGCTTATGCTAAGAAGGTTATGTTTTAATCCATCAACAAGAAGCACATCCTTAATCTCCAATGTGTTTGCACCACCTATGTTTCCAATTCCGAGAATCTTCCCTTTGTTGTTATCCCCATAAGTCACATATCCTTGTTCTTTGGCTTTGAAACTTACAAATTTCGTTTTATCTCCAGTCATATGTTTTGAGCATCCACTATCAAGATACCACATAGACTTCTTTGATTTGGAAGTTTCCTCAAAATCCGAATAAACGTTGTTATTTGCCATCAAGCAAATGTTTGCTTCAATTTCTGAGTCGCTTGATTCTGAATTTGAATCACTGTCATCCCACGCAATATATGCTTTCTTCTTGAATTGCTTTTTGCCCTTGTGTTCATCATTTTTCTTGTTTGGGCATTCGGTCTTCATATGCCCTGCTTCACCACAACCAAAGCATTTTATATTAACGGAAGAATTTTCTTTTACCTTTCCCTTACCTTTGAAAGGATGTCTTCCTTTTTCTTTCATCAATTTGGTGAATTTCTTTATAAAAAGACTCATCTCTTCTTCATCATTTTCGGAGTCTTCTTCTTCTTCTTTCTTATTTTTGCTTTTTGAAATCTCGGTCTTGAAAGCTAGGTTCTTCTTTTGATATTGACCCTCTTCCTCATTTAGTCTTCCAAGGTCAAGTTCATGCTCCCTAAGCTTTCCAAATAACGCCGCCATAGACATAGTGGCAAGATTTTGTGACTCCGAGATGGCCGTCACCTTTGGTTGCCATTTCCTATTCAGAGATTTCAAAATTTTAACATTTAATTCATCAACGTCAAAAATTTTACCTAGTCCGGTGAGATGGTTCACGATATGAGTGAAACGTTTCTGTACGTCAAATATCGTTTCGCCTGGTTGCATCCGGAACATTTCGTACTCTTGAATTAGAGAATTTTTACGCGCTCTTTTGACGTCGTCGGTTCCTTCGTGGGTCACCCTTAGCATTTCCCACATTTCCTGTGCACTTTTACAAACTGAAATTCTATAAAACTCATCAAGGATTAGAGCAGATGAAATAATGTTTCTAGCCCTAACATCAAATTGTGCTTTTCGACTTTCGTCTGCAGTCCATCTAGAAATAGGTTTAAGAACGTCAACACCGTTCTCCGTAATTTTAGGAACAAATGGACCGTTTAAAATTGCGTCCCAAACGCCTCTATCAACGAGACTCTAAAAATATTTGCATACGTACTTTCCAAAAAGGATAATTTTGACCCGCAAAAGTGGGGGTCTGTTGATAGACGCACCTTCGACAAAAGTTTGATTTTGTCCGGCCATTTTCGAAAAGTTTGAATGACTATCAAAGCAAGCTCGATACCACTTGTTAGAATCGCGCAGCGTGAATGTTCGCGTGGTCGGACAAAAACCAAGAGGGGGGGTGAATTGGTTTCTTAATAAAAATTAGGTTTTCAAAATTTTCCCCAAATTTTACCGATTAAAAACTGCGTAAATGTAAATAGAGAAGAGTAGAGAAGATTACACAGTAGGTTTATACTGGTTCGGATCAAAAGACCCTACGTCCAGTTGCTAATCACTCAAAAGAGGATTAACGCTGTCACTAAGAACAAATTGTTAAAACAGATTACAAATCAAAGAGATAAAGTAAAGACAACACCTCTCTTGAAATCCACAAGAGATGAAAAACAGCTTTCCCTAGAGACGGCACAGCACACAATCCACTAAGAACTCCACTTAGTGATTCTTATCGCTTCTAGCCTCACACTAGGTTTCCAAAAGCCTCTCTTGAAACCCACAAGAGATGATGAACAGCTTTCCCCGGAGACGGCACAGCACACAATCCACTAAGAACTCCACTTAGTGATTCTTATCGCTTCTAGCCTCACACCAGGTTTCCAAAAGCCCCCTTTCCTTGCAACAAACAGTTCTCTGGCACTCACAGCACTTAACTTTTGTATGGAAAGAGTTGTTCTTCTTTTCTGAGTGCCAAAGCAGAGTTTAAGTAGGGAAATTAGGGTTTAGGAATTGGGAATTTCGAAACTAGGGTTCTTGGTAATTGGGTTTTCGAAAATGGGGTTAATTTGAAATTTAATTTGAAAAAGCAGTCGAAATAATCGATTATTTGGAGTGATAATCGATTAAAACGGAGCCAAATACGAAGAACCCAAACCTCTCTGGAATAATCGATTATTTGGTGAAATAATCGACTATCTGTACGGACCAGTACAAAACAATCGATTATTTTGCTGTTTTAATCGATTAAAACAGTGAGTTTGTATAGAAAGTGTTTTCTCACTGTTTTCATCGATTATTTACCTATATAATCGATTAAAGCCGAGCCTGCATGATAAATTTGAGCATTTTGAAGCTTCTAAGTTATAGACTATGTACCGGCTATCTTAGACTCTATAATTACAGACTCAATTAAACTAAAACAGAGTTATTACAATACAGAAATCATCAATCTTCAATCTTCAATACTCTAAGTCTTTAAGCTCTTGGATCATCATCAAAATCAACATTCTTCATGATCAATATTTGCAACATCAAGTCCTTGAATGTTCAACATTGATCAGTGGACCGTCCACCCAACCTTATGTGGATGCGGCTGAAGAGGCCCTTGAAACATCTTTTCAAGCGCTTGAAATTGCCAGCATAGAGCGACTTCCCAGAAACACAAAGGTAGCCCGCATGATGTTGAAGCATGGTTACCATCCTGGCCAAGGACTGGGGGCAGATTCCCAAGGCATGAGGGAACCCCCAGAATTCAAAGACAATCCCCGCAAGTATGGCCTAGGATATGACCCTGCTAAGGGCCGAACGGGAAAAGGAAAAGGGAAGTCCCCCCTCCGCACACTCAAGCAGATTTTCCGAAGTGGAGGGGTGCAAGCGTCAAGAGCCACTCTAGTCATTAGGAAATCTTTTTCTTCGCTTAAGGGATGTAAACCCCATGATTGTTAGAGATTATCCCCCGGGGCTAGCCCGACCCCCGGGCATTTTAGGGCACATATTCCTTTATTAATTAATAAAGAATACTTCTTACTATCTGCTTCTCTTCTTGCTATTTCTTGACTAGACCCCACAATAACCCTGTCTAAGTAAACAAGAAACAAAAAAAAGAAGGAAGAATAAAAAGCGCATCCAAATAAATTTACCATTGTCCTTACAATCAAGCTAGTTGATTAGAAGCACAAAAAAAATAAGACTTTACCTCACCATAAAGAAAGTCACGCTTCGCCAATATTGTGAACAAAAAATAATCACCAAAAAAAAGAGAGAAAAGAAAAAGCCCATAAAAGCCAAAGGCCAAAGAAAAGGGCAAATTACCCGGTAGGAAACCCACTAAGGGAGCTACGCAAAAGATAGGGTCGACCCGGTAGGATACCCGAACAAAAATAAAGGGTAGCCTAGGCAAAAATTAGGGTTACAAAATAAGGTCCGCTAGGATTCTCTAAACAAATTACAAAAAATAGGCACCTAGACAAAAGTTAGGGCCAAAACACAATATCCTAGGTCGAAAACCCAAAGGGCGATCTAGGGAAGTCAGCTAGCCATAAAAAACAATGGAAACAAAACCAAAAGGCGCAAATACAAAAAAAAGGGGAAACGTTTGCTTAAGACAAAAGCTTAAACACTTAGGCCTAACCCTAGCTAGCCATTCTTACAAAACCTTTTTTAAATAAAAAACAAACCTCTAAAACACAAGCCATTGAATTTACCTCTTTACTTCTTTTCTCTTGACCTTCACGACAATATTCTAATAATTAATTTGGGAATATGGAGGCGTATAGTCAACAAGAGGATTGAAATCTCTAGAGTGAAGAAAAAGGGACACTATATGACAAAGAGTGCTCTGCAAAAAGAAAAAGAAAGAAAAAGAAAAATCAATATCCTTCGATCACAAAAAGCCAGGCATGGTACAGCATGTACAAGAACCAAGATTAGAGGGCACTCGGCGCTACAAGACACGTCAGTTTAGTCCTTCTGAAAAACTAATTAAAGTAGGCATTATAGGACATCAAACATGAAAACATTTGCATGCATAAAATGTTTTTGAACCAGGTCCTATTTCTTATTTAAAAAAAAAAAAAAACCCTTAAAATCGAGACCGCCGTCTGGACATTCCAGACCGCCGTCTCGGACATCCAGCAAGTCGAGACCGCCGTCTCGCGGACCCAAACCGCCGTCTCGTCTTAGGCAAAAGCGAGACCGCCGTCTCGCTTCAACCCAAAGTCGAGACTGCCATCTGGATCCTCCAGACCGCCGTCTCGACCTGTAAGAGAAACGAGACCGTCGTCTCGACTTCCCAGACGGCGGTCTCGATCTGAAAAAAATTCCTATATAAAGGGGGCGCGCTTGGGGGGTTTCCTCACAACTCTCCTTGCCTCCAAAGCCTCCAACTCTCAGATTTTACTCTCCCAAGCGCTTCCTAGTCAAGATGTTTAGCAGAAGTGCCTCCAGAAAGAGAAGGAGCACCGCTGGTGCCAGCAGTTCTACACCACTGCCACCCCAAGATCCTTCTCAGCTGTCACCACAGCATCAAGCCCGCCTAGACAACATCCGAACTTATCAATGGCACCCTATGCTGAGACTTGACTTCGGCGACCTGGCCGAATTTGGGTGGGAAGAAGACGTCCGAGCCCATATAGACAGCATTGGGTGGGGCTTTTTGCTGCAACCTCCACCCACTCATGTGTACCCACAAGCGGTACTAGAGTTCCTGGCCTCCGTCTCTCTCGTCGAGATCCCCTCCATAGTCCCGGGTCTGCAGCCCACCAAGATGGTAAGTTATTTCATGGGTGGGCAATACCGGACCACCACCCTTGACGAATTCAATGTGGCCATTGGATTCGTCCGACCCGAGGACTCACTGACTCGGGAATACCGCGAGGTCATCTGCTCTCGGCCCACCAACCTCACCTCCGCCGAGATGTGGCATGATCTCACAGGGGCGACCACGCTACCTACGCTGATGAGAGGCTCCGCGCTGCCCCCAGCACTCCGCATCTGCCACAAGCTGCTGGCAGGAACCATCCATGGGAGGAAAGAGAGTCAGGGTAAGATATCCCTCCCTGATCTCTTTATACTTTACTGCATGCACCAGAGGCGGCGCTGCAACCCCGGATACTTCTTCTTGAGGGCCCTTAAGGACTTCGGGAGTAGATCAACGGGGGCCGTCCCCGTGGCTCCTCTCATCACCCCCCTGGCAGAGAGATTGGGGTGCCCTGGCCAGGAAGAGCTGGCCCACAACCTGCGACCCGAGCCCATCAACGGGTCAATCCTGGTCAGCATGGGGATGTTGATACGCCGGGGGAACCAGTTCGCCCTTCATCCCTCCCTGGACTTTGAGCTGGACCTCCGGGGGCTTGTGGCAATGCAGGATATCCCCACACCTCCCGACTTCCAACAGCAACAACAACAGTAACAACCACCACCGTACACGAAGGATTTTGCCGGCCTACACCGCAACATAAACGATCTGCGCCAGCAGTTCGACCAAATGACGGTGCGGCAAGAGCAACAGACCTGATGGCAGGAGGCCTACGACGCTCGCCAGCAGGCCTACCACGCTCGGCAAGAAGAGATCTATCAGGAGCAGCAGAGGATGTGGCAGGAATGGACGACATTCCAGCAGGACTACCGTGACGAAGTCCAAGAGCAAGTGGACTTCCGGTATCACATGTACCAACAATTTCCCTACCACGGTTCCTCTCCTGATGATAGCCCCTAGGGATTGTACTCGCCGAAATAAAATGTTGTTGTAATAAAATTTTTGCATAAATAAAATTTTATTTCATACATTCTTTGCCACCCATTTCAAAAGCCAGCGTAACAAAAGAAGCTTAAAAGGAAAAAAGGCATACGCTCAATAAAAAGCCAAAATCCAAAATTGTGAGAAAAAAGAGATGAAACCACGAGAAAAAGGCAGGATCAAAACAAGCCAACTACCTTGACCAATAGAGTTCGGCAATCAAGCAAAAGTCGAACAACAAACAAGACTTACCTGACCAACCAGCAGAGTCGGATAACCACCACCAAAAGTAAAAAACAAAGAATCCCCAACAACCGATGAAGCTGGATGAACACCAACAAAATCCCCGGTACAACCCGGATGACCATGTCAGAAAAGGTCTGAACACATCTACCAACACAGGAGTTACTCCCCAGGGAGCCGACGCATGAGCCACCTGAGCAGTAAGATGCCACTACCACCAGTCCTACGCAGTGGACTGTACCAGCCTGATAGGGGGTTTATACCTATCAACCCGCGCACGCAAGTGCGCCTGATCTGCGCTCGAGCCGGATCAATAAGTCGCACTACCACCCTGATGGGGGGTTCATACCCATCCAGTCCCACACAACAGACTGTACCAGCCTGATGGGGGGTTCATACTCATCCAGTCCCACACAACGGACTGCAACTACCAGCCTGATGGGGGGTTCATACCCATCAACCGAAGGATCGGCTACCGTCAGAAGGAGCATCCTGAGGTTCTACCGCATGTCAACCGAAGGGATCGGCTACGTCAGAAGTAGTATCCTGGAAGTACACAACACATTTTCCCCAGAAGATCAACCGCCGCACGACGGGGCATTTGAAGGGTAGCCAGGCAAGAGGTTCAACTCCTTTACCTTCCTGTCAATCTGTCTGGCACAACAGGCCAACAGCCGACTAGTCAGGTAAAGGGGGGGCAGCTGTAGACCCCTAATCTTGCCCGGCCTCCAAATAAAGTCAGAAAACTTCCTATTCGAAGATGGATGAAGCCTAAAAAGTTACTAGGAGAGACTATTAGGCCCCCATACTAGGATAGGAGGAATTTTCGACACGAAAATAAGGTTTCTCGCCTTTTTGGGACAAGACCGCCGTCTCGCCTCATGCAAGTGTCGAGACCGTCGTCTCGCCAAACGAGACGGCGGTCCCGACTTCCTAGACGGCGGTCTCGACACCTGCGAAGGTCGAGACAGCGGTCTCGACTTCCCAGACCGCCGTCTCGCCATTTTGGCAAGGCGAGACGGTGGTCTCGAATGTCGAGACGGCGGTCTCGACCCTTTCAGACGAGACGGCGGTCTCGACCCTTTCAGACGAGACGGCGGTCTCGACCCTGTTAGACGAGACGGCGGTCTCAACCTGTCAGGCACGAAAAACTATAAATAGGGGCTCCATTTCCCTCTTTTCCACACACTTTGCTCTCCCTTCTCTCTAGAAATCACTAAATCTTCTCTCTAGAATCCCTCCGAAGCATTTCTGGAGTTTCTGAGCATTTCTAAGAGTGTTTATGAGCGTTCCGAGAGGTATTCCAATGCTGTAGAGTGAAGGGCTGCCGCAAAGCACCCATTTTTCAAAAGAAATAATAGAAAAGCTTGCTACGAAGGTTTTCTCTTCTTCTTTGTCTATTTACCGCTTTACATAAACTGTGCAAATAGATATTAAGGCCATGTAGTCATAATTTTGAATTCCGCATAATAAAAGGGTAAAAGCGTAATTTTCAAACGGTTTAAACATTTTTTTTAATATAGCCGGTCTGTCATAGGGAACCCGAAAGGGGCGTCGTAAAGGAGCTAATACCTCCTTTACACGTAACTAACTCCCTTACCCAACTCTGGTTCTAACGACCAAAGTTGGTTTTCGAAAACCAACGCCTTTTTAATTCCTTTTCCGATGTTTCTGGTAAAAACATCGGTGGCGACTCCAGGACCCTTCAAAACATGTTCTTGAGTTAGACCGGTTATCGGACAACCCAAGAACACTTTTTCGAAAACCTCGTCTCTAGGTTCAGCCCGGTTATCGGACAACCTAAGGACGTTGTAACCACCAATAAAAAACGCGAAAATCAAGAGAGTCGAAACCATCGCGTAGCTCCGACCGCCCTCGTTTTTGGAGGCGGCGACAATGTTAATGTTGTGGTCTCCACTGAACCTTCATCTATAAAAGTATAAATTGTTATACACATTATAGAAAAATGACTACAAACCATATATTCAATAATTATAGATATATACATTAATGGAAATCAATAGTAACATTAAACATCCTTCTAATAATTAAGTATGTACAGAAGATTAAGTTACCTTAAAATGTTGAAAAAATGACTCCTTATCACTATTAGGTATCACTCCCCATGTGGCCCAAGGTTGAAGAAATTGTTGTTTAATACTCTTTGTTATAGCTTGTGATGCAACTCTGGACGGAAGAAACCTAATTAAAAAGAAAAATTAATACAAGTTACATATGTGCTAAAAATGACTAAAACTTAGTTATAATAAATAAATTGGAGAATTTAAATTAAATATTACCCTCAACCATATGGTTCAATCATCGGTCGATCATGTATAGCAGGAACATCTTCTTCAACCTCTGAATCAACATCTACAGTAGGTGAGTGACCTTGAGAGGAGGAAGGTCCTAAGGCCACAATAGGGGATGGGGATGGAGAAGGAGTGGGTGCCACAACTGGAGAGGAGGAAGGTGTTGATGCCACAACAGGGAATGAAGATGGAGAAGGAGTGGTTGCCACAACTGGAGAGGAGGAAGGTGTTGATGCCACAACAGGGAATGAAGATGGAGAAGGAGTGGCTGCCACAACTGGAGAGGAGGAGGGTGCCACAACTGGAGAAGGGATAAGTGCCACAATTGCAAGAGAGGATGGTATGGGTGGTAAAATAGAAGTGGATGGTGTTGTGAATGGTGTGGGTACAATAGGTATAAGGGGTGAAGGGGATGGTGTAGGTCCTACAACAGAGGATGGCGATGGTATGGGTGCAACGAGTGTGGATGATATAGGTGTAATGGATGGTGTAGGTGTAGTGGATGATCTAGGTGTAGTGGATGGTCTAGGTGTAGTGCATGTGGAAGATATATCTATGGAAACCACTTTCAAAATGTAATGTGGTCTCTTTTTCTTTGATATCGCCTTCCCCTTCCCTTTATCACTACCAGAGGGTGGGGGTCGAGGTGGGTCAGAACCTCCTGTGGACATATCTATACATAAAAAAATAAGATTATGAATGACTTATGATGTAAAAACTCATATAAATTAAGGGACACTCAGTTAATAACATAATTCATAACAAATAAGGGTACAATATGTTTTTTTTACAAAATCAAAACATTTATGTTTCTAATTTTCTTGAAACATTAGGCTTCAACCTCATCATCCTCATTTTTATCCTCATCCTCTTCCTCTTCCTCTTCCTCTTCCAATTCTTCAGGATTAGCTTCATAGTCATGTAATCCAAATATGCTTTCCACTTCAATGACTTCATTGCCATGTAACATTTCATCTACTTGGTAAGGGGCATCCTCTTCCACACCATCAGAATCAATACGACCTCTTGGTTTTGTTTTGATTGCAACACACCAACCACGCTTGTCTATTCGAAATGATGGATATGGAACATAATACACTTGTCTTACATTATGTGCAAGGATAAATGGATCAAATGGTTCATATCTTAAACCCATTCGAATATCTACAATATTATATTTAGGATCCACTTTTGTACCTCTTCTTGATGGATTAAACCATTCACAATAAAAAAAACCACAACTTTTTTGGGAGAATTTGAAGTATTGTACTCCAACTCATATATTTTCATAATTACTCCATAAAAATCATCTTCACCACTTTCTATCAAACCCTTGACATAAACACCGTTGTTTATTGTCTTTTTTCCCTTGCTCCATGCATTTGTATGAAATTTGTATCCATTCACAAAATATGTGTGTCATTCTTTAACGCATCGCATAGGGTGATTGGATAAATCCCTTAGGTCTTGATTCTTCACACTAAATGGCTCATTATGGACCTACAAATATAAAATGAACCAAATATTACATTAATACCTATATACCATATTTAAAAGAGAATGGTAACATACATACTTGTTGCCTAAACCATGTAGGAAATTTTGCATGAATCCTAGCAGATGCTTCTGATTCACTTATTTGCTCTGATTGCAAGAATGAGTTGTCCAAATAGAAAATGCTAAAAGGTTACTTTAAGAATGTGAGAAAGAATTTAATAATGAAATTGAAAAGATATTTGTTTTGAATGTACTCAAGGTACGGTTTAACTTCTTGACAATTGATTAATACATGAACATGAGCTTACTTGAATTCAGCATCAGTTAACCAATGAGTCAACTCTCGCCCAGATGGACGACCAACTTGTCGGAATACTGATAACACTGACAATTGTGTTTGACTTTGGAAATATATTTCATTTCTAGGTTGTCGTGGTGACAGCATGAAGTTATTGAAATAATGAGAACAAAAGTATGTCGTCTCACGATGCAAGTAAGTTGTACAAATTGATCCTTCAACTTTAGCCTTATTTTTTACCGATCATTTAGACTCCCCCATGAATCTATACAATTTAAGAAGCAAGATTATGATTGATCAAACTAATCAAAATAACATATAAAACACATATAGGACAATCATTTCATCACCTTTCAAATGGATACATCCACCTATATTGCACTGGTCCACCGAGCCAAGCTTCATATGGAAGATGAATAGGGAGATGTTCCATTGAATCAAAGAATGTAGGAGGAAATATTCTCTCCAACTTGCAAAGAATGATTGGAATATTTTCTTCCATCCTAATAAGTATTTCCCTCTTCAATGTTGTAGAACACAAATCTTTGAAGAAATGACTAATTTCAATAAGAGGATTCAAAATATGTATTGGTAACGCACTAAATGCAATAGGAAGTAAACATTCCATGAATACATGACAATCATGACTTTTCATGCCATGAATCCTCCCCTTTTCAGCATCAGCACATCTTGCCAAGTTGGAAGAATAACCATCGGGCATCCTAAGTTCTTTTAACCAACGACAAACTACCTTTGTTTGTTCAATAGTATACGTGTAATTTGCTTTAGGCTTTAACATTTTGTCGTTAGCTTGTGCCTTTAACTCCAAGTCTGGATGCTTACAATACAAAGCAATATCCTTCCTCGCCTTCTCATTATCTTTTGTCTTTCCTTTTACATTCATCATAGTGTTGAATATGTTATCAAAAAAATTCTTCTCTATATGCATTACATCAAGATTGTGTCTCAACAAAGTATCTTTCCAATACGGGAGATCCCAAAATATGCTTCATTTTGTCCAATTATGTCACTCTCCGTATCCTTCTATCCTTGTGATACCACACTCAGTTACTTTTGGTAAATCTTTTACTCTTCTCCAAACTTGTGTAGGTGTTAGCCGAGGAGGTGACCCTTCTACTTCGACTTCTCCCTTTCGAAAGGCTTTAATATTTCTTCTAAATGGATGATCATTTGGTAAGAACCTTCGATGTGAATCAAACCAACAACTTTTATGACCATAATTTAATGTAAATGATTTTTTATGCTCCATGCAATGTGGGCAAGCCAATCTACCATGAGTCCCCCAACCAGATAACATCCCATAAGCGGGAAAATCATTAATTGTCCACATTAAAGCTGCCCTCATCATAAAATTTTGTTTCTTTGAAATATCGTATGTGAGAACACCATTCCACAATTTTTTCAAATCATCAATTAAAGGCTCTAAGTAAACATCAATAGAGGCCTTCGGATTGGATGGACCGGAATTAGGCAAGTTAGAAACATGTATGGCTTGGTCATGCACATTTCAGGAGGAAGATTGTATGGAGTAACAATGATAGGCCAACAAGAATAAGGTGAAGATGAAGCTCGAATATATGGATTAAATCCATCGAACATAACCCAAGTCCGACATTGCGTGAATCGAGCAGCAAAAGTTGGATGTTTTCGATCAAAGTGTTTCCAAGCTTCACCATCCGATGGATGGCGTAATACATCAGAAGTTTTATTGTCATGGTGCCAAGTCATTTGCCCAGCAGTTTGCATTGATGCAAATATTCTTTGTAATCTAGGAATTATAGGCAAGTAAAACATGAACTTTACTAGAACTGGCTTTTTATGGGTTGTTCCACAACTTTTCTCATGATATCTTGGCTTTTGACAAAATTTTCATTGAAGTAATGTAGCATCTTTTTTGCCATTGTCATTGTCATAAAAAAGCATACACCCACTCACACAACAATCAATCTTCTTCACTTCTAATCCCAACTTTGATACTAATCTCTTAGCATCATAATAAGTTTTTGGTAAATTCTCTTTTATAGGTGTGACATCCAACAACATGTGATGTGGACATAAAGGCCCAAGCCCATAATGAGAAGGATCAAGACCAAGATCCAATCCAAGACTTAGGTGGACCTATGACAAGAGGCAGACTCATTGCAATACAAAGTGACCAATTTGCTAAAGGCCCAACTATTAAAAGATCCAAACATGGAGGAGTCTAGACCTATCACATGCATAGAATGTTTGGAGAGCTAGGAGGCCCAACTAAAAGATTTAGTTTTTATTATTATTATTATTATTTTATTTGCTACAGTGGGGATTTGAACCCAAGACCCAAAGCTTATAATGCCTTCACTGAACCATCTGGGTAACTTAACTTTGCTTGGGATATTAGGATTTTAATTTATCTTTATTTCCTGCAATGAGACAAACTCATAAACTTAAGTTGTATTAAACATTTGGGAATTCAGAATGAACATACGTAATATTCATAATCACTTTGTGAGTTGTTGCTCTGCTAGGGTTCTTCCTTGCATCACTTGATCTTATCAAGAATTATTCGATTCTTGTGGCGATCCTTCTTGGCTTATCAAATATTCTTATTTGTGGCTCCTACGGTATCTTTTATGTTTTTCTGTTTTCTATTTCCAATCAAATCATCTCTTAAAACCTAACCCTAAATTGTTTCCCTTCTATTTGAGTGTCGTCAACATGCGTGTCATAAAGTCTAAGCATTGATCTGGAATATTCCAATTTGACTTGCACGCTAAAAGTCTAACACATATTGACAATTTTGAATCTGTTACCCCCTTAAATAATCGTTTATTTGTCTCTGCCAACAAATTATAAAACCTTTGAATTGCTTCATTTGGTGACTCTTCTATGTTAAGACAATTGGGTCCTTCAAATGATTTATGTTGCCAAAGAGAATTGTACATCATCTCTTGCATTGACATAAATTGGTCTTGTTCAGTAATGTGTACATCAATACATGAACCGCTAACACAATTATCATCAACACTCTCTTCAACTTCAGGCACACGTTCTCCGTGATTTGTCCAAATCCAATAATTTGGTTTGAACCCTTGCTTGTAAAGGTGAACTTTGACAATTTCATCCTTCAAAATTCTTGTACAATCGCATTTGGTTCATGGACATCGAATTCCCCCATCACGTTCGTAATACTCATATTGTCGAGCAAATCTGACAAACTCTTCAACCCTTATAACAAAAGACTCTTTCAAACCTCTTCTACCACTATAACATCTATCATACATCCAACCGCGACGGAAAGAAATACCATCCATGTTCTGTAATATTGAAAAGAATAAGATCAATTGAATGAATTGTGCGAAAGAAATTGACCATTGGATTTTGATTAAACTATACCCAAGTAAATCGAACATTGATTAAACATTGGATTCAACATAATAATACTAAGTTACTTTTATGTTGTCAAATCCAATTTAACATTGGACTTTCAAGCAATTAGGCTTGAATAAAAAAGGAATCAGTGTACTAAAACATATTTACAAATATATAAAAGGAAGAATCAACCAGGTTAAATAAAGAAATGTCAATATCCATGAACTCAACTCACCTCAGCACAAATAAATCCCCTTTCAAAATCAGTATGGATAGTCCCTGCAGCTTGAGGAGCCTTTGTTTGGCGTTTGATTTGCCAACACTTAACCTGCAAGAAGTATCGTGTACCAAAAACAATTATTAAAATTGAAAGACAACACATGTTGTGATATTAGATATTGAAAAACTATTGGTAAAATTGTTCAAGAGAATTGTTGTAGACATGCATGTGACGATATATAGTATTGTTGCTTAATGATGAATGCCATCCATGTCTTTTCTTTTAGCAATCATCTCACACCAATTTTGAAAAGTGGGAACAAGTCACAAAGCTGATATATTTTTTGGAATTGGAATAGTGCAACTTCTATAATGTAACATGCAAGTACAGTGTGGTCAATGCATTAGCCAACCCAGTGGTGTGACTAACAAAGCGCATGTAGTTTAACCATAATATTTTTTTAATTAAGGATTTAAGTTATCAACTTAGCATTAGCCAACCCAGTGGTGTAACTAACAAAGCACATGTAGTTTAGTTGCATTGGAATATGTCTCATACTTGTAGGCGCATGGAAATAATAAAACTACTAGTATTTTAAAAATCTTATAACAAAACATATCTTAAAACAGATTCGTATCTTGGATAAGACACTCATATACGTTAAATCATTTCTATTAAATCTAATATAAATATGTTAAACTCAAGTTTTATGTTTTTTTTTTAAATATCATGTGAGACAGAAAATTACCAAAACTTAACTTGATCTGAATATGGTCATTCCAACTAATAAATTAGCAAGAGATATTTTGATTCCATTGCTATCAAAATATTAAAGACGATGAACATGAACGTTTTCCCGATAATGATGGCAATCTTTAAATTCATGCTATTAAAACAGGTGTTTAATCCCAACAATATATAACACCAATAATATTATGGTTAGGACTAAGCAAGTTGCACCCTCTTCCACCAAGGTACTCAAAGTTTAACAATCATTAAGCTTTTCTTAATTTCACACATTAAGCATATATTTTATTGTATCATATGGATAACAACATTGATGAACTTGATATTAAAAAATAATTATTGTAAAAAAATCAATTATGGGAGAAAGTAGTTGGCTAAATGAATTTAAGAAATGTCTGAGAGTGATTTCTGTATTTTTGTTCCTTTTCATTATGTTCTACCCTCTTTCTCAAATCATGTTCACTCATTCCTATCTTACTTTTCAATAAAATGTTATTAAAAGACTATCTATCACATGTAATACCAGGAGTAATATAAACGTTCATGACAACATGCAAATAAAAACTATTATTTATCACATACCAAACAACTTTCTTTGTTTATAAAAAAAATATGTGCTTTAATATAATTTAAGCGTGAAACATTTTCTAATCATAGTTTCAATAGTTATTTTTTACAATTAATAATAATTAAAATAATCTGATATCTATTAATTTAAATCGGTTATTGTAAGTTTAAATATAATTTATACATTTGAAAATATTTATTTAACAATACTCAATAAACTATAGCATCATATATTCATCCATTAGGGTACACAAATTAAAATATTAATTTAAAAAAGGGTTATTAACTCCATTACCAGCTCTAAAATACAACTTATTAAATGCTCTGCACTTTTCATGTGGTTTTCTTGACATTCCTTAGCTTAAAGATGACCCTTTTTTGGCCTATCAATTTGAAATATTCCTGGCCATGTTGACCACTTTTGAAACTCACATTCTTATAGAGTTATTGCCTCTCACTCTCTCTCTCTCCAAACTGTTTGCATGTTAGGATGCAGTGTAGGGTAGTGCATGGATGGTGATAACCAGGGTTAGGTCTCATGTCATTATTCATCTGGTGAAAGATTTTTATGGCATTGAGTTAATGGAAAAGGTATGGTGGCTGACCACATATACACAGAGCATCCAACAGAAACAGTATAGTCTCTGCAATTTCCTTCATATATACTTTATAGCAAACAAATCTCATGATAATAAAAAGTAACAAAAAATTAATTTATTTGTTATTAATTTTGTTGGCATGAATTCTGTTATTGTTGCCTTTAACAAACAAGGATAAGAACTCATTATCTATATTCTAGAAATTGAAAAGGTCCATAGCTGTTAGCAAACAAAGAAAATACAAGTCTTCTATAAGGCTTCTAGTAAACAACATATGAATCATGCAGGCCTCAATATGTGAAATCAAATTGTAGAATATGAATCCAATTTGTTGCCTAACTAAGGTAAAGTATAAGATGCTGCAGCATTATCCCTCCACTAGCCCACAGTTCAGTTTATTCCATTCCCTCAATTTATTGTCAATATGGTGTAATTGGCCTACTATTATGCTAAAGCTCAACTATAAATTGATGTATTCTGTAGTGTTAAAACTTAAGCCTAGGTGAAGTGTTTGCTTAGAACAGTATTGTAAAATGGCATCCCTCAAAGCTGACAAAACTGTTGAGAAATGTTCTTCCTCTGCAGGATAGGTGAAGAAAGACACTTCTCCTAAACCTAGTTTAGGCAGCTCCAAAGCCCCAGTCTCCAAACCAACTCCAAAGAAAACTTCAAGCCAGACTAACTTCTTCTCCTAATTTAAAAATTAAGACTAATTATGAAAGTGATGAAGATCTTAGTGAAATACATTGGCAAAGATCTCATTGATTTGATGAAGTCAAAGATGAAGTCAAAAGTCAACTTTGCAGCAGTCAACAAGTCACTTAGATAAAAGAGTAGAAGGATTAGTGTGTCTACAGGAATGCTTAGGTAAAATCATTTTATCTTTTCTGCTGCATGAGGTTTCTTCACTTAAAAGATTTTGCAAAATGCCTCTAAAATCGTTTTAAACAATTAAAGACAAAGTATTTTGACAAAAGCTTTCTTAAACATGTTTTTAACTGATACAGCTTTGAAATAACCGATTAAAATTGCTTAGAATGTTCAAAGAAGTGTTTTTACAGTATTTTAATCGATACAACTTGCTTTTAATCGATTAAAACCATTTAGAACTCATTATGATCAATCAGAATACAAATATGACTGGTCAGAATCAGATTTGATCGATCAGATTTGAATTATGAGCGATCAGAATTTTTTCAATCGATTAAAACACGTTTCAATCGATTAAAATCACTTAAAGGGTCAGGATGATCGATCAGAATGCAATTATGACCAATCAGAATCAGTTATGATCGATCAGAATTGAGTTATGACCGATCAGATCTGTTTCAATCGATTAAAACGCGTTTCAACCGATTAAAACAACTTAGAAAAATTTTGTGCAGAGTTTTAATCGATTAAAACCTATTTTTTATCAGTTAAAATAACTTGAAAAGTTTTATAAGAAAGTTTTGCAGCATTTCAATCGATTGAATCGCGAAACAATCGATTGAATTAACTTAGAAGATTTTTGTAAAGTGTTTTAACTGATATAAACGTTGTCGTATCAGTTAAAACAAATCTGTTAAAGAATCAAGAACGTATTAATGGATTAAAAGGACTTTCAACAGATTGAAACGACTCTTTTAACAGATTAAACGGCTATTTTAACAGATTAATTAATGCAGCAGTTTTGAAAATCTTCTTTAAAAACAGAGTTGCTTGAACTTTTTACATATCAATTTTTACACATCCTTAAGCAATCATTCAAGCAAACTTTAGCACTCTTTTCAAGAAAGATTCGCGTCAGTTTTTAGAAGTTCTTTTGAAAATCTTTCTTGAGGCAACTTGCATTCTTTTGAAGAAGAAACTCACTGCAGAATTGGATAAAATGGTTTGAGCTTTCTAGTTTCTTCTTTTTCAATTCTTTTTCATTCTTTTGTACTGTGTAGTGCCTGGTATTTAGGCACGGGTTTTCTCTGCAGCTGGAATTTGGTTATAGAGGTTATCAAGAACTGGAATTTGGTTCTTGGTGAGAGGTTGAGTGCAGGAACTGGAATTTGGTTCTTGTGGTAGGTTAAGTGTAAGATTGTAAATCTGTAAAACATTTAATCTAGTGGAACCCAGCTGGAATTTGGCTGGAGAACTGGACGTAGCCCTGGTAATGGGTGAACCAGTATAAAACACCGGTGATATCTTCTTTAACCTTTCTCTCTTTTAAATTTTGTTGTTGCGCTTATTTTGATTGATTGCTTTGTGATTCAAGAACAGATCAGTAAACTTAATTTTCGAATTAGATAATCTGTTATTTGCGAAAAACTTTCAAAGATCAATTCATCCCCCCTCTTGATCTAAAACTACTTTTCTAACAATTGGCATCAGAGCGAGGTGCTTGAAAGTTATTCAAGTTCTTCGATCCATGGCTGGAAACAAATTTTCTGAGGGCGCGTGTATTGATAGACCTCCACTGTTTTGTGGAACAGATTATCCTTTTTGGAAAATCAGGATGAAGATCTTTATTGAATCTGTTAGTATAAATGTTTGGAATATCATAGAACAAGAAACTGATATTGTTAACAGAGATTGGTCTAGCTTAAATGACTATGAAAAGAAATTAATCCAAGATGATTGTGTTGCCAAAAATATTATCTTATCTACACTCAACAGAAACAATTTTTTCAGGATAGCACATTGTCAAACTGCTGCACAAATGTGGAAGATCCTTGAAAAGACCTATGAAGAAGCAACAGAAGTATGCTTAATGGTCAATTCAGATTCACCAAATACCAGTGTAAGTTCTGACTCTATGAATTATAGTTCACTACAAGATGCTTTCTTTGAAATACATGCAGTAGCAAAAAAATTAGAAACTGAAAACAAAAAATTGAAAAGCATGAATAGGTTATTAGAAAACAAGATCACTATTCTTGAAAAGAAAATAGTTGATGAAGAAACCAAGAATGAAAATTTAGAATTAGAAAATAATTTTGATTGCATGTGTAATGTTAAAGATTGCAAAAACTGTCCTGAGTTACAAAAACAAGTATCATACTTAGTAAAAACTGCATCTAAACTAGCACAAGGAAAGACTAATCTTGATAGGATACTTAATTCCCAGAAATTAGTTATTGAACGTGCTGGCATAGGTTTTACACCATCTATTGGAAAGAAAACCAGAGCATTTAAAAATTATTTTGCATATAGTAAATCAGTTTCGTCTCCGTTTATCAAATGTTTTTATTGTATGAAAAAAGGGCACTCTGGTAAATATTGCAGAATTAAGAAATATGTTGTTCCTAAAGGTAGAATGAAATGGATACCTAAAAAATCATTTCAAATAACCTAATTAGGACCCAGTAATCATAAAGGGTACTAGAAAAAATGCTAAATTTGTTTTGCAGGAACAAAATCTAGGAATCCCTTGGAATTCAAAGCAGAAAATCAGGTTCTGTTTGTCTAAACTGATTGTTTTAATTGATATAAACCAGTATTAATCGATTAAAATAACTTACAGAGGATATCAGAAAATCTGTCCGTACCATTTCAATCGATTAAAATGTTGAATTAATCGATTAAAATGTTCTCAGGATATGAGTTTAGTTGTTTTAACCGATTAAAATGAATTTATATCAACTAAAAATACTAAGATGTAAAATTTAATCGATTTATTTTTGTTTTAATCGATTTAAATTCTGTTATCATTTTATTAATTTCATTCTGTACAAAACTAATCAATTCTTTTATGAAATAATCGATTAATTCACTGTAGCAGTTTCAAACCTAATGTTAAAGATCAAATTAATAGGTTAATTAGTTGGTTAATCGATTAATTAGGTTCTGAAAATAAGTTTTATAACATCAAATTGAAGATTGGTAAGCGAATTCAAGTAAAAAAAAAAACCCCAAGTTTTTATGATAATCAAAATATGCATAATTCTTTCACCGAGTCAAACATATTCCCAAGAACAAATTAATTGATACACCCACTAGTCAGGAATTTGTGTTTCTTGTCTTCAGTCAAAGGGACATGCAATTAAAGCTGATTTCACAGGCTTTTTCTGAAGTAAACTGCAATTTACAAAAATTGACATCCGTGAAACTGTAGTTTACTCCCGTGTATCTCTTTGCTCTCTGTATTCTCTTCCTTGTTCAAAATTTGTATCTGGTTCATAGTGCTTCTCCCTTCTCTCCCTTGTCCACACATCTCAGAACTCATTCTCTGAAAATTCAAACAAAAATGTTGAGAAGATCTAAATCAAGAAAGAGGCAGAAAGGAGAATCTTCCTCTGCTGCAAATCCAGGTGGCCATTTGGAAGCCTGGTTTGATGGAGATCTTGGAAAGATGAACACTTTTATCTCTGAGTTCAGTCAGAAAGGGATTGTTATTCCAAAATTCATCAAATTCAGGTGGCTGGACGAAGAAGGATTTACGAGTCTGAGAAGAAAGTTAAAAAGCCAGAAGCTGAAAACTTTCATGGAATTTACTGGGAACATTCAACCTGATTTAGTTCGGGTTTTCTACTCCAACTTAACTGTCAATGGATCTACAATCCGATCTCAGGTGAAGGGAGTAAACATGGAAATTACTCCTGCTGTTTGGGAGCAAGTTGCTGGTCTTAAGGACAGAGGTGTCAAAGTGTCAAGGGGGAATATTTCTGAAATTCCAGAGTTCAACAAAATCCAGTTTTTTCGTTCTTGCCTTAAGGATCCAGACGATTCGGTAAGGATTCTAAATGCTGGAAAACATGCACTAGAACACAGACTTCTTGCGTTTATTGTAGCATGGATGCTTACTCCAAGAGGGAGTAATCATGCCATTCTTAATGAGGGAGATCTTGCCCTCATGTACTGCATTTTTAATAACATTAAATTAAACTGGGTGTATGTGATTAAAGATCACATGTTAAAAGCTAAGAGGTTGGCAGACTTCAAACTGCCTTATGCTATTAATAATTTCTTTAGATTTTTTGAAGTTGATCTTTCTGGGGAGAGTATAGAAACCCCCAAAGCATCTAATGAAATTGATGATTCCACCCTAAGGAAAATGGGATATATAAAAATTGATGATGAATGGATCTCCAAAGTGGATGCTGGAATGTCAGAGGCTGAGGAAGAAGATGAAGATGAAGAACAGGGCCAAATCCCTTCCTCACCAGCTGCTGCAGAGGTCCCTGGGTCATCAAGTGGTCAAGCCTCCTATGAAAACATGGAAATGATTCCTTATGTGGAGCAGCCTGACCGTGGGACTCCTCTATCCCAGTTTGAAAGGACTATGCTTTCCCAAATGGCTGCTGTGCAAGAAAACCAGAGGAAGCATATGCAGATGACGTTCCAACATTTTCAGCAAACCAACCATCAATTCGAATCCCTTGGCAACCAAATAGCTGACATCTATACAAAGCTGGAAGATATGCAGCTAAATCAAGGGAACTGGGATGATTAAATGGATAAACAGGGTCCCTCCTCATCTTTCTTTATTGCTTATTTTCTTTTGATGCTTATTTTTTCTGGGTCCGTAATATTACTGGTTTTATACCAGGCACATTATCTCTAGTTTTGATTAATATATAGGTTTAATTCGAATCTAACTAGCATAGATAAAATTCAACATAGATCCCTGAGAGTTTTAGCTGATACAAATTGATTTAATCGATTAAATTGATTAAAGGAACAATTTTCGTAACAAAATAATCGATTAAAACTTCGTATCAATCGGTTAAAATCTTTAAAAACTAGCTGACATCAGTAAAATTAGCTAAATAAGATTTTATTTTGATTTTGATGGATCTATTGGTGAAAATATAATCAATGTAGTTGATATTGTTGTTGAACACTCTTCTAGATAGTCATTTTACAAAATATCCACTAGTTTAGACATGAGAAATTTGCATCAAACATTTCATAGTTTTCAAAATTGAGTGTTTTAATCAATAAAAAATATTTTAAATCGATTAAAAGAATTTATACAACATTTTTCTTTACTTGTTTTAAACGATTAAAAGTCGAAATAATCGATTAAATGCACTAATGTTTCATATTTTCAAAATTCTTAAATGTTTTAATCGATTAAAACTTTATTTCAATCGATTAAAATCATTAACAGGAACATTTTAATCGATTCTGTCCTGTTTTTAATCGATTTTTATTCTGGAAAGAAAAATCAAAGGCTTTAGTTAATGGTTGTTCTTGTAACATGCTACTAAAGCGTGATTCCCGTATCTTTACACGTGTTAATTGTATTCATTACAAACGTGTTAATGAAGATAAGTTTGAATCAACTTTGATTGGTCTTTACTTGAGTAAAGAATCGTGTTTAAAATTTTTTCAAAATCTTAAAGCATGTTCAAAACCTTTGCATTCCTTTGTTTCTCTTTTGTTCCCTATTTTTGATGAAGTCAAAAGGGGGAGAAATAGTTGCTATTATAGTTGATGTTACTTTTGGGTCAATTTAGAGAAATAACTCTTTAATTTAGGTGGAGCACACTAGTACAAAAAACCCTTTTAACATCGGACTTTTTACATCGGTTGTTAAAGAACCGATGTAGAAATTTTTTTAAAGCCTTTCCACATCGGTTCAGATGGGAACCGATGTAGAAAGTACTTTCTACATCGGTTCCCCCATGAACCGATGTGGAAAGTACTTTCTACTCTGAATTAAAATAAATTTGATCGGTCATAAGATCATTCTGATCGATCATCCAGTTCTGATCGGTCATAAAGTCATTCTGATCGGTCATCTGATATACCTTTTTACTTTCTACATCGGTTCCCCCATGAACCGATGTGGAAAGTGCTTTCTACTCTGATTTAAAATAATTCTGATCGGTCATAAGCTCATTCTGATCGATCATCCAGTTCTGATCGGTCATAAAGCCATTCTGATCGGTCATCTGATATACCATTTTACTTTCTACATCGGTTCCCCCATGAACCGATGTGGAAAGTGCTTTCTACTCTGATTTAAATAATTCTGATCGGTCATAAGCTTATTCTGATCGATCATCCAGTTCTGATCGGTCATAAAGCCATTCTGATCGGTCATCTGATATACCATTTACTTTCTACATCGGTTCCCCCATGAACCGATGTGGAAAGTCTTAAAAAAAAATAATAATAAAAATTTTAGACAGTCTCCCAAGCCCTTACAGACTCGACTCCCAGACCCAATTACAGACTCGACTCCTAGCCATTACCAAATTCATTCTCGCAGTAGCGAAAACCACCGTCTCCTTGCCCCTATCGCAGTAGCGAAAACCACCGTCTCTCCCATCTCCTTCCCCCAATCGAATCCCTAACCTCCGTTTCCCCAACCGAATCCCCAAGCGAAAACCACCCTTGTCGTGCACCAAGAACTGCGACGCGCACCAGGAACTGCCACGCGCACCAGGAACTGCGACGCGCACCAAGAACTGCGACGCGCCACCCTCGTCTTCACCTCTCTGAAACCCTCTAGGAGCTCCTCCTCATTGCACCTGCGCACCTTCGATCTCGTCGCAAACCAGAGGTGATTCGGACCAGGTCCGTGGGTCTATCTATTGGCTTCTCATCCTTGTTTTGTCAATTACCTTTATGCATTTTCCTTGATTCTGGATTGTTTTGTTTGGTCGTGGACTGATTATGCCTTGGTTTAATGTATGTAGACATGTTTATTCTGGGTTTTGTATTATTATTTCCGTTTAGTTTGACTTGAATATGTGATTTTCACTTGGTTATTCTCGTGGGGTTGAGAGGTGTTATCCAAGCCTTGTTGGGTTGGTTGATGTCGCTCTGGTCCGAGTCTCTTAGCGGAAGAGTTAAGGCTATGGGTTTCCACGCTGGGGTGTAGGGATTTGGGGTATTGATTATATTTGGTTCTCCTATTTTTCATTTGGGTTTGTTTCTTATGTTCTTGATTTAGGTTTGTTCTTTGTGTTGTTTGTTTTGTTCCTGGAGTTTTACTGTTGTTCCAGTACTATTTCAATTTGGATTATATAGTTTGAGTTGTTTAAGTTTGTTGCCTCTGAATAGAGGTAATTCCATTTTCACACTAAGCAAAGACGTCATGTACATATAGATATGGATCGGAGTTGGATAAATGCCAAACGTATAGAAGAAGAATATGAATTAGGGGTTGAAGAGTTCTTAGAGTTTGCACAGAGAAATGTGGGTAACAATAGAGGTCTCTTTTATTGTCCTTGTGTGAAGTGCTTAAATTTAAGACAACTAAGTGTGAAGGATATAAGAGAGCATCTCCTTTGTGATGGATTTTGCAAGAGTTACACTAAGTGGATTTGGCATGGGGAAGTAGTAGATTTCCCAATGGCTTCAGAGACAACTGAAATCCAGAAAGAAACCAATGATCGACTAGAAGATTTGATACGTGATATCGATGAAGAGCCATTTGAAAAAGGATATGTATTCGAAGAACTATGCGAAGATAGTAAGAAGCCTCTGTATATAGGATTTCTAAGTTCACACGGTTGTCAGCAGTGTTAAAATTATTTAACTTAAAGGCCAAAAATGGGTGGACGGATAAAAGTTTTACAGAGTTGCTAGAATTATTAATGGAAATGCTTCCAGAAGGGAATACACTTCCAAGCCGTACTTATGAAGCAAAGAAAGTAATATGTCCGATGGGTATGGAGTATAAGAAGATACATGCATGCCGTAATGATTGCATCCTGGACAGGAAGGAGTTTGGAAGTTTGCATAATTGTCCTGTTTGTGGTACATCACGGCTTAAAGTCAAGGATGGAGAAGATAATTGTGATAAGACAATTTCATCAGGAACCCCTGTCAAAGTAGTGTGGTATCTTCCAATAATTCCAAGGTTTAAGCGGCTATTTGCTAATGCCAAAGATGCAAAGAGCTTAACGTGGCATGTAGATGAAAGACACTCGTGATGGGAAGATACGACATCCAGCTTGATTCTCTGCAATGGAAAAAAATTGATGACATATTTCCAGAATTTGGTCAAGAGGGGAGAAACCTTAGACTAGCACTTGCTACAGATGGGATGAATCCTTATGGCAATTTAAGTAGTATACATAGTTCATGGCCTGTTTTGTTAGTAATTTACAACTTATCTCCTCGATTGTGCATGAAACGCAAGTTTGTAATGTTGTCGATGATGATTTCTGGCCCCAAACAACCAGGAAATGACATTGATGTTTATTTACGGCCTTTGATTGAAGACTTAAAACTTCTTTGGGAAAAGGGTGTTGAGGTATTTGATGCATATCGTAATGAATACTTTAAATTGCAAGCTTTGCTTTTTTGTACGTTAAATGACTTCCCTGCTTATGGAAATCTAAGTGGATACAGTGTCAAAGGACATAATGCATGCCCTATTTGTATGGAAGAAACGTGTTATCATCAACTGAAACATGGGAAGAAGACAGTGTACCTAGGACATAGAAGATTTCTACCAGTTAATCATCCATATCGGAGGTTGAAGAAGGCTTATAATGGCTTTCAAGAGAGTCAAATCGCTCCTAACCCTAAAACAGGAGAGGAAGTGTATTCGAAGGTGAAAGACATTCATTGTTTGTTTGGAAAGACCCAAACAGCTTCCCATGAAAAGGAAAATGGAAGAAAAAATCCATATTTTTTGAGCTTCCTTATTGGTCTAGTCTAGATGTAAGGCACAATATTGATGTTATGCATGTAAAAAAGAATGTGTGTGACAGTCTTATTGGAACCCTCCTCAATATTCAAGGAAAGACCAAAGATGGCTTGAACTCTCGCTTAGATATGCTTCATATGAACATAAGACAGGAATTAGGTCCCCAATCACGTGGTAAGCGGACTTATTTGCCTCCAGCTTGTTATACTTTGTCTAAGAAGGAGAAAAAAAGCCTCTGTGAATGTCTTAAAGGTATCAAAGTGCCTCAGGGTTTTTGCTCGAATATTAAACGGCTAGTGTCAATGAAAGACTTGAAGTTAGTTGGATTAAAGTCCCATGACTGTCATGTATTAATGCAACATCTTTTACCAGTTGCTATTCGGGACATTTTGCCAAAGAAGGTTAGACATGTTATAACGCATCTGTGTTTTTTCTTTAATGCTGTTTGTAATAAAGTACTCGACCTTGAGACTTTGGATAACCTAGAAGCTGAAGCTGTGTTGATATTATGCAAATTGGAGATGTTTTTCCCCCCCTTCATTTTTTGACATAATGGTGCATTTAATTGTTCATATTGTTAGAGAGATTAAGTTATGTGGCCCTGTGTATCTAAGGTGGATGTATCCAATTGAGCGTTATATGAAAATCTTGAAAGGATATGTTAAAAACCCATCAAGGCCTGAAGCATCCATTGTTGAAAGATACATTGCAGAAGAAGCAATTGAGTTCTGTACAGATTATCTTTCTGAAGTAAGTCCTATAGGGATTCCAACGTTTCGTCATGATGGAAGACAACTTGGGAAGGGAACCCGAGGTGTTAAAGGTAGAAACATGAGTCGAGAAGAAGTTTTACAAGCACATTTCTACATCTTGAATAACATCGATGAAGTTCAACCTTTCTTATCTACTCACAAAGAAATGATAAAGCAAAGATATCCAAGGATGAATGAAAAATGGTTGTTGAATGAACACAATAAAAATTTCTTGAAGTGGTTTGAAGAACAGATCGTTACAATTGATGATGCATCTGAAACTTTGAAATGGTTAGCTCATGGCCCAAACTTTGATGTCATAACATGGAGTGGATATGATGTAAACGGTTATTCCTTTTATACTAAGCTTCAAGATGAAAAGAGTACAATGCAAAACACTGGTGTGATGGTAGTTGCTGAATCAATGCACTTTGCTACTTCAAAAGATAATTCTCATGTAATGGCATCCCTTTCTTATTATGGAGTAATTCAAGATATTTGGGAGGTTGACTACACCAAATTTAGAATTGTTGTATTCAAGTGCAATTGGGTTGACAGTAACAATGGTGTTTTGGTGGATGAATTAGGGTTTACATTGGTTAACCTGAATAAGCTTGGCTATAAAGACGAACCTTTTATTATGGCAACTCAAGCAAAACAAGTCTTTTATATCTCCGATCCAGTTAATAGTAGTTGGTCAATAATGCTTCAAGGGAAACCCATGTCTGGTAGTGATGACCTTGAAGATTTACAACTTCAACAGTTTACCAGTCCATCTTCAGCATCACACATTTTACCTTCTAATGATGACAATGAACAAGATGATGTATATGCCACCCGATTTGATCATGAAGAAGGAATATGGGAAAATTGTTAAACAATAGGTATATTATGGTTTTTACACTATTACTTACTTTGCATGTCTTTGTATTAGTTACTTTGTATTCTAACTCATTTATTTGTCTTATTTGGCAGGAATATGGCCGATTCTAGTAGGTCCGTGAAGAAGGGGAGACGTGCAACACGACTTAGTGAGTTGACACTAAGTCAAAATGCTGATGAGAGGTTATCGATTGAGTTTGATGACTCGACCGGAAATGCTATTAGGCCTCACGCAACAAAGTTTAGAAGTTATGTTGCACTTCTGGGCCGCAGCAAAGTGAGCATAATAAAGAAGGATTGGGATGATGTGGAGATGCGTGTGAAGGAACAAATTTGGCAAAGCATCTTGGTATGAATTTTTTTCTATTAAATTTACTTGTATTGTTAATTCTTGTAGGATTACTGACCTTGTATTATTTTTTGTAGCTCACTTATAATGTTCTGAATACTGAAGGGCTAAGGAGGAAGTGGATATCATTCGCTGGTGAGCGTTGGAGGGCCTTCAAGACCCAATTGACTTCCACCTATGTGTTTGGAAGCAAGAAAGGAGTGTCTCCTTGTGAGCAATATTCCTTTCTAGACACTGAGACATGGGATAAGTTTGTTGAGAGCCGTATGGATCCTTCTTTTAAGGTTCGTGTGCTTTAAGCATATTCTGCTTTTAACTTGCCCTTTATATATGCATTGGCCTTTTATATATGTAATTCTTTGCACCTTACCCGCAGTTAAATCAACCTCGGGTTTAATTTAACATTGCTGTCTTTAGTTGGTATGAATTCTGATGAAATACCAGCAGTTTTTTTCAGTATATAGGTAGAAGGAAGCTGTCCCGAGGGGGTTAACATTGCTATGTTTTTTTTCAGTATACCAGCATTTAACATTGCTATGTTTTCTGCTGTAATTCACTGATGTAATTCTGCTTTTTTCAGTATACCAGCATTTAACATTGCTATTTTTTTTCACTGACCGTTTCTTTGAATGTATCTTTATTAGGAGAAACGACAAAAGGCAAAAACAATTCAACAAAAAAATGTATATCCTCACAGGTTGTCCCGAGGGGGTTACCAGCTACTTGAGAGGAAGCTGATAGAAGAGAAGCGTAAAGCTTCTCAAGAAGCCTCTCAAAGTGACCCCTCAGGTGTGACTTCACCTCCATCACCACCTTCTCATCATGAGAAGTGGAAGAAGGCACGACAGAGCAAGAAAGGTGACTATACTACAGATGAGAGTCGTGTTGTGGGACAGAAAATTGTAAGTATTTATTTAAAAAATTGTTCATAATGAGATAGAATTATATATTGTGTCTTCTCTAATCAATTACATTTTCTTTGTAGGATGAATTATTAGAGCAAAGTTCACAAGGGACCTTTACCCCGAGTGGACGACAAGATATATTATCCACTGCTATTGGACGACCAGAGCATCCAGGTCGTGTGCGGGCAGCTGGATGGGGGATTGGCATCCGACAATATTTTGGTAGTCATAAATTTTCCACAAAAAGTGTGGTCATTAGAGATGAGTTGTAGGCCATCAGGGATCAAATTAGGGAAGAGCTTCGGGCGGAGCTAAGGCAGGAACTTGTCTCCTTAGGCTTATCTCAGGGGAACACAGGAGGGGGTCAACAGTGTGTTCCCGTAGGTTCTCGCCCTGAGGAACGTGTTAGCACCAAAGGGAGTTGTGCACAGGTTGACGTTCTTGATGATGAGTCAACTCCACTTGGTGAAGACACTCCTAGGCCTCTATGCAAGTTCTTCACACAGGAAGGCTTACTAGTGGCTTATGGTACTGTGCATACATTGGGGCCACTTATACACGGGGTAGAAATGACAGATTCCTGTGTTCGTGTTGTGGTTGAACGGGTGCAAGTTTCTGAAGCTCTTGTTCCTGTTCCATCCGACGAGGTTAGAACAGTGGGGGAGGCTCCCGGTCATTTCATTCAGTGGCCTAGAGCACTTATCCAGTTTCCTACTGATCAGGTATTATATGTTTTCTTTAATAATTTGATACATGTTTATAATTTTATTATTTTATCATAAATTTTAATTTAATTCCTTGATGTGTATAGGACATTTGTGCCCAGCAGAAAGGAAAGGAGAAGGGGAAGGAGAAAGTTCAAGAGGAACTGGACTCAGATCCGATACAAAGGTTATGCCTCTTAGCTTATAAGCTAGGAAAGCATATACCTTTACAGATCCAGATGGACCCTCATGTGATTGGGAATCCGCAGCCCATCACGTTGTACTTGAGTCAGAAGGACATTATGGATGTTGTTTTGAGTCAAGACATGATTTGCGTCACAATTCTCCAAGTCTGGTTAATGTAAGTCTTATGTTTTTATTTAAGTCAATTGGTTGTATGCCCTATTAGACACCAACTTGTCTAAAATGCAATTAACATGATATTTTCAATTTCTAGTTACCTCAACAAAGTTGTTGTGGAAAAGGGAGTAGAAGATGTCTATGGATTCATTGATCCTGTCCACATTCAGAGTTTGGGGAACAAACCAAATACTATTCAAGCATACATTCAAAAGAGATTTTGTGAAGGATCAAAGGAAGTTTATCTCGCACCATATCATTATGGGTAAGTTTTTTTAAATTACTTACTCTCAAACTTTGAATCTCTTAAGAATTGCTAATTGAGCGATTTTTTGTAGGTCTCACTGGCAACTGCTTATCCTTTGTCCTAAACGTAGTGAGGCTATTTTTTTATGCTCTTTATGGAATAAACCCAAAAAGGAAATTAAACAGATTATTGATGTGTAAGTATACTAACACCCTTATATATGAATCTGTCTTTGTGACTAAATACTATAGGTCTGGTTCATGACAGATTTAATAACTGTAAACATCTGTGCTTCACTCCTTTGAGCTAAATAGTATCCAGATTTTACTTTTTATATTCATAAGTAAGTATTCATAATAATTGTGCTTCATTCCCAAATCTCGGTCCAGACAACATTCAATTGTTTAAGATGATGTGTAAGTATACTAACACCCTTGTATAATATTTCATTCATTTCATTTTAAGTTCCACATGTCTTAATATGAAGTATTTTCCATTTAATCTTTTATAGGTGTATAGAAGCATGCTCAGTCATGGAGGGTAAGCCTAAAAAGAAACCCACATGGATACTTCCACATGTAAGCACGTTATCTTTCAAATTCTTAACTTTAATTTACTCATTTTCTCGTATTTAATGTTTTTTTTTCTTATAGTGTAATAAGCAAAAAGGAAGTTGGGAGTGCGGATATTATGTGATGAGACATATGTTAACAATCATCACAAGCAAATATCACAGATTCATGGAATTTGGTATGTGTTATGACTATATCTATGTCATTGACATATATTTGCCTACTTGTGCTTATCTCGAAATGTTTTTTTTTTTTTTGTAGATATTCGATGATGGTCATCCAATAAGTGAAGCAGAGATTGATGACATTAGACGACTTTGGGCAGATTTTGTTATTAAGAACTATATTCGTGATTGAATACTTAATTGTGAAACATTAGGACTATATTCTTTGTATATATAAACTTAGAATACAATACATGTTCATTGTTTGTTGATAACAATGTAGATATATAATATACATTATGTTTACTTGTGTGTTGATGCATGTCCTTTATAGATTAACATTCTGAGTAGCTGTAAATATTTGCAATGCTGTACAGGTTATGAAAAATCAAAAACTCAAATTCGTATTTGAAAAAAATATATGACTTTCCACATCGGTTATGGCCTAGAACCGATGTAGAAAGTCATTTTTAATACTTTCCACATCGGGTCTTGCCATAACCGATGTAGAAAGTCTGATTTTCCACATCGGTTATGGCTAGAACCGATGTGGAAAGTCAGACTTTCCACATTGGTTATGGCAAGACCCGATGTGGAAAGTCAGAGTTTCTACATCGGTTCTTAACCGATGTTAAAACTCACCAAGTTTCTACATCAGTTGTATCTACATCGGTTATAGAACCGATGTAGAAAGCTGCTAAGAACCAATGTTAAAGGTGTTTTCTGTACTAGTGGCAACATTTTAGGGGGAGAAATAGGAAAATAATACATTTTTGATTTCTCACTAATCTGTATTATAAAGTGACTTCTTTTGCAGAGTTTTTTTTCAAAATGGTGTTTGTCTTCATCAAATAGGGGGAGACTGAAAGTGATGAAGATCTTAGTGAAATACATTGGCAAAGATCTCATTGATTTGATGAAGTCAAAGATGAAGTCAAAAGTCAACTTTGTAGCAATCAACAAGTCACTTAGATAAAAGAGTAGAAGGATTAGTGTGTCTACAGGAATGCTTAGGTAAAATCATTTTATCTTTTCTGCTGCATGAGGTTTCTTCACTTAAAAGATTTTGCAAAATGCCTCTAAAATCGTTTTAAACAATTAAAGACAAAGTATTTTGACAAAAGCTTTCTTAAACATGTTTTTAACTGATACAACTTTGAAATAACCGATTAAAATTGCTTAGAATGTTCAAAGAAGTGTTTTTACAGTATTTTAATCGATACAACTTGCTTTTAATCGATTAAAACCATTTAGAACTCATTATGATCGATCAGAATACAAATATGACCGGTCAGAATCAGATTTGATCGATCAGATTTGAATTATGAGCGATCAGAATTTTTTCAATCGATTAAAACATGTTTCAATCGATTAAAATCACTTAAAGGGTCAGGATGATCGATCAGAATGCAATTATGACCGATCAGAATCAGTTATGATCGATCAGAATTGAGTTATGATCGATCAGATCTGTTTCAATCGGTTAAAACGCTTTTCAACCGATTAAAACAACTTAGAAAAATTTTGTGCAGAGTTTTAATCGATTAAAACCTATTTTTTAGCAGTTAAAATAACTTGAAAAGTTTTATAAGAAAGTTTTGCAGCATTTCAATCAATTGAATCGCGAAACAATCGATTGAATTAACTTAGAAGATTTTTTGTAAAGTGTTTTAACTGATATAAACGTTGTCGTATCAGTTAAAACAAATCTGTTAAAGAATCAAGAACATATTAATGGATTAAAAGGACTTTCAACAGATTGAAACGACTCTTTTAACAGATTAAACGACTATTTTAACAGATTAATTAATGCAGCAGTTTTGAAAATCTTCTTTAAAAACAGAGTTGCTTGAACTTTTTACATATCAGTTTTTACACATCCTTAAGCAATCATTCAAGCAAACTTTAGCACTCTTTTCAAGAAAGATTCGCGATAGTTTTTAGAAGTTCTTTTGAAAATCTTTCTTGAGGCAACTTGCATTCTTTCGAAGAAGAAACTCACTGCAGAATTGGATAAACTGGTTTGAGCTTTCTAGTTTCTTCTTTTTCAATTCTTTTTCATTCTTTTGTACTGTGTAGTGCCTGGAATTTGGGCACGGGTTTTCTCTGCAGCTGGAATTTGGTTGTAGAGGTTATCAAGAACTGGAATTTGGTTCTTGGTGAGAGGTTGAGTGCAGGAACTGGAATTTGGTTCTTGTGGTAGGTTAAGTGTAAGATTGTAAATCTGTAAAACATTTAATCTAGTGGAACCCAGCTGGAATTTGGCTGGAGAACTGGACGTAGCCCTGGTATTGGGTGAACCAGTATAAAACACCGGTGATATCTTCCTTAACCTTTCTCTCTTTTAAATTCTGTTGTTGCGCTTATTTTGATTGATTGCTTTGTAATTCAATAACAGATCAGTAAACTTAATTTTTGAATTAGATAATCTATTATTTGCGAAAAACTTTCAAAGATCAATTCATCCCCCCCTCTTGATCTAAAACTACTTTTCTAACAAATTATTCTGTCTATTAATGATTGTGCCTCATATTGTTCTGTTTATTTTTTTTATCAAGAAAACGCATCTCTCCCTATCTTTGTCTCCTCCTTTCTCTGTTTTTCATGCCCTCAACACTCTATGAACCCCGCTTTCACTGCAAAAGCTAACCCAACGACCCCAATTTTTTATTTTCTTCAACCCCGCAATAAAGCCCGACTTATAGTTTAATAGATTTTCATTCATATTTATTAACAGAGGTTTAATTAGGCATGCATAAAGGTACTATAAGAAATTGTGTTCATATTTCCCTTACAGCCTCTGTGAAAGGCAATATATTTGAGTATTGCAGTTTCATTTTATAATCTATTAAGGTTCAAACTATTAAATTATCCTATCTAAAATCACGAGACACATCAAAACCAAGGCATAGCTATACTGAAATTACCAAGCAACTCAGTCCACAACCAGAAAAACGAAATAAGGCCAATTATGCAAAAATGAAACCCTAAACAAAATCCAGCAGACTCCAATTACAAATAAAAATGGTCAGCATGGTCCCAATCAACAACACCACACCATCACAAGCAAAATCCTTCGATCATAAATCATCAGAAGCAAAACCCTCGACCATAAATGCAATGCCAAATTAGAATAAGGTCGAGACACATCAAAACCAAGGCATAGCTGTACTAAAATTACCAAGCAACTCAATCCATAATCAGAAAAACGAAATAAGGCCAATTATGCAAAAAATGAAACCCTAAACAAAATCCAGCAGACTCCAATTACAAATAAAAATGTTCAGCATGGTCCCAATCAACAAGACTCCACCATCACAAGCAAAATCCTTCGATCATAAATCATCAGAAGCAAAACCCTCGACCATAAATGCAATGCCAAATCAAAATAAGGTCGAGACACATCAAAACCAAGGCATAGCTATACTGAAATTACCAAGCAACTTAGTCCACAATCAGAAAAACAAAATAAGGCCAATTATGCAAAAATGAAACCCTAAACAAAATCCAGCAGACTCCAATTAGAAATAAAAATGTTCAGCATGGTCCCAATCAACAAGACTACACCATCACAAGCAAAATCCTTCAATCATAAATCATCAGAAGCAAAACCCTCGACCATAAATGCAATGCCAAATTAGAATAAGGTCGAGACACATCAAAACCAAGGCATAGCTATACTGAAATTACCAAGCAACTCAGTCCACAATCAGAAAAATGAAATAAGGCCAATTATGCAAAAATGAAACCCTGAACAAAATCCAGCAGACTCCAATTAGAAATAAAAATGTTCAGCATGGTCCCAATCAACAACACTACACCATCACAAGCAAAATCCTTCAATCATAAATCATTAGAAGCAAAACCCTCGACCATAAATGCAATGTCAAATCAGAATAAGGTCGAGACACATCAATACCAAGGCATAGCTATACTGAAATTACCAAGCAACTTAGTCCACAATCAGAAAAATAAAATAAGGCCAATTATGCAAAAATGAAACCCTAAACAACATCCAGCAAACTCCAATTAGAAATAAAAATGTTCAGCATGGTCCCAATCAACAAGACTACACCATCACAAGCAAAATCCTTCGATCATAAATCATCAGAAGCAAAACCCTTGACCATAAATGCAATGCCAAATTAGAATAAGTTCGAGACACATCAAAACCAAGGCATAGCTATACTGAAATTACCAAGCAACTCAGTCCACAATCAGAAAAACGAAATAAGGCCAATTATGCAAAAATGAAACCCTAAACAAAATCCAGCAGACTCCAATTAGAAATAAAAATTTTTAGCATGGTCCCAATCAACAACACTACACCATCACAAGCAAAATCCTTCGATCATAAATCATTAGAAGCAAAACCCTCGACCATAAATGCAATGCCAAATCAGAATAAGGTCGAGACACATCAAAACCAAGGCATAACTATACTGAAATTACCAAGCAACTCAGTCCATAATCAGAAAAATGAAATAAGGCCAATTATGCAAAAATGAAACCCTAAACAAAATCCAGCAGACTCTAATTAGAAATAAAAATGTTCAGCATGGTCCCAATCAACAAGACTACACCATCACAAGCAAAATCCTTCGATCATAAATCATCAGAAGAAAAACCCTCGACCATAAATGCAATGCTAAATCAGAATAAGGTACAAACATAAAGCAAAAACAAACCCATAATACGGATCCTGACCTCGAGTTCAACCTCCACAGGGGAGCTAACTCATGCCCTCACCTTCTATAAGGGGACTGGCTGCTGCTTCGATCCGTGGTGAGTGGATGGGTAGGGAGGCGATTCGCGATTAGTGGTGGACACGACCCAAGCTAGGGATCGACTGACGGAGATGGGGGTGTTAGAGTGATTTTCGATGAGGGTGTTGGGCGAGAGAAAGTGAGGTTGGTGAAGGAGAAGAATCGAAGGAGATGATGAGAGGTGGGAGGTGACGCCGCGAGTCACTGGTAGTGGAGGTGGAGGTGATAGGCGTCACGAAAGGGCTACGACTGATGGTGAGTGGTTGTGACCGTCATAAGGTGGTGTGGCACCTGAATTTGGAGGCTGCCGGGAGGGAATCAGGGGAATAAAGTGGGAAACTGGCGAGATCTCGTTTAGGTTAGCAGAGAAATAGGTGTTAATTTACCGACGGATCTATCCGTCGGTAATATCCGTCAGTAATCACTCATTTTCTGACGGATATATATCCGTCGGTCACTTCCTCCTAATTTACCGATGGATATATCCATCGATAATTAATAGTTCATTTACCGACGGATATATCCGTCGTTAAAACTAAATTTCTCAACTATCTTAAATTCGTCGGTAATTTTCGTCGGTAATTACTCATTTTCCGACGGCTCTATATCTGTCGGTAAATCAGAAATTTCTTGTAGTGCATCTGGAGATGTCTTTTCCTTGCAGCGTTGGAAGCTCCCCCTCCAGCAAAATCCTCCCGTGATGGTATTTATTGTTAGGAATATAAGTTGAGATCAAGAGAGAGGGTGAATTGATCTTTTGAAATCTTTTCACAATTTTATAGATTATCAATTAAAGAATCAAATGAAATTAATCTTTATTTGAAGCAATTAATAGAAAAATACTTAACAAAATAAGATAAGAAAGAAGAGAGACAAGAACACCAAGATTTTTATACTGGTTCACTCCAATCACCGGGCTACATTCAGTTCTCAACCAGATACTAGTTGAGTTTCACACTATAACTGCTCAAATTATCATATGCTGGAAAATCATTTATAGTACAAAATAACATTGCACGCAACCTGAAATTCACTTCGTGATATGAATCAAATACATCCACTCCTGTTTCCCACAACATTTTCAAATCATCAATTAAAGGACTAAGATATACATCTATGTCATTTCTTGGTTGTCGAGGTCCTGAAATCACCATAGATAACATCATATATTTTCTCTTCATGCATAACCAAGGAGGCAAATTGTAAATGATCAACATAACTGGCCATGAACTATGTTTACTACTTAAATTTCCATAAGGATTCATCCCATCTGTAGCTAATCCAATTCTCAAGTTTCTTGGCTCTGCACCAAATTCTGGAAAGGTTTCATCAATCCTTTTCCATTGTGGAGAATCAGCTGGATGTCGAAGAAGATTGTCACATTTTCTACCATTTGCATGCCATGTCAAGTTTCTTGCATCTTCTTTTATGGCAAATAATCTTTTAAACCTAGGTATAATTGGCAAATACCATAACACCTTAGCAGGGGGACCATCTAGTTCTTCCTCACCACTACTTTCCTCAACTTTATTTTTGAACCTCGACAAACCACATGTCGGACACATCTTTAATTTAGCAAAATCATTTCTGTACAATATACAATCATTAGGACATGCATGTATTTTCTTGTACTCTAAACCCATTGGACATAATATCTTCTTTGCCTCATAGTTACGAATAGGTAATGTATTATCTTCGGAAGCATCTCCTTCAACAACTCCAATAATTCGGTGAAACTTTTATCAGTCCATCCATTTCTTGCTTTTAAAGTAAACAATTTTAAAGTTGCTGATAATCTTGTAAAACTACATCCTATGTACAATTGTTGCGCAAAATCAGATTTCAAAGAATCATATAGATGTGCTTTCATAAAATTTTCTTCACCAATATCACGTATCATATCCTCTAGATTATCATCCATCCCTTCATCAAAATTGTCCGTAGTTGACACAGTTGGGATGTCTAATATTTCTCCATGCCATGTCCATATTGTATAACTCTTAATAATACCATAAACAAACAAGTGATCACGTATATCCTCAAGTTTATGACGAATTTGATTCAAACAACGAACACATGGACAATAATATGTCCCTTTCATAGCTTTTCCATTTTCACTAGCAAATTTCAAAAATTCCTCAACTCCCTTTTCGTACTCTTCACTAATACGACGTGCATTCATCCAACTTCGATTCATATTATGTTATAAAGTTTCGTCACTCCTAGAGATTTAAAAATTATATGTAAAAAAATTAATATACAAACAACAAAGCACGTTCCAACAACAATGGAGTGTGTAAACCGAATGCACTCAAACAAATAAACAAATAATTACATTCCAATAACAATCCAGTGGAGACATTCATACTATAACGTGATTGAGATCCCCAAAAACAATCACGGATTCAATGTAAACATATAGCAATGACATAGAACACTAACCTCGAGTGTAGACGAAAACTGATTTCAAACTCGAATCCAATCGGGGAGAAAGATCAAGTTCGTCAAATGACACGATAATGTAGATGTTTTTCACTGTAAAACTGCTCGAAAATGGTTTGCAGAGGTAGCTGTTGTCGTCGTTCTCGTCGTCGTTCTCAAAAACCCTGGTTGCGCAAGACGAGGAAGTGGGTCTAGAGGGAAATAAAATAGACTTTTTACGTCGCGCATCCCAGCACGCGACGTAAAAGCCATCCTTTACGTCGCACCTGGAGTGCGCGACGTAAAAGTCCATCTTTTACGTCGCGCCTCCCAGGTGCGACGTAAAAGAGGCTTTTTACGTCGTATACTGGGATGTGCGACGTAAAATTTTTGTCCCATATTTACAAAATTGTCACCGCATTTTATTTACGTCGAATATACATGCATGCGACGACAATTGGGTGACGTAAAAGCCCTATTCTACACTAGTGCCCTATCATTTTTGGTTGACCGATTGTCCAACAGGCCACCAATTCTTGTTGACATAGTAGTTTTGACCTCATTATGATACTCCTTTAATTCCTCCAATTGCATGAATTTTTCTACTCTCTTCCTCAACTCATCCAGGTCTTGTGCCAGTTTTTTCCATAGGCTGTCAGCAAAAGGTCGGGTCTTAAAGTTGTTTGCAGGTGATGCAAGGTGACTTCCAAGTTTAGTTTCCTTATATTCAAAGCTACATTTCCGAATCTTTCCATGAAAGCTCTGAGACTTTCGCTTTTTTTTCTTGCCTTATATTTATATTTATGAGCATTATTGATGTGAGTGGTGCATCAGACTAGTGGCAAATGACATTCCAAGCTTCGTAATTAAAGTCTCAAAGAAGTCAATTAAGTGTAGGGGTAGTCTGGTAAACCAACTTACACTACTCCTTTCAATGAGGTTAGGAATACTCGGCACATGATTGCATCATGCGTAGTGTAAAGATTGACTTGCGTAATATATGCGTTGATGTGTTCATTCGGGTCCGTCATTCTGTCATCACTAGTACAGAAATCACTTTTAATATCGGTCTTTCCACATCGGTTCTTTAAGAACCGATGTAGAAAATGAATTCAAGACTTTCAACATCGGTTTAGTTAGGAACCGATGTAGAAAACACTTTCTACATCGGTTCACAGATGAACCGATGTAGCTCAGATGAACCGATGTAGAAAGTTTTTTTTATAAAATTATGAGAATTGTTACTGGCAAGATTCGAACAAAGTACCTTAGAATTAAAGACTAATACTCTAACCACTAAACTACTAGGATTTTCTCGATAATAACTTATAAATAAATTATATTTATATACAAATAAAAATGTATATCCATGTAAATATATAAATATAAAATATATAAATACAAATATATTTTATATATTTATATGTTGGATGTGAGAGCGCGCTCGAGAGTGAAAGTGTGTGTCAAGTGGGTTTTCAAAATTTGATGTCAAATTTGTGAGCGAGTCCCTTTATATGAATTTGTAATTTAATGATAGAATATAATCTTTATAATTTATAATCTTTATAATTAATTTATATAATGATATAAAATAAAGAAAAAAAAATTATTTTATATTATTATATAAATGAATTATAAAGATTATATTTTGTCATTAAGTTATAATCCATATAAAGAGACTCGCTCACAAATTTGACATCAAATTTTGAAAATTCACTCGACACACACTTTCATCCTCGAGCGCGTCCTCACATCAAACATATAAATATATAAATATATTTGTATTTGTATTTATATATTTTATATTTTATATTTATATATTTACATGGATATACATTTTTATTTGTATATAAATATAATTTATGTATAAGTTATTATCGAAAAATCCTAGTAGCTTAGTGGTTGGAGTATCAGCCTCCGACTCTAAGGTACTGGGTTCGAATATTGCCAGTGACAATTCTCTTAATCTGATAATAATATAATAAATAATAAAAATATAATAGATCAATAGATAGGGTAATTAGAGAGGGGTTATGAATAAATAAAATAGATAAAAATATTAGACTTTCTACATCGGTTCCTTACAATCGATGTGGAAAGTCACTTTCTACATCGGTTCTAGAATTGATGTTAAAAGCCCCTGGGACAATGCGACCTCCATGATACCATCAACGAAAGGATGCCTGCATGGTTTCTCGATTGACATGAGGTTTTATGTCGAGGCTCCCACATAAGTGCTTCCATCAGGACGTGCTCACTCTCCTTTTCTTCCAATTGCTTTCAAATTCAGTCATTTTTCCTATTTTACCATCATTTTCTCCTCCAAACTCTCTTTCTTGAAGTTTTCTACCTCTCTTCTTAGTTCGACTAGCAGGGCCCCTTCGTTGACACAACTCTCTCTTGCTTCCTTATGTGGTGAACTCTATCTTTTCATGTTAACCATGTTTCTCGTGGATTCCATCAAACTAGTGTTCACTCGACCCCCACGATATGGGTGCCAAAGTGAGCCAACCTAGCTCACACCGGGTGACTCACCATAGGTTACATTAAAAATGGGCTAATTCGATCCAACTCATTTTTTGATGAGTAAAAAATTTTACAACCTGCCTCAACCCACTTCAGGTTGGTGGGTTAACCCACTTAAATATGTGTATTTTTTTAAAACTTTTTTAAATTACTAAAATAAGTTGGTTGACTTACTTATATAAGTTGATTAGGTAGATTGACTCACTAAAGTATTTTTTTTTTCATGGATTTACACCAACATATGAATAAAAAAATTAGAATATTAAAGATCGAGAAAAATGACTCAACCTACCACTAACTTTACTCAAACACATTTAACCTACGAATTAAGTGAACCGAGCCCGTTTTAACCCACTATTAAAAAAATTAAAATTTGTCCCACACAAACATGGTGAGTCAAGTTGGTTCATGGGTTGAAACCCACGTTGACACCTCTACTACATGGTCGAACACTAACCTCCTTAGCTATGTGACTTTGAATTCTTGTTAAGTGTTTCCTAAATCTTTTCGGGACTCTGGTCCTTAGTAACCTATGCACGTTACGAATATGTTGATTTAATTTGTTCTCGGGGTCGGAAAGTATCAGGTCAGGATTGAAAAATGAGAGTACCTACGAAGATAATCCGATGGACAAGTCAATAATGAGAAGAGAAGAGTTTACAATATACTATTTTTAGAGAAAAAAATATTATTACCTCTATTCATAAAACTTACTAATACTTTTGGAAGCTTATTCAAATAGTGTCTACAACTATAAATGTGAGTTTTTTAATGTGTTAAAAATCCTTAAAGGTATAATATAAATGTAAATATAAATATAAATATAAATATAAATATAAATATATAATTACGAATGAATAAAATATTTATTTATTTATTATTTTTAAAAATAATTTTTTATTTTTTATTTTTAATATATATGGTTTGACGTGTAGAGATTGACATTTACAAGTAAAATACAAAGTAAATTAAAGTCCACTATTAAAAATAAAACAAATACTACATAACTTTGGTCAAAATAACACATTCTACATCAATAATGTCACTCTTGATATACTCAGAGGAAATTTCAATGTCACATATATATGCATCCAACTTAGTAAAGGTAGTAGTATCTTAGCTAAAAGACTTTGTCTCCGTAAGATAACAAAATCCTTCAGCTTAGTCTTGGGTATTAATTATAAGACTTCCGGTGCCAATTATTTGATAAAAGCATATTTTGAAATATATAATTTACATGCTTGTTAATATAATTACGATTTGTTTTAAATTTGACTATGCAAGATTTTGGTTTTTATAATACCAGGTCAACGCAAAAAATTTACTCTAATACTAAGGTTACTAAAATAAGTAATCCACTAATTAACGAATCTTACAATTGTTGAATACTTGAAATATATTTTCTCTGTTAATTTCTCTTATTGAAAGTATAATTTTTTTCTTACGCACTATTATTTATACAAACAACAATATATTTACAAATAATTTATTCTAATAACTAAATTTATTAAACAATAAACATTGTGCGTTTGATGCGGTGGTATTTGTCCATAATAACATTCATGGCAGAAATGTCAAACTTTGAATCTTCTATTTATTAAGGATTACATTGCCTAAGTTGTGCATTTATTTCTGTTTATTACATATATGACCTAAATGACAAATATAAAGTTATTGACACATTAAATAGAAACCACTTACGTTAAAAACACTCTTTTGCCATTCAAATTCTCACCACAGTGGTCATTGCAAGTCACCAAAAATTGCTTCACTACAAAATCAAAAGGAATATTTATGTTTGAAGTAAGAATGTGTACAATTTCACTTATAGTTGAAAGACATTTGTTTCTAACACAAGCTTTATAAGATGACTTACCAAATGCTCATTAATACCAAAATTTTAGAATTCATATACTTGAAGAAATTGCATACATCAGGGTAAATGTTGACAATGAATTTCATAATCTATTAATCGACAATATTTTGAGGCTGATAGTAAAGCATGCAGTTTCGACATTGCATGACTTGCTTTCTTTGGCTCCAACCACTTCTCGATCTGAATTTTCACTGTCTTCAGGACCTTTGAATTCTTTAGAACATATTTTGTGAGTTCCAATTCATCTTTGGACCCACTATATTCTCTAAATTTAAACACAGTAAGATGTGAGCTAAGACAATTTAGGAACTGGTGTTGTTGGCAGTGTCCTCTTTCTTTCAGCACTTTCTTCGTAAACCTGTTGAAGAACTGTTATTAGTTTTTTTAATGGGAGAGACAAAAAGAAAGCAAGGGCATGTTTGATTCCTTTCTCACTCTTTTGTTATAAATTAAGAGAGTTTCACGTTGTCAGCAACAAATTCATACAAAATATGTATAAAATTATACATTTTTAAAGAAAAGAAATAACTAAAAGGTGAAGTGTATACGTACATTCAAATGTTATGGGGTTAAACTTTAAACAAAAAAAAGTGCTCAATGAACAAAAATTTTCATAAATGCTCAAGACTACAAATTTTAGAATAGATAACTGATGTAAAAACCAGACAAACCGGGACTAATAAATATCAATAAAACAACAAAACTGAACCTATAATGTAAGCAAACCTTGTCAATGTCAAGAATTTGAAGCTTGGGACATTTTGTAAGCATCAGTTGTATCAGAAAACAATAGTCAATAGTGCTCAGACAAAGCTTTAGATGAACCAAATTGTGAAATTCTGGAAATCCAAAGCTGGAATCAGCAAGAACCTGCATGTGGATGAGAATTACAAAGAACTATGAATAACATCTATACATTATTTGATTTAAAAGGAATAACATATATAAAACATTAATATACCTAAGTGTGCTAAGGATTTGAAAAATAGTTGAAAGATGATACAAATTCTAGAAAGATCTAGAATATAAAATCTTAGATTTTACTAGAATTAAGAATTATATATGAGTAATATTTAGAATCCTTAGAAGATTCTAGAAATGTTTGAAAGTAGAAGATATATAATTATAGAATTAAGAAAATCTAAAATTATGTAAAACTTCTAGAATTATGTAGAAAATATATGTGTATTAGTAGAAGTTACAACATAATTTTAGAAAAAGAAAAAGAAGAAGAAATGTGTAGAAATAGAATAGTGTAGAAACAATGAAATTAGTAGAAAATTCTAGAATCTTGTAAGTAAAGCCTATAAATAGACATGAAAAGAGTATTTGTATGTGTGGAAAATCTAATACAAGCTCCTACATATCTTGTAGCACTTCCAAGATCAATTACTATCTTCCCTCATACAAACCTTCTCCTATTTGCCCACCTCATTCTAAAAACTATTTTCTACACAAATTTCACTACTAAATATCAAACAATCTTTCCTATCCTTCATAAAATACTAACAAAAATGAACCTTACCTCCGTTGTATAAGTAGACAACTCCAAAAAATTTGTGTGATGAATTCCATTGAAAAGCTTTGACACATATTCTTGTTCACACTTGTCAAAGTAGATATCAACATGTGTTTTTATCAAGTTAGGCAGGTTACAGACCAAAGTGTCACACACTTTAGTTTCTTGCACTTGAAGGTATTCAAGAGAAGGGGTGACTATCTGCACTCTTTTATCATGACACTTAAGATGTAACTTTTTCAGCAAAGGCATGCAGATTTTAAAAGAGGTTGAATTATTAGACTTCACTTCCTCATAACAAAGTTCTTCAAGAATTGGGCACCCAGAGAAAAACCTCATTACAGGTTCATCATCTGCAAGGTAAAGCAGATAAAGATGCAAGACCTTGAGCGAAGGAAGGTGAATGGATGAAACGCCATTTAGATTGATTGTTGAGCCGAATGATAACTTCAAAATTGAGATGGTTTTGCAAGTGAAAAGTATGTTTGGCAAAGTAACCTCCAAATAATAATAGCAAAAGAGGTCCAGCTCCTGAAGGTTTTGGGCCACAGCTGTGGAAACCAATGTGCCAATCAACTCAATGCTGAAGGATTTGTTATGGTTATGGATACAAAGTCTGTTGATGCTTTTTGCTCTGCGTTGATCTAAGATACTTCCAACAATTGAAGCAAAGTTTGTGTTGAAGAAACAAGGCCAATTATCCTCAAAATCAAGAGCAAGGACTGAAGTCCAAAGTGTTCTCCACCTGGTGGACAAAACACTGGTTGTAACGACCTCCTTGGTTGGGATGAATGAAAGGATATGGCAAATAACTTCATCTGGCAGAGAACTAATCCTATCAACTTCTTCTGAATTTGATAGTCTAAAACTAGAACTTCTGCCACTGCTTTGGCTTTTGTCCTTTCGGGACACAGAGAAAGGGAATAAACAGAAGCAACTTAAAACTGAACCTCCAATAGCCATTGCTAATTGTTAGGAATTGAGAATAGAAATATGAAAGAATAGATAGAAAGATTGCATGTGTTTGATTGCAAAGGAACTGAGAATACACAGAAGCAATAACTCTCATCCAAGGCATTCAAGGATGACTAACCTCACGATAACCATTATTCGATCTTCTTGACTACAAAACGTGGTGTTGAATACATATATGATTAAGCATAATACTGAATATTAACTCTCCTTGTAATCAAGATAAATGACTCTTAACAATCAAGTTATATATAATGAATTTTGAATCATTTCAAAACTATTAAGCAACATATATTTAAAAAAGCAAAGAGACTAAAAAAATAGCAAATACTAATTGATTTAATGTGATAATTAATACCATATGAAAGAAATGATATTTTATTATATTTATCATTAATGATTTTTTTAAGTATTTAATTATCATCAGTTTCTTTTGACTAATTGTGGAAATGACAATGTCATTCAAAATGCATAAGTTATATCATTATTAATTTATATCCACAACATAAAAATATAACGTAAATGATATCTCAGAATAACAGCTGGTAGCATAAATGGTAGTGATTTTTATATTTATTTTAAATATGAAACTGATTATAATAAAATTATACATGTTCAGGTTTATTGTATCTATAATAATACCAATAAATATATTTGATGATGAATAATTCTTATCAATAAATAACATAAATAATAATAAAAATATTAAATCTGGAAATTCTAGTTGGTTAAAGAAAACTATGGCAATACCATTTAGCAGTTCTCACTACTACAAAATATACTTTCTACGTCGTCATTTAACGTCGGTTATAGCTGAGATGACGTAGAAAGTACTTTTCACGTCGGTCCGGATGAACCGACGTTGAAAGTTGAATAGTAAACACATTCTACGTCGGTTCTTAGTCAAACGACGTAGAAGGTACTTTTTACGTCGGTTCCCAAATGAACCGACGTTGAAAGTCTTTTTTTTATTTTTTTTTACTTATTGACACTTTCCACGCTCGGTTCCCATATGAACCGACGTTGAAAGTCTTTTTTTATTTTTTTTACTTATTGACACTTTCCACGTCGGTTCCCATATGAACCGACGTGGAAAGTCGTTTTTTTTTATTTTTTTCACCCAAAAATTCGAAAATTGTCACCTGCCAGGATTCGAACTCGGGATTTTAGAATTGGAAACTAATACTCTAACAACTAAACTATTATAATTTCCTGATAATAACTTACAAATAAATTATATTTATATACAAATAAATATATATCCATGTAAATATATATTTATTTGTATATATTTTCTCGGAAAGTATTTTTATTTTTTTTCAGCCAAAAATTCACTTAAGTTAATGAATTGTCACTGACAAGCATTTGAACCCAAGTATTTTAGGGTTGTAAGTTAATATCCCAACCACTAAACTACTATAATTTTTTGATAATAACTTACAAATAAATTATATTGGTATTTTTTGACCGAGGGTGAAAGTGTGATTGACTCTCGCTTGAGTGAAAATATGTTAAAGCTCACTGAAATTCACTCACTCAAGTCTCGTTTGAGCGAAAATTGGTATTTTTCGCTTGAGAGCGAATAACGCGTTTCCCAAATTTATTTTATATTATTATATAAATAAAATTATAAAGATTATATTATGTCATTAAATTACAAACTCATATAAAGATACCTTCTCACAAATTTAGCATCAAATTTTGAAAACCTACTCGACACACACTTTCACTTTCGAGTGTACCCTCACATTCAACATATAAATATATAACTATATAAATATATCAAAATATATAAATATATTTGTATTTATATATTTATATATTTACACTGGATATATATTTATTTGTATATAAATATAATTTATTTATAAGTTATTATCAAAAAATTCCAGTAGTTTAGTGGTTGGAGTATCAGCCTCCAACTCTAAAGTACTGGGTTCGAATCTCGCCAATGACAATTCTCTTAAAAAATTAAATAAACTTCTAAAAAATATAATATAAAAAGATGGAGGACCTAATAAAAATATAATATAAAGAGAGGGAGACTTCTAAATAAATAAAAGGGGTAAAGGGGTTGTAAATAAATAAAAATTATTAATTTAAAAAATTATACTTTCAACGTCGGTTCTAATAAAACCGACGTTGAAAGTCACAGCTGATACAACGTCGGTTGTTGAACCGACGTTGAAGGCTTTATTTGTAGTAGTGTCTCCATGTGCTTTTTTGGTTTAAGTGTCCAACTGGAATGAAGTTTGATCTTTGATAATTCATGAAGTAAAGTTTTGCGTTAGTACAAAATAGGCTTTTAACATCGGTTCTAGAACCGATGTAGAAAGTCTAATATTTTTATTTATTTTATTTATTTATAACTCCTCTCTAATTACCCTATCTATAATATTTTTATTTATTTTATTTATTCAAAAACCCCTCTCTATAAGAATTTGAATTATTATCAAATTAACGGAATTGTCATCGGCGAGATTCAAACCCAGTACCTTAGAGTCGAAGGTCGATACTCCAACCACTAAGCTACTAGGATTTTCCGATAATAACTTATACATAAATTATATTTATATACAAATAAAAATGTATATTCATGTAAATATATAAATATAAAATATATAAATACAAATATATTTATATATTTATATGTTTGATGTGAGAACGCGCTCGAGAATGAAAGTGTATGTCGAGTGAATTTTCAAAATTTGATGTCAAATTTGTGAGCGGGTCTCTTTATATGGATTATAACTTAATGACAAAATATAATCTTTATAATTCATTTATATAATAATATAAAATAATTTTTATTTTATTTTATATCATTATATAAATTAATTATAAAGATTATATTCTATATTATTATAAATAAATTATAAAGATTATATTCTATCATTAAATTACAAATTCATATAAAGGGACTCGCTCACAAATTTGACATCAAATTTTGAAAACCCTTGACACATACTTTCACTCTCGAGCGCGCTCTCACATCCAACATATAAATATATAAAATATATTTGTATTTATATATTTTATATTTATATATTTTATATTTATATATTTTATATTTATATATTTACATGGATATACATTTTTATTTGTATATAAATATAATTTATTTATAAGTTATTATCAGAAAATCCTAGTAGTTTAGTGGTTAGAGTATTAGTCTTTAATTCTAAGGTACTTTGTTCGAATCTTGCCAATAACAATTCTCATAATTTTATAATAAAAACTTTCTACATCGGTTCATCTGAGCTACATCGGTTCATCCGTGAACCGATGTAGAAAGTATTTTCTACATCGGTTCCTAACTAAACCGATGTTGAAAGTCTTGAATTCACTTTCTATATCGGTTCTTAAAGAACCGATGGGGAAAGACCGATGTTAAAAGTGATTTTTGTACTAGTGGTAAAAGTTATAAAGGTGAAAAATCAAATTATTAATTAAATAAGTATACGGGAAGCTCTTGAAAAACTGCATATATATAATGTTCTCTCTTAAAAAAAATTAAATTAAATACTACCTTAAAAACAATTCATTAAATACCATTAATATACGAGGAAAAAAAGTTTAAATGTTATTGTTCAATTAAATCAGAAATCTTGACTCTATTGGCCCATGGCTTAATGAATAAGAGTTAGATATTTATTTTAAAAAATAAATAATAAAAATGAAGAATAAGTCTTTAATAATTAATTTTAAGTGAATTAATATTTCATCTTATAATTTATATATAAAATTATTATATTATAAAAATTAATTAATTTTATTAAAAGAAGATATATATCCTTGTTAGAAAATTGCTTGAAATTGTTTCAAATAACTTTATTATTCTTCACACGTGATGAGAGAATATATGTTGTTTAAAAATTATGAAAGTTATTTCATCAAGTATACGTTGCTTAAAAATTATTATTATTATTATTATTTATTTATTTTTATTATTATTATTATTATTTTCTCTTTGCAACATATGTAAAAGGGAGAGACTGTAAAAGGGTTTTAAAATTTATTATAAAGCAAATTTTGATACAATTTGTTAACTATGTCAAGACAACCTGAATTCTGTGAAACACAATTTTGTCTTCTTCAAGAAACACATAATATTTTCCATCATCGAAGATGCTTAATACACTACAAAAAAAAAGCCTATTACCTACGGAATATTACTTACAGATAAAAATCCGTAGGTAAATTTTACATTACCTACGGAATTCTATCCGTAGGTAATTTACATTATCTACGGAATTCTATCCGTAGGTAATTATCCATTACCTACGGATATTACCTACAGAATTCTATCCGTAGGTAATTATCCATTACCTACAGATATTATCCGTAGGTAATTATCCATTACCTACGGATATTATCCATAGGTAATGTCATCTGTGGGTAATTCCGTAGATAATTACCTATTAAACTAAAAGAATTGTCACTAGCAAGAATCAAACCCAGTACCTTAAAGTTGAAAACCGATACTCCAACCACTAAACTATTAGGATATTCTAATAATAATTTACAAATAAATTATACTTATATTTATTCGTGTAAATATATAAATATATAAATATATAAATATATAAATATATAAATATAAAATATAAAATATAAAATATAAAATATAAAATATAAAATATAAAATATAAAATATAAAATATAAAATATATAAATATAAAATATATAAATATATAAATATAAAATATAAAATATATAAATATATAAATATATAAATACATAAATACATAAATATATAACTACATAAATATATAAATACATAAATATATAAATACATAAATATATATATATATATAAATATATAAATATATAAATATATAAATATATAAATATAAATATATAAATATAAATATATAAATATAAATATATAAATATAAATATATAAATACAAATACAAATATATAAATATATCAAAATATAAATATATCAAAATATAAATATATCAAAATATAAATATATTTTATATTTATATATTTTATATTTATATATTTTATATTTATATATTTTATATTTATATATTTTATATTTATATATATTTTATATTTATATATTTACACAGATAAATATAAATATAATTTATTTGTAATTTAAAAATATCCTAATAGCTTAGTGGTTGTAGTATTAGCCTCCAACTCGAGATACTTGGGTTTGAATCCTCGCCAATGAGAATTCCCTTAATCTAATAATAATTTAAAGTTCCAAAAATATAATAAATAATAAAGTAGTCACCTACGGATTTTTTTAGTGATATATAACCTAAAAAAATGTGTTTTTTATTAAAAAAATTATAAATTATTTTTATATAAATATTTTTTTTTAATATTTTAATTAGACTAAAATTACTTGTTGCACTGTTGACTTAGTATAAAGATAGACTTAAAAAAATTATGATTATTTCAAAATATAAATTAGGTAGAATTATCAATTATTTATTTTTACTGGACAAGAGTGTCTCGTTGAACTATATCATATTTTGACAATCCTAAACTTTGATCCATGTTAATTAAGAAAAACCTTGATAAAATAAATTTAAAACCATGACACACTTTGATAAATAAAAAAAAATAGTCTCAAATAAGGTTGAGTGAGAAATATCACTAACTAATATTTTGAATTATTAAATATGATTTAATCTTAAAATATTATTTTATTTTGTAGTAATTCAAATAATCTATTTACATAAAGAAATTAAAATATAAAATTTTTAAATTGTCTTATCAAAAAGTTATTTGAAAAATAAAATATATTTTAATCTATTCACAAATGGTAAAATTCTCTATTAAAACTTGAAAAAATTGATAATGCATGGAATATTTAAGAGTAAAGTTGTAGTTAAATAATGATATCAAATAAGCTCTTAGAAGAGAAATTAAGGAGAAGCTAAACAAATAATAGAAATTCAATTAAACATTAATAACTCTCAAATACTAAACCTCAATCCCCTAAATAAATTACTTTCTCATCATCATGGAAATAAATAAAATTATAAGAAGAAAATGTAAGGTAATAATGAGAAAGATGAAAATTATGGAAGATTTAGCAAGATGGAAGAGGCTTAGGGCTCTTTTGTGGATGGCATATCAAATCCCAAGATATCAAGGAGACTAAGTTGATTACATATAATAAGCTTGGAGAGCTAAAATTAAATATGTTCATTTAGTTGGAGTTGGGAATCCAAATCAACTTAGAATTTGCTTATTTTACAATACAGGGCAAATTAACTTGTAATTTTGTTTTTTTTATTTAATTACAAACAAAGGAAAACCCTAAAAGCTAAATATGTATTTTAAAATTGTGAAGTTCAGAAAGAGGCAACAAATTATTTTTGTCAAGGTGAGAATATTTTTTTATTAAAGTACTTTTTTACATCTTTTGATCTTATAACAAATTCACCAATTTTTTTACGATTATCCTTAGATTTATCAAACTATGTTTCTAATGTCTTTCTTTATCATGTTTTTTATTTTGTTTTTTATTCCCAATTTTGATATTTTTGATCCGTAATCCTAAATTTTGAATTTTTATTACTTTTTCCTTTGAAATTATATCATTTGGTATTCAGAACAAGGTTGTGTATACCTTTCATTGATTTTGTTCAACATCACTATTTATGACATTGTTCACAATATTATTTATTTTATTATTTCAATATTGTTCACGTACTCTTCTATCACTATTCACGTATTGTTCCACTATTGTTCATATTTACTATTTTGTTATTTCCACATATTGATTTCAAATGTTTTCTCAAGTTGTGTGTTTCAAAAGATAGATCAAATCTGTATTTATAAAGTAAAACAGAGAACCAGAACGTTTCATTAATTAAAAACTGAATCAGAGAGGCAAATGATCAATCAGATTTAAAGTATAACAGGTTAGAATCGATTCTGATCGATTAGAACCGTGTTATGATCGATTAGACCAAGTTATGATTGATTAGAATAAAACTATGATCGATCAGAATGCATTTCAATCGATTAAAACGACGATTCAATCGATTGATTTCATTTAAAACTTCATTCAATCGATTGATTCGAGTTTTCAATGGATTGAAACACCTTTATGAAAAATGATAGCTCTCTGTTTCAATCGATTGAAAATCATTTCAACAGATTGAAATCCTGCAAACACTTAGACTGGAAAATAGTCTCTCTGTTTCAACAGATTGAAAAATATTTCAACAGATTGATTTTATAAAAACTCTTAGACTGAAAAAAAATAGTCTCTCTGTTTCAACAGATTGAAAAATATTTCAACAGATTGATTTTCTGAAAACTCTTAGACTGAAAAAAATAGTCTCTCTGTTTCAACAGATTGAAAAATATTTCAACAGATTGAAAATGCGAAACCTTGATATTGAAAAATTCATTAAGTCATTTTAACCTGTTGATTCTGCGATTCAACCAATTGAAATTTCGACTATGTATGACCACTTTTTATGTTAAGTGATTTTAACAGATTGAAAATCATTTTTAACAGATTGAAAAACTTAGTTTGTTCTTTTAATACTTAAATGTAAGTTTTTCATGCAGAAAAATGATTTTCAATGAGATGCAACATTTTAAGATGCTTATCACAAAATATATTGGCCTATCAAGAGATTAAGTTCTATACTTAGCCTATTCATCTACACACCCACAAACTAAACTATATCTACAAAATATTATGTCTTCATCAAATCCACCAAGTGCTTCAACACCGCCTATCCAAATCGTTGATCGAAAGATTAAGCAACTCCGTGGAAAAGAAATTGCTTTGGTTAAAGTTATTTGGAGTGGAGTAGGAGATGGAGATGCTACTTGGGAGTTAGAGGAAAAGATGAAGGAACCTTACCCTCAATTGTTCCTTTCAGATACGCAAATTTCAAGGACAAAATTTATTTAAGGGGGGGAGAGTCGTAACATCCTAATTCTCAGTACCTTTGGTTTGTTAAATTTTGACAAAATCTTTGTCAAAATTTTAATAATTAAATTATTAGGAATTGGGTAAAGTAACTATAGAGTTTTATGTTTGATAGATTATTTGTGATTTTCTGGAAATTTTTTGAAATTTTTAGAAAAATACTCAAAATTGACGTATTTTGCGAATATTCTAACAAAAATTTCAAACTGCAATTGATTATATAGTAAACAAAGTTGAAAAATTTTAAAAATTTTACAAGAGTTTAATAGTGCTAACTAGATCTCGAAAAGTAAATTTTTACAATGAAATTTGATAAATTTCAACATTTTATTTTACAACATGTTTAAGTAACTAAAATAAATAAATAAACCGATCCGAGAGTAATTTGAGCGGATTAAAATTTTAGTAATCATCTCATTATTATTCTAGATATTCTACTCCCATGTCTTTTAAAATAGTGAAATGTGGAAAAAGGAACACATTTCTCCTCCCGTAGACTCACTTCTCTCTTTCTCTCAAAACTCTCCTCACTTTTAAGCTTGATTTTGAGGGGGAAATCTTGATTTTCTTGAGGAGCTCCAAGAGGTAAGTTTGTTTCTCTCAATCTCCTCTACACTTCTACGGTTTTATTGTAAACTGAAAACTGCATTTATTCTATAGGGTATTTGAATTTATTTCCTTCATCAATATTGTAGATAATTAAGTTATTGAAATTTTGGCTCCAATCTCATACCAAAACAGCTTATATAACTCTAGAAAATTCTGAAATACTGAACCTTGTACATGTTTGTTATTAGGATTCTTCCTACTCTAAGTGTATACAAAATAGGATCATTTTGTAAGTTAATTGTAAGTTGAATGTGAGCTTAAAATATTATTAGAAATGGATTCACAACACAAAGTGAATTTAAATTCTCATGAGATAGAACCATAGAATATAAGATTCTAACTAGCATTTTGTTACGTATATAGATTTTGCTGGAAAATAACATCAAGCTTTGAAAGAAATAAGTGTGAACGTATCAGGTAAAGGGTGGGCTATATAGTAAGGATTACATCATAAACTTATTTAACCTTATTTGTTGAAGTTGTCTAAACTTGTTATGATTGATAATTTTGATTTCATTATATGTTTGGTTTTGAAAGTGATAATGAATTGCTTATGTGTATGATGGTGTAAATACATGTTTGGTACTCTATTAAGATATGAATTGTCTTTGAGTGAGCATTTATATGCATGGTAGTTTTTCATGGGAAATTTTATTGAAATTAAACTGAAAGGATTAGATGATGGGTTGTGAACTTTTTTTTTTAACTGTATTGAGAAGTTTTCTGATTGTAACAGGTATTTGGAAATTTTTGGGAAACATGTATCACAGGGGAAACTCTGTCAAAATTTTTGGGAATATGTGACTTTTTAAGAAAAAACACTTAGGAACTCATACATTAAACATTTGAAAATGGTGATTTGTGCAAACTGGGGAATCGGAAACTATGGACTCTGAGATTTCGATAGGGAGGCCCTGAGGGAGGACTTGGGATAGGAAGTGTAGTGGTTGGAAGCCCCAAAAGACTCAGGCTCGCTACCTGTTGTTGGGGATCCCACTGTACAAACTCTCATGTACCTGATTGTGCTCTTATCGTGTATATCAATGGTCAGTGAGCTACTGGGTTTATATTTGAGCATGGGTCTCAACAATCCCGTGGGTGGATTTTCCATGCCTAGTAGTGTCAACTCCAGGCTACCCTAGCACTGATTTGAGAAATGATTCGGGCCCGCATGAATAAACATTTTAGAATACATATTAGGATCATGCATCATTAGCATCAATCATTTGGAATTTGATTGACTTGTGAATGTTTATAATGTTTGCTCTTAAGATGATGTATAAATTGTTGCTTACCCTATTGTCTTTTTGTTTTCTTTATTTTTTCTATACTTGTGGTACTTGTTGGACCTGATCGGTCATTGTTTAAAGGGAGGGGAGATGACACAGATTCCACACCCGATGTATATGACACTCAAGCTCATTAGTTCGGAGCCACACTGATGGAAACATGATTGGGATAGACATATCCAAACATTTATAGGCAGTCTTTTGTGGTACATAGACCTATACGGTACTGGGTAGTAGTCACTCTTTTGTTTAGTTGTGCTACTCTGTAGGAAGTTATCCCCAATGTTGCCCTCAATATTTTGAAGGACTATAACTATTATTTTATCTATATATAATTATGAATATTTACTTTTAGTACTTTCTGAAATGATGATATCCAGGAATGGGTTACTGAAAATTTACATGTTAAATTTATTTTTACGATTAGTGCATTGGTTTAATATATTAATATTATGTATGGGTAAAGATTATTATTGGTTTTATAAATCGGTTAAAAAAAATTTCCCGCTAAAAAAATGATTAATTCTTCTGATCGAGGGTTTATAAGGTAAGGTGTTACATGTTGGACCAAATGGAACAAACATAATAAGAAAAACATAAAAATAGAGGAAGAGATAGGAAGAGAAAAAGACAGAATTAGGGAGAACAAAGACAACCTATATTTGATGCAATCAAGTTAAATATCTCAATATTCAAAGTGAAGAGTGGTCTAGAAGCTAACTTAGAGTGTGAGATAAAATTAGAATATGTGTTTGCTTGCAATGAGTATAATATTAAGGAACAAAAGATGAAATTGACAACAACTACATTTTCATATTATGCCTTAATTTGGTAGAATAAGTACCAAAGGTAGAGAGTTAGAAATGAAGAACCCATGGTGAGCTCTTGGACTGAAATAAAAAGAATTATGAGGAAGAGATATACTCTAACAAGCTATGATAGAATTTGCAACTCAAACTTCAAAAAATGATTCAAGGGAATAGAATTGTGAAGGAGTATTTTAAGAAAATGGAGGTTACCACGATTAGAGTCAAAATTAATAAAGAGAATGAAAAACCATGACTAGATTTTTGAGTGGGTTGAACCATGATATTAGGGATGTTGCGGAGTTGTAAGAGTATGTTGAAATGGAGGATTTGTTACACAAGCTTGTCTAAGTAGAACAACAACGCAAGAGAAAGAGAACTACGAGAAGAAGTTTTAACAACAACAACTACAATAACAACAACAACAACAACAACAACAATAATAATAATAATAATAATAATAATAATAATAATAATAATAATAATAATAATTTGAAAGATAAGGTCTGTGAGGGATTAAAGAGTTTCCTCAAGTTCAATCATGTCTTCACATGGGAAGTCACCTAATAAGTCAAATATTTCACCACATTAGTGCAATTTCCTCCATTAACTATGAGTGAACTTATTTTCCCTTGAATAAATCATCTAGTATAGAAAATATTCTCTCTCTGAGTTTTATCCAAAGCTTGCATTTTGCTTCCCATAAGCCACCTAATCATTAATAAATAACCCTCTAATTCATCCAACTCCACCTCTGTGTTTTCCTTTCTTTTTTCACTTGAAAGTTCACTATCTATTTTTTATTTGGTAATATGACCATATTCCTTTTCATTGAGCATTATGAAGCATAGTGTTCTTTTCCCAAACTAGCTCAAGACTAGTTACAAAATTTAGACACAAAACCCGACATTAGGCCATACAAACTTTAATAGCTTAACAAAGATAAAGAGATGACAATGAGCAACCAAGTGAAGGTGAACCTATCCATAGGACTATATAATTATAAGGTCTTGCGTGATGTGATTCCAATGAAGGCAACTAACATTCTTTTAGGGAGGTCGTGGCAATATTATACCAAAGTTATCCATGATTGTTTTGCTAACAAAATCTCTTTTTAGTATCAGAATAATAAAGTGGTTCTCAATCCTTTGAATTTTACATAGGTATGTTAGGATCAAATCAAAATGAAATCAAAGATAGAAATTGAGAAAATATTAAAATATTCTAGAGGAAAAATAATGAAAAGAACAAGAGTGAAACACTTGAGGGAAAAGACCTTTGTTTAGCGATAAAAATGGAGGTAAGGAGGGTGTTTTGTACAAGTATTAGGGTGCAATAGCCACTCGGAGTACAGCTAGCATATCGTACTCGAAGCTGGTAAAAGGTAATACCGTGAGATGGGCATAGGTCGACTCACAAATATAAAAAGACTTCAAAAACTACTCGATAGATGAGGTAGAAGTAAAATTGGAAGTATAATAGTGTACTTCATTAAGTACCCAATAATATTTAGGGTTGGGAATAGGAGGAAACTTATCTTTCCATCTAGGCTTAACAATCCCACTTATACCTCCTAGTACCGTCCTCTTTGACCTATTTGTTTTCCACTTCCAGGACGCCAGAACAACTATCGAAGTAGCAATAACCATTTTCTCTGAAGATGCATTTTCAAAATCCTCAATATCAGTGGAAATACCATAGATAGATTGCACCGCATGAGAAGTGAGACAACACCCACAATCAAAAGAACCCATCGAAGAATAGGCAGATGCAGATATGGCTTAAAAGAAGAAGAAAGAACAACGTAGTACTTGTAAGATTCAAGCAGTGCCCAAGATTATAGAGGAGATCGCAAAGGACAAGAATGAAAGAGTTTTCTAAAATCAGAAGGAGAAGTATGAGGACGAACAAGGTGAATGAGTAATATAGAAGCGTGAAAACCAAATGAAAATGTTTCGTATTCAAAGGAAAACCTAATGATTACAAGATTTTTCCCTAATTAATACATTGATAGATTGACAAATTTGACTGACAAAAAGCGATATGTCGAGAACCTAATAACAAAAAGGCAAAACAATGAGACTATAAACTCATTCGTTTCTAGTAATAATGCACTTGCATAAAGATACTTCAAGCTTGGGAGCTTATGTTGTAATATCTCAAAAAAAAATTAAAATGAAAGATAAGGTTAACTTATCTTAATGATCAAGACTTATCCAAGTCATTAATGCATTTAATGACTTCATTAAGTAAAAATAAAAATAAAATAAAAAAATAATAATATGGCTATAAATGGGAGGGGAGGGATTATATAGGAGGAAAGAAAAAAAATTGAAGGAGAAGAAAGGGAAAGAGAGGAGAGAGAAGGAAAGAAAGAAAGAAGAAAAGGGAGAGGAAAGAGAGAGAGGGAGAGAAAGAGAGAGAAAGAAAGAAAAAAACAAGAACGGAGAAGAAGAAAATGAGAGAAATATAAGTAACCTCTGCAAAATTTTGATACATCATTTGCAGTTCTTAAGGTAGGGGATGAGAATATTATCATTAAATCTATTTTGCTTATAGTTGTGGAGTGAGGCGTCCTTAACCTCATTCTATTTATTTAGTTATTTGTTTATTTATCTTTAACTACGTAATGGTCCTGTTTGTTTATTTTATCTTCAGTCTTACACTGGTCTTATTTTAACTATCTCCAGTTATGTACTGGTCCTGTTTGTTTATTTTATTTTATCTCCAGTCTTGCACTGGTCCTATTTTAATTATCTCCAATTATGTACTCGGTCCTGTTTGTTTACTTTATTTTATCTCTAGTAATGCAAGTGATCCTATTTATTCATTTATAATTATATTATTCAATTATAATAATACCTATTTGTGAAGATTTGATGATATTGTAGATGGAGGTTGGACCTTGGGGATTTAAATGATTAAATATCACTCTGTGAGAGTGATTAAAATTTGGCTCATTTATCCCGACTAGTCACTACAAATTTAATTTAAATCTTTATAAAATAGAATATCGCTGAGGAAGTTGAAACATATATATCTATATATTATAAGATTGTATTATTGTAAATGATAAATATTCTCACTCCCTATTGTGATCTTTTGTGGATGTTTTATTTAAACACCAACTTAAGTAGATGGAGGTGCCAAATATTCCAAATCCCTTTTCTGCAAGCATCACTGCCTTCTTTCCAAGAACTACTTGGAACACGAATATTATAGACAATTCGGTTACTTTTAGAGGGACAGGATTATCAACAATAACATTTATATCTGATATGGGAAATCTCATTATGTTAGATGGATCAGTAGTGGTTACCTTTTGTATGCCTCCTACCTTTTTTCAAAACCCCTTAATCAGTTTATTTCCACCTAAGCAATGTAGATATTTGTAAAATTGTAGAAAAAAATAAAAGGAATAAAAAATAAATTTTCTTCTTCTTTTGTATATCTTATATATAGTGATGTAAATTACTTTTACATATATGTAATTTTTTTTTTACCTGCTACTCTTATACAAATAATAATAATAAGAAGAAAAAAAATGTCACATTAGATGGTATCAGAGCAACATTTCATGTGTGACCTGTAAAATAAGTTTATCATGATATCTTATGAATCCTAACTTATATAATTCCAGATGACAAATAATAGAAGGAACAAAGAGTTGACAGAAGCGGTACAAGCTATCTGAGACATGACTGCTGCATTATTAAGGAACCAAAGACTTGAAGGAACCAATGGATCACAAGGTTTAGTTGAATTTAGGAGAAACAAACCTTCGCAATTTTCTGAAGGTTATAACCCAGAAAAGGCTGAATTATGGATTAAAGAATTGGAAAAAATATTTCAAGTTATGAATTGTCCTGATGACCAAAAGGTAAATTATGTTGTGTTTATGTTGATAGGAGAGGCTGAATATTGGTGGGATAGTACTAGGAGATTACTAGAAGGAGGAAGAATAATCATTACTTGGGAGGTGTTTAGAACAAAATTTTTAGAAAAATATTTTCCCAATGATGTGAGGAGGGCAAAAGAAATAGAATTTATGCAATTAAAGCAAGGAAGTATGACAGTAGGAGAATATGCCTCTAAGTTTAAAGAGCTAGGAAAATACTCTGCATTATTTTATCACCCTGATGAAAGAATAAAGTGTATAAAATTTGATAATGGACTTAGGCCTGAATTGAGAAAAGTAGTAGGAATACTAGAAATTTCTGATTTTCCTATGCTTACTCATAAATGCAGATTTTTGGAAGATTTTGAAAACCATCAAAATAGTAAATCAAAATCTTTTGGACCCCAGCATAATAAAAGAAGACAAAATGAAGAAAAACCTTACAACCACCCCCAATAGAGATCCCAACCCAGCCAATTTTTCGTAGGAAATTTTAATAAACTTGTAAATAGTCAGCTCAAGTGCTTCAAGTGCGGACAAGATCATTATGCTAAAGATTGTCATCTTAAAAGACCTGTCTGTTTCAAGTGTGGAAAATCTAGTCATATATTCTCTGAATGTCGACAACAAAAACTAAATTTTGATCCTTCTACACTAAAAAGAAGGCCTCCGACAACAGGAAGAGTATATACCATGAATGGAGCTGAAGCTTCTCAGAATAATGATTTGATCCAAGGTATTTGTTTCATTAAAGATAAAACTTTAAATGTACTGTATGACTCAGGCGCAACTCATTCATTTATTTCCAATTATTGTGTCCAACACCTTGAATTGCCGACTTCTTTTCTAGATACTAATTTGATTGTTTCAACTCCCACAAGTAACTATGTAATCACCAATAAAATTTGTCTAGATTGTCCTTTGTTCGTTGAAAATAGAAAATTCCTTGTAAATTTAATTTGTCTATCTTTATCTCAATTGGATGTAATCCTGGGTATGGATTGGTTATCTTCCAATCAAGTCCTTCTAAATTGTGTAGAAAAATCAGTAATATTTTCAAATTTTGAAAATCTTTTGAGTTTCTCTACCAACTCAATAAATGAGTCTTTGAAGAACAAAATTCAAGGATATTTGTTACTATCTTCTGTGGAAGTAAAAGAGGAAGTCGATTTGAAAAAAAATAGCTATTGTTCAAAATTTTCCTGAAGTTTTTCCTGATGATATTCCTGGTTTACCACCCAACAGAGAGATTGAATTTTCAATAGATTTAATGTCTGAAACTGGACCAATTTCTATGGCACCATATAGGATGTCCCCTTCTGAACTGACAGAACCGAAGAAACAATTGGAAGAATTACTTGGGAAACAATTCATTCGTCCTAGTGTATCACCTTGGGGAGCCCCTGTTTTATTAGTTAAGAAGAAAGATGACAGCTTTAGGCTGTGCGTAGATTATCGTCAGTTAAATAAATTCACCATAAAGAATAAATACCCTCTTCCAAGAATAGATGATTTGTTAGATCAATTAAGAGGAGCTTCTGTATTTTCTAAAATAGATTTAAGATCAGGATATCACCAAATTAGAGTAAAGGCAGAAGATGTACAAAAAACTGCATTTGGAACTAGGTATGGTCATTATGAATATCAAGTGATGCCTTTTGGTGTGACCAATGCTCCTATAATATTCATGGATTATATGAATAGGATTTTTCGTCCATTTTTAGATCATTTTGTTGTGGTTTTTATAGATGACATTCTTATTTATTCTAAAACTTTTGAAGATCATGCAGACCACCTTCAAGTTGTTCTTCAAATTTTGAAATACAAACAATTGTATGCTAAATTGTCTAAGTGTGAATTTTGGTTAAAAGAAGTGAAATTTTTAGGTCATGTGATTTCCAAATAGGGAAGTGTCAGTAGACCCAACTAAGGTGGAAGCAATTCTACAATGGGATCCACCAAAAACAGTGACTAAGATTCGTAGTTTCCTGGGTTTGGCTGGATATTATAGGAGATTCATTGAAGGATTTTCTAAAATGGCTATGTCTTTAACCCAACTCACCAAGAAAGGTCAAGCTTTTGAATGGACAGAAAAATGCAAAAATAGTTTTCAAGAACTTAAGAAAAGATTAACCACTTCCCCTGTACTAGCATTACCTAACCCAACTGGACATCTTGTGATATTTTGTGATGCTTCCAAAATGGGATTAGGATTTGTTCTCATGCAAGATAGAAGGGTAGTTGCATATGCTTCAAGACAATTAAGAACACATGAGAAAAATTATCCAACTCATGATCTAGAACTAGCCGCCATCATTTTTGCACTCAAAATATGGAGACATTATGTGTATGGTGGTAAGTTTGAGGTTTTTAGTGATCATAAAAGTCTTAAATACTTGTTTGATCAAAAAGAGTTAAATATGAGACAGAGAAGATGGATAGAATTTTTGAAAGATTATGATTTTGAATTACATTACCATCCAGGAAAGGCAAATGTAGTAGAAGATGCTTTAAGAAGGAAATCTTTACATGTATCTTCCCTTATAATTCATGATATGAGTCTACTAGAAGAGTTCAGAAACATAAATTTATCAATTGCCATGAACCCTGATAGAATAAAATTAAACTTAACTCAGATTACTAGTGGATTACAAAGACAAATTCAAGAGGCTCAAGTAGTTGATGAATTTATTCAAAAGAAAAAGAAGTTGATAGGACAAAAGAATGGAGAAAAATTTGGCATAGATAAAGCAGGAATTTTGAGATTTAGTGGCAGGATATGTGTGCCTAATAATGTAGAGATTAGGAAGTTGATTTTAGATGAAGCACATAAGAGTAAATTGAATATACATCCAGGCACAACAAAAATGTATCAAGATCTTAAGAAAATGTTTTGGTGGCCTAAAATGAAGAAGCAAGTGGCACAATATGTAACATCATGCTTAGTTTGTCAAAAATCTAAGATAGAACATCAAAGGCCTGCAGGAATGTTACAATCTTTAGACATACCTGAGTGGAAATGGGATAGTATTGCAATGGACTTTATAGTTGGCTTACCACGAACAATTCAAAAATTTGATTCCATATGGGTTATCGTGGATAGGTTGACAAAGTCTGCTCATTTTCTACCCATTAACATTAGGTATTCATTGGAGAAACTGACTGAATTGTACATAAAAGAAATTGTGAGTTTACATGGAGTTCCATCTAGTATTATTTCTGGCAGGGATCCTACGTTTACTTCTAAATTTTGGGGAAGCCTACATAAAGCCTTAGGAACTAAGCTTCATCTTAGCTCAGCTTATCATCCTCAAATCAGAAAGAACCATCCAGTCCTTGGAAGATTTGTTGAGAGCATGTGTGTTAGAAGATTTTGGTAGCTGGGACCGATACTTATCATTAATTGAATTTACTTATAACAACAGTTTCCATTCTAGCATAGGTATGACACCCTATGAGGCATTGTATGGGAGAAAATGTAGGACACCTTTATGTTGGTTTAAGACTGGAGAAAATTTAATCTTAGGTCCTGACATGATTCAACAAACCACGGAAAAAATTAAGATGATTAGGGAAAAATTAAGAACAACTCAAAGTCGACAGAAAAGTTATGCTGACAAGAGAAGACGACCCCTTGAATTCCAAGAAGGTGAACATGTATTCTTGAAAGTAACACCGACAACTGGAGTTGGTAGAATAATGAAAGCAAAGAAATTCACTCCTCGATTTATTGGTCCCTATCAAATTCTTAGAAAAATAGGTCATGTTGCTTACCAAATTTCCTTACCCCCTTTCCTTTCTAATCTTCATAATGTGTTTCATGTGTCTCAATTAAAAAAATATATTTCTGACTCTTCTCATGTAATAATATCGGATACAGTACAATTAAAGGATAACCTTACATTTGAAATAATGCATGTACAGATTACAGATATAAAGATCAAGCAACTGAGGGAAAGACAAATTCCACTAGTGAAGGTTGTTTGGAATGAAATTACTAGAGACGCTACATGGGAATTAGAAAAGAAAATCAGAGAAAGTTACCCTATCTGTTTTAGTGAATAAAAATTTTGAGGGCGATCTGTAAGTATAGGGGAAATGTAATATCTCAAAAAAAAATTAAAATGAAAGATAAGGTTAACTTATCTTAATGATTAAGACTTATCCAAGTCATTAATGCATTTAATGACTTCATTAAGTAAAAATAAAAATAAAATAAAAAATAATAATATGGCTATAAATGGGAGGGGAGGGATTACGTAGGAGGAAAGAAAAAAATTGAAGGAGAAGAAAGGGAAAGAGAGGAGAGAGAAGGAAAGAAAGAAAGAAGAAAGGGAGAGGAAAGAGAGAGAGGGAGAGAAAGAGAAAGAAAGAAAGAAAGAAACGAGGAACGGAGAAGAAGAAATAGAGAGAAAGATAAGTCACCTCTGCAAAATTTTGGTACATCATCTGCAGTTCTTAAGGTAGGGGAGGAGAATATTATCATTAAATCTATTTTGCTTATAGTTGTGGAGTGAGGTGTCCCTAACCTCATTCTATTTATTTAGTTATTTGTTTATTTATATCTAACTACGTAATGGTCCTGTTTGTTTATTTTATCTCCAGTCTTGCACTGGTCCTATTTTAATTATCTCTAGTTATGTACTGGTCCTGTTTGTTTATTTTATTTTATCTCCAGTCTTGTACTCGGTCCTATTTTAATTATCTCCAGTTATGTATTAGTCCTGTTTGTTTACTTTATTTTATCTCTAGTAATGCAACGATCCTATTTATTAATTTATAGTTATATTATTCAATTATAATAATATCTATTTGTGATGATTTGATGATATTGTAGATGGAGGTTGGACCTTGGGGATTTAAATGAGTAAATATCACTGTGAGAGTGATTAAAATTGGACTCATTTATCCTGACTAGTCACTACAAATTTAATTTAAATCTTCATAAAATAGAATCTGTTGAGGAAGTTGAAACATATATATCTATATATTATAAGATTGTATTATTGTAAATGATAAATGATCTCACTCCCTATTGTGATCTTTTGTGCATGTTTTATTTAAACACCAACTTAAGTAGATGGAGGCGCCAAATATTCCAAATCCCTTTTTTGCAAGATCACTGTCTTCTTTCCAGGAACTACTTGGAACACGAACGTTATAGACAACTCGATTACTTTTAGAGGGACAGGATTATCAATAATAACATTTGTATCTCATATGAGAAATCTCATTATGTTAGATGGACCAGTAGTGGTTACCTTTTGTATGTCTCCTATCTTTTTCCAAAACCCCTTGATCAGTTTGTTTCCACCAACAATGTAGATATTTGTAAAATTGTAGAAAAAAATAGAAGAAATCAAAAATAAAATCTCTTCTTTTTTTGTATATCTTATATATATATAGTGATGTAAATTCCTTTTACATATATGTAATATTTTTTTTTTACATGCTACTCTTATACAAATAATAATAATAAGAAAAAAAAATGTCACATATGTACCTAACCGGTCTCAAAACAACTAATCATCATAACTATCGAGATACTTAGACCGAATATCTCGACAGTATTTGAGTATCTCGGCAACACCCGAAATATCTAGATATCAACTCATCCCTAAATACTCGAGAATTACCCCCAAACTATCGTCTAACAAATAGGAATAAAATATCTCACACATATTAGACAGTCATGGTAATCCATTGCTATATAAACAGGTTTAATATCTAATTTTATTCATTTATTTTCTACTTTTCGCTCTTATTCACATTCATACTTAAACATTTAGAAAATCTTTTATAGGTTTCTCTCATTCGGTCTACACATGATTGGTCGACCCAAAAGGACCTTGAATGTCCTCTTCAACATCAGATAATAACAATAACAATAGTTAAATTGATAAATTTGTAAACACAAATTTTAAAAAACTTACAAAAATATATTGAATTTAGTAATCAAATCCATCGCAACTTCCTTTTTATACCTTATATAAAATTAGTTTAACTACAATTATGGTCTTTTTTATTGTAAAATAATGTGGAATTTAACACATTATTGAAAACAAAGTTTTTTTTTAAAATAAGATCAAATAAAAATGCAAATAAAAAATAACAAATTTATATGATAAAAAAATGACGAATGGATAATTAATCAATTTAGAAAATGTATTTTATTAAAATAAATTTTACAAATTGATATAAAATTGTACTTTTAAAGATGTGTAAAAATGGTAATGTTTTTAAAGGCATTTAACAACAATTTTACATTTTATTAGGAAATATTGTATAATAATAAATATGTTTTTAATCACGTGTAAGCTTTATTATTTTTAATATTATTTAATAATTAAAACAATTAGAAAAATTAATATAAAATAAAGTCTTAATAATTTTATTAGTAACAAAGTTGTTTTTGTTTTGTTTATACGGGATATCCTGCATTAACACTGGTTTATCATATATGTACACCTACTCTCAACCGCTTTGTTAAATGTTATAAAACTGGTGATGGGTGTAAATTTTATTACAATGTATTAGCCAACACTACTACAAAATATACTTTCTCATTTAACGTCGGTTATAGTTGAGACGACGTAGAAAGTACTTTCCACGTCGGTTCTAGATGAACCGACGTTGAAAGTTGAATAGTAAACATATTCTACGTCGGCTCTTAGTCAACCGACGTAGAAAGTATTTTTACGTCGGTTCCCATATGAACCGACGTTGAAAGTCTTTTTTTTTATTTTTTTTTACTTATTGACACTTTCCACGTCGGTTCCCATATGAACCGACGTGGAAAGTCTTTTTTTTTATTTTTTTCACCCAAATATTCATTCGAACCCAAGTACTTTAGAGTTGGAGGCCGATGCTCCAACCACTAAACTACTGGAATTTTTTGATAATAACTTACAAATAAATTATATTTATATACAAATAAATATATATCCATGTAAATATATATTTATTTGTATATATTTTTTGGAAAGTATTTTTATTTTTTTTTCAACCAAAAATTCACTTAAGTTAATGAATTGTCATTGACAGCATTTGAACCCAGTATTTTAGGGTTGTAAGTTAATATCCCAACCACTAAACTACTATAATTTTTTTATAATAACTTACAAATAAATTATATTGGTATTTTTTGACCGAGGGTGAAAGTGTGATTGACTCTCGCTTGAGTGAAAATATGTTAAAGCTCACGGAAATTCACTCACTCAAGTCTCGCTTGAGCGAAAATTGGTATTTTTCGCTTGAGAGCGAATAATGCGTTTCCCAAATTTATTTTATATTATTATATAAATAAAATTATAAAGATTATATTATGTCATTAAATTACAAACTCATATAATGATACTCGCTCACAAATTTAGCATCAAATTTTGAAAACCTACTCGACACACACTTTCACTTTCGAGTGTGCCCTCACATTCAACATATAAATATATAACTATATAAATATATCAAAATATATAAATATATTTGTATTTATATATTTATATATTTACACGGATATATATTTATTTGTATATAAATATAATTTATTTGTAAGTTATTATCAAAAAATTCCAGTAGTTTAGTGGTTGGAGTATCGACCTCCAACTCTAAAGTACTGGGTTCGAATCTGCCAGTGACAATTCTCTTAAAAAATTAAAAAACTTCTAAAAAATATAATATAAAGAGAGGGGAGACTTCTAAATAAATAAAGGGGGTAAAGGGGTTGTAAATAAATAAAAATTATTAATTTAAAAAATTATACTTTCAACGTCGGTTCTAATTAGAACCGACGTTGAAAGTCCGTAACTTTCAACGTCGCTCGATACAACGTCGGTTGTTGAACCGAGCGTTGAAGGCTTTATTTGTAGTAGTGCAACAACGGTAAGAGGTATGTGTAATGCTTGAATTACTCAACCTAAAAAAAAATTAGATGTATGGGAGGGAAATGCTGCACTATAATTAAATTATCTTTGTGTAAATATAGGATCACCTGAAAAGAAAAATTAATAGAACAAAATATTAAAAAAATTCAAGAATTTAATGGATTCTTTAAAAAATATCTCAAAAAAAAAATTTAAGAGGGTTTTCCTTTTTTCTTATTTTCTTTAGAATTTTATAAGATTTTTTTATTTTGTCAAGATTTTTTTAGATGGATAAAATACAACAAAAAATTTTATATTCCTAATAACTTCCACAAAATTTTAACGTTTAAAAGTATTTATTAAAAATTATAATATATGTGAAAAGAAAAAAAATTAATATCTCTAAAATAATTCTCATAACTTTAATATATTTATAATCTAATGATCATTATATTAGAATATTTACATTATAGTCATTCTATAAATTATGAGTCAATATTAAATTATAAATATAATATTTTTTCATTTCACTCGTACTTGAAAATTTAATATTAAATTTTAGGGGTGTTATCTAAAACATTTTCCTTTCATTAAATTAAGTTAGAAGATTGAGTCATGGTAATTATAAGTTATCTAATAATAAGATCTTCAGTGGTCGGCTCAAGGTTCAAGTAGTTAAAAACCCTTGTTTTAGGCCTCCTAAAAATAAAGGTCTCCCAAATTTTCTTTTTAATACTAATATTATTTCTAACAATTTTTTTAATAAATCATAATTTTTTTTAAGAAAAAATTGGTTAGTTAATATTAATAGTTAAAGAAGTCCAAAAGTTTTTCTTTTTTATCTCTATTCTTTTACTAATTAATTTTAATTTTTATCTTTTCTTCTCTCTTTACATAACTTTTTAGTTCTCATCTATTCATTCTCTTTACTTTTCAGACTACTCAAGTTGAGTGTTTGATACATACACATAACACATTAGTTAATGACTCAATATTTTCAATTTTTCATCTGAGTCATCTCTTATATGTTATGTACTTGTGTTGGTTGTTGGCGTTCGCTTGTGTGTGTTTCAATTTCACTAATTTCAAGGGGTAGAAGGAGGTAACGCAACTCAAGCAATGAGCTATTTGATATTTCTTTCTTTGCAGTGCGACATATCAGGTAAAAATATCTAAAATTTAAAATTTGTTGTACATTAAGATACTCTGATTTTCAAGTTACCGTTTATCGTTTGCGCCTTTACAATTTCGTTCAGTTTCGTTTATAGTTTATTTTCTTGACAACTCACAACCAAAACCAGATTTTATTGTTTCAACTCATTCTTTTTTATATACTTATTTTAGTAGTGTTTTATATATTATAATTTTTTATTTCATATAAAAATATATAGATATGTCAACTAAAAAATATGAATCGAGGCTATTCAAAACTTCAAAAGAAGAGAAAAGTTGAGACTTTAATTTTATCACAAAAAGGAGCTATGGATAAATTTATAAAAATAGATAAGAAAAATGAATTAGAAAATACAGGTGGATGCTCTTTGAATGAACAAGATAATAACAATATAGACATAGGTGAAAGAAACAATAGAGAGAGAGAGTAGTTAGTAATGAGGATAATTCTAATTCTCAAACCCATGATAGCGAGGAGGAGATTGAGAGACTAGATGATAATTCTACTATTGATGAAAATATATATGATTCAAGCCAATGGAAGAATATTGATACAAATTTGAGAGATTTATTAGTAGAAAAGGGCCCTATTAAAATCACTGATATAGATTTTTTAAAGGATAAATATTCTAGGCACTTTTCTTCATAAAATTATATTCAAATATTGTCTAATGGAGAGAAACACGAAAGAAGATGACTAATTTATTCTAGAGATTTGGATAGAGTCTTTTGTTTTTGTTGCAAATTATTTAATGTTGTTTCATTGTACAAGTAAACTAGTTAACGAAGGTGGTTGGGATTGGAGAAATCTTAGTGCCAAGCTGAAGAGTCATTAAATAATGAATGAATATATTACTAACATGAATGCATGGATTGATTTGGAAATGAGATTGACAAAAAATAAAACAATAGACAAATATGTTCAAGATCAAATAAATAAAGATAAAGAATACTGGAGAAAGGTATTGCTAAGAATTATTGTAGTTGTTAAAACTCTTGGTAAAAATAACTTGGCCTTCCGTGGAAAATTTTGGTAAAACTCTTGGTAAAATCACTAGACTATATACTTTTGAAAGAAAAATGCTTAAACTTTGAAAAATCTTTGAAACATGATAATTTGTTGGATCTTAATGGATTAGATTTATTTTCAAAATTAAATATCTTAAAGGATATTATAGGATTGGAAAATGATAAACCAATTGACATTCTTAATTATATAAAAAGAATAAATTCTTTTCCAAATGCATATATAGTTTATAGAATAATGTTAACAATTTCAAGTATCAGTTGTTTCAAATTTGAAAGGAGTTTTTCAAAATTAAAAATAATAAAAAATTATTTAAGATCAATCATGTCTCAACAAAGATTAAATAGATTGACTTTATTATCTATTGGAAAAGAAATGTTAAATAAAATTAATTATGACAATTTAATAGATAATTTTGCATCACAAAAAACTCAAAAAATAAATTTTAAATAAAATTATGATACATTTTAACATAAATTATTTTATTACTAAATAAAATGCCTCATTCTTAAATTTGTTTTAGGTCTCCCAAATCCTTGAGCTGCCCTCGAAGATCCCTTCCATGTATCACAAATCATCTAACTTAACTTTAATTAATATTATAATAGATACCTTAAATTATTTTTTCAAAATACATCCTGTCATTTTACTAAACAAAACAATAATGTATATCATGTGATATAAATGACAAATAAACAAAAACATACACTACTACAAAATATACTTTCTACGTCGTCATTTAACGTCGATTATAGTTAAGACAACGTAGAAAGTACTTTCCACGTCGGTTCCAGATGAACCGACGTTGAAAGTTGAATAGTAAACACATTCTACGTCGGTTCTTAGTCAACCGACGTAGAAAGTACTTTTTACGTCGGTTCCCATATACGTTGAAAGTACTTTTACGTCGGTTCCCATATGAACCGACGTTGAAAGTCTTTTTTTATTTTTTTTTACTTATTGACACTTTCCACGTCGGTTCCCATATGAACCGACGTGGAAAGTTTTTTTTTTTTTTTTCACCCAAAAATTCACTTAAATTTAAAAATTGTCACTGCCAGGATTCAAACTCGGGATTTTAGAATTGGAAACTAATACTCTAGCCACTAAACTATTATAATTTCCGATAATAACTTACAAATAAATTATATTTATATACAAATAAATATATATCCATGTAAATATATATTTATTTGTATATATTTTCTGGAAAGTTTTTTTATTTTTTTTCGGACAAAAATTTTCTTAAGTTAATGAATTGTCATTGACAGCATTTGAACCCAGTATTTTAGGGTTGTAAGTTAATATCCCAACCACTAAACTACTATAATTTTTTGATAATAACTTACAAATAAATTATATTGGTATTTTTTGACCGAGGGTGAAAGTGTGATTGACTCTCGCTTGAGTGAAAATATGTTAAAGCTCACGAAAATTCACTCACTCAAGTATCGCTTGAGCGAAAATTGGTATTTTTCGCTTGAGAGCGAATAACGCGTTTCCCAAATTTATTTTATATTATTATATAAATAAAATTATAAAGATTATATTATGTCATTAAATTACAAACTCATATAAAGATACCTGCTCACAAATTTAGCATCAAATTTTGAAAACCTACTCGATACACACTTTCACTTTCGAGTGTGCCCTCACATTCAACATATAAATATATAACTATATAAATATATCAAAATATATAAATATATTTGTATTTATATATTTATACACAGATATATATTTATTTGTATATAAATATAATTTATTTGTAAGTTATTATCAAAAAATTCCAGTAGTTTAGTGGTTGGAGTATCAGCCTCCAACTCTAAAGTCATTGGGTTCGAATCCTGCCAATGACAATTCTCTTAAAAAATCAATAAACTTCTAAAAAATATAATATAAAGAGATGGAGGACCTAATAAAAATATAATATAAAGAGAGGGGAGACTTCTAAATAAATAAAGGGGGTAAAGGGGTTTAAATAAATAAAAATTATTAATTTAAAAAATTATACTTTCAACGTCGGTTCTTATTAGAACCGACGTTGAAAGTTACGGACTTTCAACGTCGCCTGATACAACGTCGGTTGTTGAACCGACGTTGAAAGCCTTCCAGAACCGATGTTGAAGGCTTTATTTGTAGTAGTGATATTTATAAATAAAATCACAGGTGTTAAACAAGTACAAACATTACAACCATAATGTATATATATACCAAATTATATTATTAATAAGGACTTATTCATAATACTAATTCTTTCAACATGACCAATAAATGTCTTGGGTGGTAAATCTTTAGTTAACGAATCCATTATAACTAAGTTTGTACCAATATGCTGAATTGACAACTTTTTTTTTACTTCATCTTTAACTGATAAATATTTTAAATTCATGTGTTTGACTCCTTTCAAGTATTTATCATTCTTAGAAAAGAAAATAATTGTAGAATTATCACAGTAAATTCTTAGCAGTTTGGTTATACTATCAACAAAATCAAAACCTAAAGTAAAGTTCCACAACCATAATATTTGAATTGTGGTTTCAAAGCATGTTGCAAATTCAACCTCCATGGTAGAAGTGGCAATCATAGTTTTTTTTTTTTTACTTTTTCACGATACCGCTCCTCCAACCAAAAGAAAGATATATCCAAATATGGAATTCCTTGAGTTCACACATCCAACAAAATTTGAATCCAAATAACCAATCATTTTAAGATTATTTGACCTTCTATACGTGAGCATGTAATCCTTTGTATGTAAATACTTGAGAATTTTTGTTGCAACTTTCTAGTGTTCTATTCCAAGATTATTTTGATATCAACCTAACATTCCTACAACAAAGTTAATGTGTGGCCAAGTACATGCACTATTAAAATTGTTCATATTTCATAGGAATATTTTTGCATTTTTTTTATAAAAATTGTAAGAAATAAGTTTTCTACAAATTTAAATTATTTTTTAAAAGAAAATTTGCAAAAAATAAGTAACTTTTTAGTAGTGATGTTTGGGCATGCAACAAACTTCCAACCACTGGTGCATAAGAAATAGATTTCATTTCATTTTGTTCCAAGTCATTTTTTATACATTGCATTTGATTAAACTTGTCACCTTTCTATATTGGAACAATCCCTATAGAGTACTTTTCCATTTTGAATCTTTATAATATCTTATTAATATATGATTTTTGAGACAATCCCAATAATCTTTGTGATCTGTCATGAAATATTTTTATTCTTATCATATAAAATGTCTCACACATATCTTCCTTTTCAAAGTTATTAGAGAGAAACTAGTTTACATCATGTACCATAGCAACATTATTAGCATTAAGTAGAATATTATCAACATATAAGACTAAAATTACAAATTTGCTCCACTAACCTTCATGTAAATACAACGATCAACAATATTATCTACTAAATCATACTACATGATGATATCATTGAACTTGAGATACCATTGTTTAGAAGTCTATTTTAGTCCATATATTGACTTCTTTAATTTACACATCATGTTTTCATTTTTTGTGGAAACAAAATCTTCAAGTTGATCCATTTAAATTTTTTCCTCTAAGTCAGCATTTAGAAAGATGGTCTTTGCATCCATTTGGTGAAACTCTAAATCATAATGAGCACCAAAGCTAAACAATTATCAAAGAATCCTTTAGAAACAAGAGAGAATGTCTTTTGGTAGTCAATGCCTTTTGAGTCATTGCCTTTTGAGTCATGTTTAGTTTTAAAGACCCATTGGCAATTAGTCTACTTTTATACCTTTCAATATGGCCTTTTGAGTCATGTTTAGTCCTAAAGACCATTTAAAATAAACTTTTTTTTTAATCTTTAGGAAATTAAACTAGATGTCATCATTTATTATTACCCATTGATTTCAACTCTTCTTTCATAACATTCAATCATTATTTTGAATTATCACTTTTCATGACTTGTTTAAATGAGACTAGATCTTCATCAATGCTCAATTCTCATTCATGTTCAAGTTAATACAGATAAATCACTTGAAATATCTAGTTTTCTTTACCTTCCCGAACTTAGTGTTATTTCATGCTTCTATTTATTACTTGTTCATTATTGACTTGCATTTATTCGTTGGTTCATTAACCATGTGCTCATCTTGTGGGTTTTAGATACCATTTTGCCAACTCTTATTATTATTCAATTGTAATACGACCAAAGGGACAACATTCTTACAAAAAACATAAGGTAAAGAAGATTCATCATGAACTTTTACAATATCCACCTTTCGTGATTTCTCACTTCCACTAAATTGGTCATTTTCAATGAACTCAACATTTCCATATTCAACTATTATTGTACAATGTCAAAACAATCATATTGATATTTCTATAATCCATAGGTCCCTAAATTGAAGCTATATTCTAATCTTTATAAGTCACTAGTCCCTAGATTGAAACTATGCTCAAATTTTTATAAGTCATAGGTCTCTAGATTTGAATTTGGCTCTGATGCTATAATTGATAAAAGAGTTGAAGAACTTACCTGAATTCATTATGAAATACTTTAAGAATTTCATTAATAGATTTTTTTTCTTATTTCTTTTAGTGACTTTCTTGATGATAGAAAATGTCTTTAGAATATTCTTATTTTGTCAAGTCTTTTTTTTTTGGTAAAGAACGTAACTCTTGGAGAGAGAAAACTAGTACAATATTTTATCTATTCCTAATAACTCTGTCAAAATTTTAATGTTTACAACTATTTATTAAAAAGACTATAATGTCCTAATGAGCTCATAAGTGAGAGAATTAATTTTAATTTCTCTAAAATAAGTTTTATGACTTTAATACATTTATAATCTAATAATAATGACATTATAATCTTAATATTAAATTCATTCTATAAATTATATGAGTCAATATTAAATTAAAAATAATTTAACACAAAAATAGACTTTAGTAATTTCATTAGTACTCAAAACTTTAAGGTTGTTTTTACCAAAATTTGACAAATATGTTTTATACTATTGAACTTTGCTAGATACTTCAATTCCTGTTAAATACTTCAATTCCTCTAGTTAGTTACAATATAAATTGTAGTGATGTTCTCATGACTTAAATACTTTTACAATATAATAATCATCACATTAAAATCTTTATATTAAAATTATTCTATAAATTACATTAGTTAATATTAAGTTAAGAATAATTTAACAAAAAAACCTACTCTACAATTTCAGAAGTACTTAAAACTTTAAGGTTGTTTTTATTAAAAGTTAATTACAATGACCTTTCTATTCTTTAGAAAATATTTGACATTTGTTACCTCTGATGACATAAAAATGAAACATAGCATTATATTCTCAAACTTTTGACATAAATAAGCAACTTAAAAAGTTTTTGAAACCATCATTGTAGTTTTCAGTTTTTAGCGTCAGTTTTATATCAATGTACATGGTCAAGCCTGAGGCAACCTACTTGATGAGTGGTTCTTCGAAAGATTGAGATAAGATAATCTCAAAATTTTTACTAATAACTAAGGGTCATTACCACGAATCTCGTGCGACAAGACATTTACGGTGTATGATCCTAGATTATTATGGCCCAAGCCCATCAGAATTAGACGTAGGACGAAATATAACCTAATAAAAGGAACATTTAGTGTTAGGTTTGAGAAAGGCTTTTTACTCAATTAAAACTAGCTAAGGTCTATGCAAATTATGTTATTTTAGGAACGAGTGTTTTATCTTTATGTTCACTATGATAACATCACGAGTTAATTACCACATTGAAGGTATTGTCTATTTTGGACTCTACTCCATCATGGTTTTATCTTTAAAAGATATTTTAATAGGTTGAAAGAGGATGATGTATTTTAATTACCCTTTACTTTGATTCCTAAGCGATATAGAACTCATAAATATACCAGAACACAGGTCTCTGATCAAGAACTAAGGAGTAGGAGTAAAACAAAACTATATTCTCAATCCTACAATATGTGTCAATATTTTGTCTAAAAATAATAATATCTCGGTCTCATGACCGTTATGATAACATCATTAAGACACAATACCACATTTGATGTATTATCCACGGTTAAACTTTAATCTGTCTAGGGATGGCAAAACGGGTTAGGTCCGGCGGACCGGCCCGCCAGCCTGCCATAATATGGCAGGGCGAGTTGGTATTTTCAGTCCATCAGTCCGTTTTGGCCCTCCCCACCAAGCCCGCCAACCCGTCGGGCCGGCCACGGGACTGGGCGGGCCGACCTGTGGCCCGCCTAATTAATAAAAAATTATTTTTTATTATAATAAAATTAATTATAAAGATAATATATAAAGTTAAAAATTTTAAAAAAAGAATTAAAAAAGTTTCACTCTTACAACAAATATTTTCCTTATCGAAACACAACTTTCTCTCTCATGTTTTCCTTATTCATCGTAAGCACTATTATTTTTATCCTTATGACTTTAATTAAATGTGTAAGAATTACTCAACAAAAAATAATGTGAAGTTTTATCAAATAAAAAATATATAGGTATTTGAATTTTTCAATATAAAAAATATAAATTTTATAAGTTTTAATGTTATATATATATATATATATATATATATATATATATATATATATATTTGTTATTATTTATTATTATGTAAATTTTATTATTGTTCTAAATTATAATTTCTTAAAATAATGTATTTTTATATTATTAAATTGAAATAATATATATATATATATATATTGAATTATTGACAAACAAATAATAATCTTATTATTAAATTTATTAAAAAAAATTATTTTAAAAAATAAATTATTTTTTCTAAATTATGGCGAGCCGACTGTCGACTCGCCAACCCACCCTTTGGCGGGGTGAACCAAGGTCTACAGCCGTCATGACTATAATGGGTCAACCCACCTGCCCGCTTTTGGCGGGCTAAAGGCGGGACATACCAAAACGAGGCGGACTGCCCGTTTTGCCATCCCTAAATTCGTCACGATTTTATCTTTAAAAGGTGTTTCGATGAATTAAAAGAAAAGATCTTAAATAAACTAGCATTTATTTTATCTTCTAAGAAATATGAAATTTATAAATGTATAAGAATAATAGCAAAAGAACTAAACACGTTAACAACCGTTACCTACACAAAATACATTTAGATTTTTAGTAGAACGAAAACAACTACATCACATTAGGTGGAAACTTATTTTTAGGATGTACACACAACACGAAAGTATCATTGTATAGCAAAGTCAATAATCACACATTAATTGAAATATGAATGTCAATTTTACAAATATATATCTCTAGTATCACCCCTCTCAATCCTTATAATACAAACAATTATGAAAGATAATATCGAATGAATGGATCATTGTCTCGTTTATATATACCTTCCCGATAAACTTAAAACAAGCAAATCTTTCGAGTCTTCTAAAATAGTGTACTTGTCTCCACAACGCATACACCCCTTGAAGTACAAAGGAATGGGGCATTTCTCTCAAAGCCATACCTTGATGAACATGGAAGTCTTAAAGGACAGGACAAAAGTACCTTTAATTAGGGCTTATAAATGGGATGAAGGGTACCTTCTTGAGAGAGGACAAATAGAGAAGGCTAGGAATTAACGTGTAAAGTAACAGGACCCTCCACCCTCGGTTCAACAATGGTTTTCATCAATGGTTTTGAGGTGTCTCATCGTTGCGCCGCACAGAATCCACGACACGTGCGACCCCACACGGATACTGCCTCATGTTCCAACATGCGCAAGTTTGGTTGCTCTGTAGCGCGTAAAGGCATTGGAACACGGAACACTTGTCTCCACTGTTATATGTTTGGTAAAGATTGTTACAGAAACATTCATCAAACGTATTTGTTGTTTTCACCTTTGTTTCAATATCAAAATCCAAAAATAAAAATATTATTCATTAAGTTTTTTTAAAACATTATATGTTCTTAGATTTCATATTTCCTCATACATTCAGTATTTGCACGACTTTTTGTTCCTTTTTATGACAAAAAAAAAAGAAATTCAAACCTAAAACCATATACACTGAATGTCATGAGGGATGGTGCATTTAAATTAATTTTTAAAATAAATACATTTAGCGCATTCAGGAAATATTGTTTTTGACTCGTGAGAGAGTAATTAAATATTTTATTTTTTATAAAATTTATCTAATTATTATATTTTTGAATTTGTTTATAAATTTTAAAAACACCAATTTTCTGAAAAATGCAAATAAACACGTCTTTAAATGACATCCCTGTACACTTTGTCTAATTTCTGAAGATTTTGTTCATTTTTATCAATTAAGTGAAAAATATAATTATTTTTTGAATAATTTGATTTCGTCTTATATTTTATTCAAATGAAAGAAAAACAGTGTTCAAATTTTCAAAACAACCATATTTTTTAATTCATGGTGTCAAATTCTATGTTGATTTCTTTCTGTATATTATCTTAATTTAAACGTTTTCTTTCTCTCTATCTATATTTTTTTTTTAACTTTAATACAGAATTAATAAAATAAACCACTGATTACGCCCTAGAGGTCATTAGTTAATAAAAAACTTTTGAATTGAATGCTAAAAGATGATCAATATTGATCAATTAAATATGTTTGAAATGGTCAATATTGAAAATGATTTTTAAAAAAATCCATTAAACACGTTTAAAGTTTAATTAATAGAGCAAACCTAATAAGTGCTGGTTCACAATGGGATGGTCCAACTCTTTTATAATCTACTCGTTGTTATAAGACACTTTTACAAAAGCATATAGATTAAGAAAAGTAATTAATTCACTACTGCAGAAAAGGCTTTTTACATCGGTTAAAATGGGCTTTCTACGTCGGTTAAAGCGGCGACATAGATACGGGGGTCATAGAAAGTAAGGCTTTCTACGTCGGTTCCTAATAACCGACGTAAAAAGTAAGACTTTCTACGTCGGTTAATAGGAACCGACGTAGAAAGCCCTACTTTCTTTGAGCTATTATGATCGGTCAAACTGGTTATGATCGGTCATAGAGCTATTTTGATCGATCATAACTGGTTCTGATCGGTCATAGAAAGACTTTCTATGTCGGTTAGTCAGGAAACCGACGTAGAAAGTCTTATTTTGTATGAGCTATTCTGATCGGTCATAACTGGTTCTGATCGGTCATGAAGCTAATCTGATCGATCATAACTGATTTTGACCTGTCATAATACTTTCTATGTCGGTTAACACTTATAACCGACATAGAAAGTCTTACTTTCTAACTTTATATAACCCCAGTATCTATATCGGTTAACAGTAACCGTGATTGTATGTGTTATCAATGTCGGTTATGCCTATAACCGACATAAAATGTTACACTTTCTACGTCGGTTATGCCATTAACCGACGTAGAAAGTACTTTCTACGTCGGGTAATGACATAACCGACGTAGAAAGTGTTATTTTTTTTTAAAATACCTGCATTTTATTTACAGATGCTACCTTTCTTCGAGTAGACACTGCCCATTCATCACAGTTCCGGATAAATAACCACAGATCCGATACAGACAGAGATATGCACAGTTCATATATAAATTTGCTACGAGATATATATCCAGATACAGACGATTCGATTGCAGACGAGATATGTACATATGAAACACATTGAAATGAATATATGTACGAGACAGATCCAGTTCCAGACAGTTCATTTACTTAAACAAATGTAAATTTCTTAACTTAAATCAATTCTATCTAAATTGTTACAAGTTAAATTTCCTATGAAGATTGAATGCTTAAAAGGAAAGAAGCCCACTTGCTCTCGATATCGTCTAAGACTTCAATCTTCATTGGAGATGAGTCTGTAAATTCCTACATATTGAAACATTTCAGATTTAGAAATCATTTACATAATTGGCATATTTGACTTAATTATAGTATATTTACCTCCCTCCACGTGTCAAGAATATTTTTGGCTACAATGGTGTGCATGTGCTTCATCACATAAAACCCGCACTCATGGCTTCCCGGTTGGCGTGGACACTACAAGTTAAATACATGTCAGATTAACTTTAAATGACAAATTGAACAACAGTAAGAGGTGTTTGGTCACCTTTGGTGCAATATACGTCAACTTCTTTCTAGCATGAGATGGAAGACTGATGTAAAAATAAAGTAAGGTGCAGAATTGTAAGAAGATAAGGTGCATAATTTTAAGCAATAAAGTAAGCAAACCCAAGGAAAATTCCCACTGGACATTAAGATAGTTGCCTATCTAGATGTGAAGGTTCATTTCCAAGGATTATGGAGGGAGAAAGAGATGGAATGAAACTAGAAACGAATAAAGACAAGGGCTGGAAAATTGGACCAGCCCCTTGCATAAATAAATGAAGGGAAGAAATAAAGAAGAAAAGAGGAAGAGAAAAGAATTATGGTGGTGGTGGAGTGTTGGCACGCCACTAGGGGGATGAGCCACCCTAGATAAGTGGTGGTTGCCGCCACTTGAACCAAGGTTCAAGATAAGACACTCAAAGAGATGGAACACTCTAAGAAACCTCACAAACTTTTCATAAATGTTCAACCTAATTACATGAGGGGAAGCCTCTATTTATAGGCTTTTAGGGGAGGGACCTAGATGGAATTATAAAAGGAGACATAAAATTAACCTAAACCTAAAGGCTAGAGTCCCCATGGTCCAAATATGTTAAATTCGTTCTAGCCCACCAAAAATACCTCTAAGGGTGTGGAGAACATGAAAAAAGAGGTGTGTTTCCTTTTGGGTTGTCCCAAGCCAACCAATCCCGCATCCTAAGCTTCTTCCTCTCCAAAAAGGGGTGTAGGACATGAAAAAGGAGTGTCCTACACCTTTGGGCTGCCCATGCATGTATCCTATGGATCCAAGGCTTCTTTTCCACCAAAAAAAAAGGTGGTATTCTTCAAAAAGGAGGTGCAAAACGTGAGCCTACAAAAAGAAAGCGAAAATAAGTGAAAAACTTAGAAAAAGAAAATACTAAGTAAAGATACTAAGTAAATTCAAAATGGAAGGTAAAGAGGAGGCCTCCCTTCTAGTCATGCTTCTAGTAATCCTCCTAGGAATGACCTCTCCCGCCTCCGGGGCAACTAGGGACTCATCATCCTCTCCTCCCTGGAGAGAATTCGTCCACGAATTTGCAAAACCTGCATCAAAAGGAGTAAGATCACCAACATTAAAAAAGTTACTAATGTTATATTCGGCTGGTAGATCTAACTCATATGCATTATTGTTTATTTTCCTAACTATTTGGAAAGGTCCGTCACCTCGGGGGTTAAGTTTCGACTTCCTTTGAGTCGGGAACCGCTCCTTTCTCAAGTGAAGCCATACCCAATCTCCAGGTTGGAATATGACTTCCTTTCTTCCCTTATTGGCATACTTGCTATACTGACCTACTTTCCTCTCGATGTTAGCTTTAACTCGGGCATGCAGGTCCTTAATGGTCTTAGATTTTTCTAGACCATCTTGGCTAGTCCAAGCTTCATGGGTAGGTAGAGGAAGGAGGTCTAAAGGTGTTAAGGGATTAAATCCATAAACGACCTCAAAAGGAGAGTGGGAGGTAGTGGAATGAACCACCCGGTTATATGCAAACTCTACATGGGGAATTATGTTCTCCCACTCTTTGGGGTTCCTAGAAATCATGCATCTTAATAGTTGAGACAAAGTTCTATTCACTACTTCTGTTTGACCATCTGTTTGTGGGTGGCAAGTGGTTGAAAAAAGGAGTTTAGTTCCAAGTTTTCCCCATAGTGTCCTCCAGAAGTGACTCAAGAACTTAGTATCTCTATCAGATACAATTGTCCTAGGTATCCCATGCAATCTAACAACTTCTCTAAAGAAGATATTTGCAACTAGGCATGCATCGTCCGTCTTGTGGCAGGGGATAAAATGGGCCATTTTTGAAAATCGATCCACTACCACGAAGATGGAATCCATTCCTCGCTTTGTCCTTGGAAGCCCAAGTACAAAATCCATGGATATGTCTACCCAAGGCGAAGTAGGAATGGGCAAAGGGGTGTAAAGTCCATGAGGTTGGGCCCTAGACTTGGCTTTCTTACATGCAATGCAGTTTTCACAAAATTTTTCAACATGTCTCTTCATGTGTGGCCAGTAAAAGTGTTCACTAAGGATTTCTAAAGTCTTAGACACCCCAAAATGTCCCATTAAACCACCCTCATGAGACTCCTTGACAAGTGAAGCCCTTAAGGACCCCTGGGGTACACAAATCCTTTTTCCTTTGAAAAGATAGTCTTTGTGAATGTAAAAGTCCTTATGACCCCCCTTTAGGCATTCACTATAAATCTTGGAAAAGTCATCATCTCTAGGATATAGTTCCCGAATATGATCAAAGCTTAAAAATTTTGTTTCTAAAAGGCTTAACAAAGTATGTCTCCTTGATAGAGCATCAACCACTATGTTACTCCTCCGTTGCTTGTGTTTGATTACATAAGGAAATTGCTCAATGAACTCTACCCACCTAGCATGTCTCTTGCTAAGTTTACTTTGACCTTTCAAAAATTTAAGGGATTCATGATCACTATGGACCACAAACTCCTTTGGAAGAAGATAATGTTGCCAAGTTTGTAAAGCCCTAACAAGAGCATATAACTCTTTGTCATAGGTGGAGTAATTGAGATGACTCCCTTTCAGCTTCTCACTGAAGTAAGCTATGGGGTGGCCTTCCTGAAGCAAGACTGCCCCAATGCCTATATTTGAAGCATCACACTCAACCTCAAATGACTTGGTGAAGTTTGGAAGGGCTAGGAGTGGTGCATTGATCAGTTTTTCTTTAAGTGTTTGAAAAACATTTTCTTGATCCTTGCCCCATTGAAAACCCACAACCTTTTTCACTATTTCATTCAAGGGGGCTGCAATTGTACTAAAATCTTTAACAAATCTTCTATAGAAACTAGCCAACCCATGAAAACTCCTCACTTCACTCACATTTGTGGGAGTTGGCCAATCTCTAATTGCTGCCACTTTTTCTTCATCCACTTGGACTCCCTTTGAACTCACTACAAACCCTAGGAAGACTACATGATCCATGCCAAAAATGAATTTCTCCCTATTTGCATACAAGGTCTCTTTCCTAAGGGTTTCAAGTACACTTCTTAGATGATACACATGCTCTTCCTCAGACAAGCTATAGACTAAGATGTCATCAAAGTATACCGCTACAAACTTGCCTATAAAAGACCGGAGCACGTGATGCATTAGCCGCATAAATGTAATCGGAGCATTGGTTAGGCCAAAGGGCATGACCAACCATTCGTATAGTCCAAATTTGGTCTTGAAAGCGGTTTTCCATTCATCTCCTTCTTTGATTCTAATTTGATTATATCCGCTCTTCAGATCAATTTTGGAAAACACGGAAGCTCCATGTAACTCATCTAGCAAGTCATCCAGCCTTGGAATTGGGTGCCTATACTTAACGGTTATATTATTGATTGCCCTACAGTCCAGTGCACATCCGCCAACTCCCATCCTTTTTGGGGACGAGAATTACCGGCATTGCACAAGGACTCATGCTATCTTGGACCCAACCCTTAACTTTTAATTCCTCAACTTGCCTTTCAATCTCTCTAGACTCTTCCGGGTTTGCCCTATAAGCCGACCGGTTAGGAATGGATGAACCAGGTAAGAAGTCTATTTGATGTTCGATCCCCCTTAGAGGTGGAAGCCCCTTAGGAGGTTCTTGAAAAACATCCTGAAATTCATCCAATACTAACTCTAGACTCTTGGACAAACTTGGAGATTGTTCATGAAATGCAGGGGAAGAACCTAGAGGAGGATATGCTAAGAGTAGGGGTTTATGAGCTAAAAGTACCTTCTTAATCCCCTTGTGGGAGATCATGATGCCCTTCGCCTTGGAGGTTGACCCCTTCTCTTTTTTTTCTCTCTTTGTTTCGTTTTCTTCTTTTCTCTTTTTTTGCATTTTTTCTTGGTCCTTACTAACTTCTTGAGGGGAAAGGGGTTTCAAAGTGATCTTGCGCCCTTGGAAGTTAAAAGAAAACTTGTTTGTATAGCTGTCATGAAATGTTTGCTTATCAAATTGTCACGGCCTACCAAGTAACATATGGGATGCTTCCATTGGCACAACATCACAAAGAACCTCATCTTTATAGTTCCCAATGGCAAAGCTAATGAGGACTTGTTTATTGACCTTTATCTCGCCTTCCTCACTAAGCCAAGAAAGTTTGTATGGCTTGGCATGAGGAGTAGTGGGTAAATCAAGCTTGTCTACTACCCTTGTGCTAGCAACATTCACACAACTTCCCCCATCGATGATTAGTGAACACAATTTGTCATTAATAAGACAGCGGGTGTGAAAAATATTTTCTCTTTGAGTATTGTCAAGATCCTTCTGGACTTGACCCAACATCCGCCTTACTATTAACAAATCGCCTTCACAAGGTGTAATCTCTTCATCGCTTGAGGAAGAGTGTTTAGAGGAATTCTCTTCAGATGAGGAGGAATGTTCACTCTCGATATCTCCGTTTGCGCTCAAAATCATAGTCCTTTTGGTAGGGCAGTTTGAAGCAATATGCCCATACCCAAGACATTTGAAACATTTTATGGAACTAGTCCTTTGAGGCGCGGAAGTGTTAGGAGTGGTGTTCCTTGAAGGGTTTCCCTTAGGGGGCACCTCTTGGAGAGCTTTGGAAGGGTTTCTCTCTGGTTTTTCCTTTTCCTTGCCCTTGTCCTTCCAATTTGAATTGTAGTAGTCATTATGCGAATAACTCCTTTTAGCCCCATCTTTTCTTTTCAATTGAGCTTCAATTTTAAGGGCAAGATGTAAAACATTTTCAATTGAGGAGTATTCGTATAATTCTACTAAGTCCTGGATATCTCTTCTAAGACCACTAACAAACCTAGCTACCTTAGTCTCATTAGTTTCATCATGCATACCGGCCCTAAGTAGCAAAGATTCTAGCGTCTTGAAGTAATCATTCACACACATATTACCCTGTTGAAGCCGTTGGAGCTTCAACAAGAGCTTCCTCCTATAGTAGGAAGGAACGAATCTAGCGCGCATTAAATGTTTAATGTCCATCCAAGAAGCCGCGGGTGGCCCTTGGTAATTATCATTACAAACCTTATGCCACCAAGTCATGGCATATCCCTCAAATTCTACTACAACTAAATCTACTTGTTCTTGGTCCCCTACTGGGTTTACATTAAAGATTTGGTCCACTTTAGCCTCCCGAGTCTAGGTAGACTTCCGGATCATTATCTCCAGTAGAACTTGGGTATCTTAATGTTGTTCCTTCTTGGAGTGTTGGTGCGCCTAGATTGCCTCCTTCCATGGTATCTCCTATCTTCTTCCTCTTGGGAACTTAGTGAATATGAACGTCTTCTCTCTCTTTGGGACTTCTCAGCTTCTAGTCTTTGGATTGTCTCCCTCAAATGTCTTTCACTTTCCTTCGGGACAATTCCATTTCTTTAATTAATTCCACCGAGTTTGTTCCGCTAGACCTTGTATTTGTCCTTCATTAGATGCCCCCACATTGCTTGCCTTCTCTAATGAGGAATTTGACATGTCTGCAAAACAAGTTAAACTAATACAAAACACGAAAGATGAAAGGTTAAAATGTAAATCAAGTCACTCAAGTGTTTGGCTCCTCACACAAGATTTATTGGTAGGATCACTCCACTCTTCAAGTAGAAAAATTTCTAAATGTTCCAAAATTCTCTTTAAAGTCTTAAAAATTTCTCTTGAAAAATGGCAATCAAATGGAAAGATGTACGACAACCAAAACACTTAAGAGTTCCAAAAAATAGAAAACTTCAAAGACAAAACTTAAAGAAACCTAAGACAAGCAATAAAAGCACAAAATCAAGGAAGGTTTACTAAGAGGGAAATTTAGACAAAACTTTGAACAAGACTAAAACAAGAAAAGCTAGAAAGAAATTTGAGAAGCACTTAAAACATGCAATCAAAATTTTCAACCAAGCACACACATAAAGAAGATTAAGGTTCCTACAATGTTAGAACGAATTTGCCAAATTTTAATCATGCAACTAAGTATTATGACAATTTCTAGAATCAAATCCTATAAGTGCAGAATTTTTTTTTCTTTTCCTTTTTTTGTTTGTTTGAAGCAATAAGGTTTTGATCAAGATACTTTTTTTTGTAAAAATATTTTTGTTCTAACTTGATTCTAGACTTGCCAAAAGTTGTTTAAAGTTGCTAGCAAAAATTTGATCACTTAGTTCCTATGTTTAGGATCCTAGATCAATTCATCATGCATGGACTCAACTAATTAATTCATCATGCAATTTCAAGTGTTGGAAGCCAATAAAAGAAAACTTCAACAAGAGATACTAGACATATAACTCAAGCAAAGGCTAGGCACATTTAGAAAGACACTAAACTTAGAAGAATATGTAATTTAACCAAGTGCAGAATTTTTTTTTTTTTGGCTAGGCATTTTATCAAACATCATACATGCCATAAAAAGAAACTTAGGTGAGTGTAGTATTGGACTAACCTCACGCCCAAACTTTTGAGTGCAGCACCGTATACCAAATGACCATAAAAAAAACCACAATTTAGAGCACAAAACACAAACTACACAAGGAATAATGTCAAAGCAACAATAAGAATACCTTACTAGAAACAACCTAAGCTCTGAATACCAAATGATGTAAAAATAAAGTAAGGTGCAGAATTGTAAGAAGATAAGGTGCAGAATTTTAAGCAATAAAGTAAGCAAACCCAAGGAAAATTCCCACTTGGACATTAAGATAGTTGCCTATCTAGATGTGAAGGTTCATTTCCAAGGATTATGGAGGGAGAAAGAGATGGAATGAAACTAGAAACGAATAAAGACAAGGGCTGGAAAATTGGACCAGCCCCTTGCATAAATAAATGAAGGGAAGAAATAAAGAAGAAAAGAGGAAGAGAAAAGAATTATGGTGGTGGTGGAGTGTTGGCACGCCACTAGGGGGATGAGCCACCCTAGATAAGTGGTGGTTGCCGCCACTTGAACCAAGGTTCAAGATAAGACACTCAAAGAGATGAAACACTCTAAGAAACCTCACAAACTTTTCATAAATGTTCAACCTAATTACATGAGGGGAAGCCTCTATTTATAGGCTTTTAGGGGAGGGACCTAGATGGAATTATAAAAGGAGACATAAAATTAACCTAAACCTAAAGGCTAGAGTCCCCATGGTCCAAATATGTTAAATTCGTTCTAGCCCACCAAAAATACCTCTAAGGGTGTGGAGAACATGAAAAAAGAGGTGTGTTTCCTTTTGGGTTGTCCCAAGCCAACCAATCCCGCATCCTAAGCTTCTTCCTCTCCAAAAAGGGGTGTAGGACATGAAAAAGGAGTGTCCTACACCTTTGGGCTGCCCATGCATGTATCCTATGGATCCAAGGCTTCTTTTCCACCAAAAAAAAAGGTGGTATTCTTCAAAAAGGAGGTGCAAAACGTGAGCCTACAAAAAGAAAGCGAAAATAAGTGAAAAACTTAGAAAAAGAAAATACTAAGTAAAGATACTAAGTAAATTCAAAATGGAAGGTAAAGAGGAGGCCTCCCTTCTAGTCATGCTTCTAGTAATCCTCCTAGGAATGACCTCTCCCGCCTCCGGGGCAACTAGGGACTCATCAAAGACCTTGCAACCTTAGGTGAGCTTCCAAAGCTCTACAAAAGGACAAATAATTTTGGTGTAAGTAGTGCACATATGATACAACAATTAAAAACAACCAAACTTACGCGTCTATGTGCTTTCTAATATCCAAATCATTTGGTTTCTTGTGTAATGAACACAAGAGAATCACAAGAAATTGGCGAGGAACAATTATTATGAGCTGCCAATGACCCCTGCACGTTGCAATAATATTAGTAAAATTTCAGTTTTACATAAATGTGCATTAATTTACAAGATGTATACTTACTGATGCAAGTAAGGTGCTAAGTAGACTTCTTTGCCGCCATTTTGAAATGCCTCTATTAAGTACGTTTGCACCTCTTCAGTTTTATTCCCAACGGACTGAATGGCAACAGGGTCAACAAATCCATAGAGATAGCGGATCTTCCTCTCAACACACAAACGATGTAAATACCTTCAACATTGAAAATAAATAAAGTTATAAAATAATGTACTAGTGAGAATATAAAAAATATGTAAATATACTTACATTTCCCAAAGCTGCAACACCGATACACATAGCATATCGAGTACCAGTGAGAATATCAAAAATATCCCTTTGGAGTAAGAAAAAAGGGATCGTCTTGGTCCTGCATACGACTTCGGGTGGCATATCTAACCGTATGGGAGTGGTCCCCGTAGTCACTGCCAGTCTGCACCGAGTCGTCAGTAAGCGAATGGTGGTGGTGGTGATTCATGCACAACTTCCTTTGCTTTTTCGAGCCTCTTCCTATACAAGTACCAAAAATCAATAACATTAATATACATCAACCTATCAAAAAATAATAAGTACTATCGTTCAATGCATAAATCAACCTGTGCATGTGTTGGGATGGGTCTTGTTAATGAAACCGGCCATAAGATAAAATGGCCAGGTGCACTGTCCCATCTGTTTGAACCTCTTCGGTGGGAATAGGGATTAGGGCGAGCAGCATCCGGGACATCTACAACCACCACTCTGATCATATCATCTCCAATACTCCGGTGGTGGATGGTTGACCCCAATGCATACATTTTCCCTAAGGTAAACAAAGGATAAAATATTTTAGACTATATAATGCGTAACACTGTACCAAATACATGTCAAAGATATAATACGTACCAGTATGCCACCAAATACTCGGGAGGACCCGCAACATACAACCGACGGTCAGCGGTGTCGGTAGGAGCAACCTCTGCCCCTCTATCGGGAGCATCACAACTCTCCTTTGTGCTGACATGAATCGGGGATGCCGCTCGTGCGGGGACGGAAGGTTGAGATGACAAAGATGTCAACTACGCTCGCATTGAGCTCAATAACTCGCCTTCAAGTCGAGTACACCTCATCTCGAATCTCCTTCCTAATTTGTTGTTTGAGGGACTCAAACTCTTGCTCATTCAGTCTGCCTCAAAGAAGGAGTTGCCACGGGTGGGGCACCAAAGTACTGTCTCGATGCCCACCCCTCGTCCGAGCACCACGAACACGTCCGGGATGCTCCGGGGTACCAATGGCCACTGCCAATATATCCTGACGGCCATGTGGGTGGAATGATCCCCGAGTGCTCTGCTCAACCAACTCATCCTACAACACAAACGAATGATTTTTTAGAAAATACAAATGCCTATTGTAGTATAACATATATAATTAGTTTAGGATATGCTACTTACAATACGTTGAGCAACAACATTAGTTTGCTCGGATAAGTAATTCCACGATGAGTTCCGGCGAGCTCTCTTCCATTTATCATGGCGTGAAGGGCGGGTGACAGAACTCACAACGGAGTCATCCGAAGGTAGACTTGAAGAAGTCTCCTTCATCATCTTCTCCTCCAATTTCTCATAACCCCCACGAGACAACTCTGTGGGGGTGGATATTCTTCCTCCGAATATCCTGTGCCTTCTGCCTCTTAGCCTGTTGCATTCCATGTTAAATATCAAATTTAAAACCTCTATTTAAAAAAATTACTGCAAACAAATGACAAATGTGCTAACCCGAAACCTAGGGTCTAATTGCTTGAGTCCGAAATGCCCGCCATGTCTCCTCATCCAAAAGCTGATCATCGGTCACATGGGTTCTTGTTGCTCAATGCCCCATATATGTATCGACTGGTCGAGATCACTCTTAAAACCTCTCCAACGTTCCCCGAGCATATGAGATCCACTTTGTCCTCAACAAAGTGGTGTTAGGGACATCATATGTGACCTACACAATAAAAATAACATGAAGTTCCCAAAAAAGTTAAATATATATACATGTTAAATGCTCAAGTAAGAGTAGGTACCGGGATACTCGCCAAATCACGGTTCTTCGGTGTCTCCGGAACATGGTCCCAATCCTCAATAAGAATACTAACCTTGCTTCTCCCAAGCAAGGCCACATAGCTAGTGAATCTAACATTGTGCTCTCCAGTGGCTCTACCGGTTTGAATGTCAAGCTGGATAGGCAATTTATGATCGGAGCTGCGATCGATATTCAACTCCCTCAGCCGTGTAGCACGCCTACCCTTTTTCCTGGTAGACGGTCGACTCGATCACCACCTTGTGTAGGAGGGGGGACTGTGTAGGAGGAGGGGTACCAAATGAATCTGCCATATCCGTGTTCAAAGAAAAAAATAATAGTTATTAGTTTAGACAATATGACTCGAAGATAAACAAAAAAATGCATACATTAAAAAATAATACATTAAAAAAATTTCATACATTATCAAGTTGGAGCATTCTCCCAAAATCCTTCCATATGGTCATAACGGATGGCATGCACATCATCTATTTCTACATTAACACTCAAGTTTGGCATATTTGAAGAGAAACATGGTGTCTCGGGTATATCAAGTACTAATTCATCATTCTCATCGGATGTATACATGGGTTTTCCTTGTAGAACCACTCGACCATCCTTTGTTAGCGGGATCGGTGACATAAAACACTTGTTTTGCACTGAGATGCCATGATAAATGGTTCTTCGGTATAACGAGTATTTTCAAGGTTAACCAAGGTAAATCCAAGATCATCGGTGAAGATGCCGATATTAAAATCAACCCACTTGCATTTAAAAATAGGTACTCCGAATATCGTGTAATCTATTACCCAAATCTCTTCAATTACACCAAAGTAGCCCATTGACGCCCTTATCGGATATTTATCCTTTGAACTCGAGAAATGCATTGATTCAACCACCACCATGACTCCACTATTTTGCATTGTGCTTATTTCATCTTCTCCCTTTGTATAAAATGAATAGTTATTTATATCATACCCACCCCAACATATCACATCAAAGTTTGGCTCACATGTTAGCCACTTTAGTGTATCGAAGCTATATTGTCACCTTCAACTTGTTGTTTAAACCACTTCAAAAAGCTCTTGTTGTGTTCGGTGATCACCCACTTTTTAGGCATACGTGGATTATTTTGCTTCACAATCTCTTTATGAGCACTTAAGTAGGGGATGACTTCTTCACTGTTATTCAATATGTACAAATGCGCTTGAAGTACTTCATCTCGACACATTGTCACAACTTTTGCACCTCGAGTTCCTCTACCAAGACCTATTCCATGGTAACGAGTCTTAGGTAACCCTATAGGTTCAACTTCGATAAGTAGTTTGTGCAAAACTCAATAGCTTCCTCTGCAATATATCTTTGAACAATTGATGCTTCGGGACGATATTGGTTCTTCACATACCCTTTTAATATTTTCATGTATCGCTCAAAAGGGTACATCCATCGTAAGAAAAGCTGGACCACAGATTCTAACTTCCCTGGCTAGATGAACAATCAAGTGAACCATAATATCAAAAAATGATGGAGGAAAGTACATCTCAAATTGACATAATATGATTGCGAGCCTCATTCTCTAACTGATCCAAAACATCCGGGTCCATAACTTTACTACATATGACATTAAAAAAAAGCATAATCGAGTTAAGGAATATCTAACATTGTCCGGTAAGATACCTCGAATAGCCACGGGTAGAAGTTGTTGCATCAATACATGACAATCATGAGATTTTAACCCAAGCAATTTGAGATCTTTCATAGATACAAGTCTCTTCACATTGGAAGAGTAACCAAATGGAACCTTCACACCTCGTAAAAACTCACAAAAACTTCTTTTCTCTTTTTAGACGAGTGTGTGACATGCTTGGAGGCAAGTATGTTCGGTTACCATGAGGTTGAGGAGCTAATTGTTCTCTTATACCCATTTCAACCATGTCCAAACGAGCATTGACACCATCTTTTGTTTTTCCTTGAATGTTAAGGAGCGTTCGATGATACTTGTCACACACATTTTTCTCTACATGCATGACATCTATACAATGCCTCACATCAAGAACCCTCCAATATGGAAGAACAAAAAGGATTGACATTTTCTTCCATATACTTGTGGCTTTCTTTTGCGTCTTTCCAAACTCACACGAAATTGCACTTACTCGTTGATATACTTCTTCCCCACTTAAAGGTGTTGGGGCTGCATCATTTTCTTGACACCCGTTAAATGATTTTTTTAATTTACGATATGAATGGTTTGAAGGAAGAAATCTTCGGTGTCCAAGGTACACTTGTTTTCCTTCCATGTTGTAGTTGATAGTGACATGTGTCTTCTTCACATATCGGGCAAGCTTTATGTCCCTTTGTGCTTGTAGCCACTCAAATTACCATATCTTTGGAAAGTCATTAATTGTACAAAATAACATTGCACGCAACTTGAATAAGTCACACTGTGTACCCATCAAACACATCAACACCTTCCTCCCACAACATCTTCAACTCTTCAACCAATGGGCTTAAAAAAACATCAATGTCATTTCCAGGTTGTCCGGGACCCGAGATCATCAAAGATAGCATCAAGTACTTACGTTTCATACACAACCACGGAGGTAAGTTGTAAATAACTAACACCACAGGCCATGAACTATGTTTCATTGCTTAAATTTCCATATGGATTCATTCCATCTGTAGCAAGTCCAAACCTAATGTTTCTTGGATCATTACCAAAATTTTGGAAGATGGAATCAATTTTTTCCATTGCAATCCATCTCAGGATGCCTCAACTGACCATCTTTAATACGACTATCTGCATGCCATCTAGTGAGCTTTGCATCATTTCCATTAGTGAATAATCGTTTCAACCTTGGAACAATGGAAAGATACCATAACACTTTTGCCGGGGTACCCTTCATTACATCATTGTCAGAATCACCATCCTTCTTCTTGTATCGTGATTCCCCGCATTGTGGACATTCGTGACAGTTCTCAAATTCTTTCCTGTACAACACACAATCATTCGGACATGCATGAATTTTTTGGTACTCCATACCCATTGGACACAATATCTTCTTAGCATCATAATTGCGGGTTGGCAATGTGTTACCTTAAGGGAGCATGTCACTCAACAACTCAAGCAATTCCGTGAAACTTTTATCAGTCCACCCATTCTTTGCCTTCACATTGAACAATTTTAGTACCGCAGACAATCGTGTGAACTTAGTATAATTTGTATACAAAGGCTCTTTTGCATCATTGGACAACTTCTCGTACACATGTGTGTGTTGGAAGGCATCTTGTCCAAGCTCACGAATCATTTCCTCCAGTTGATCATCCATCTCTAGATCAACTTCTTCTTTGTCTTCTACACTTGCCATGTTTAATAATTCACCATGCCATGTCCACTTTATGTAACTCTTTAGGAAACCATCACAAAGAACATGTTCCCGAATAACTTCAGTCGGTAATCTTCGCTCATTCAAGCAGTTAACACAAGGGCAATAGAATCTTCCATCATTATCCGGAACATTCATCTTAGCAAATTCAAGGAATTGTTCTACTCCACTCTCATATTCATTTGTTGTTCGTCTATAATTGATCCAACTCCGATCCATTGTTACAAATCTAATTTTCAAAATCAAATTAGCTACGAAACACGAAATAACTACATTATAATGCCTACACGAAATCCAACTCCACTCTCAAAATAACTACATTATAATACAAATCTAATGTTCAAAATCAAAATCACGAAAGAATGCCTACAGAAACACATTCAAATGACTAAACTACTTACAATACATCTCTAAATTAGCTAAAGGCACCCATGATGTTTCCCTCTCTTGACAACATTATTACTTATTAGATTCAATACTGTAAACCTACATTGGCTAAAGCAAGCACGAAAACTTACCTCTTGAAGACCTACAGAGGTGGCAGGTGGCGTGACGTGCAGAGCTGGATGGGGAGAAACGTATCCCAGGCGACGGGCACCAGTAGCAGCAAGCGGCACGAAGCGTTGGCAGGTGGCGTGATGAGCAAATGTGGGTGCGGAGAAACGTATAAAAGCGAACGGGGGAGCTCTGGTATGGGTGAACTGATGAAAGGAAATGGAGCGTAGGGAGAAACGTACAGGGGAGCTCTACTATGGGGGGGAAGTGATGAAATGAAATGGAGCGCGGGAGGAGGGTAAAACAGAAGATACTATGTCGGTTGCCCTAACACCCGTCATCAAAGACACTTTCTACGTCGGTTAAAATTTACCCGACATAGAAAGTTCACTTTCTACGTCGGGTAAATGATACCCGACATAGAAAGTTAACTTTCTACGTCAGTTAAATGTTACCCGACATAGAAAGTTAACTTTCTATGTCGGGTAAATTTTAACCGACGTAGAAAGTGAACTTTCTATGTCGGTTAAATTTTACCCGACATAGAAAGTGACCTTTCCACTTACTATGTCGGTTAAAACTTACCCGACATAGAAAGTTTATGATTTTATTACAAAATTGCCACCGCGCCACATACTATGACGAGTGGATTACGACCGTGATAAAAACCCATCATAGAAAGTTATTTTTCCACTAGTGATTTAATTGATTTTTTATTAATACTTAACTTTTACCTTTATTAATCATTATTAAATCAATTAATAACAATACATATGGTTATATTTTTAATAGGGGCATATAAGAAACGTAAAAATTAAAATTTATTAAAATTGTAAAATACTTCTTCATGTTAAGGACCACTTTTTTTTTTTAATTATATCTTATAATGAAGACTAGAAGAAGTATTTATTAATTAAACTATGGGAGAAACCTCAAATCCATCTCGAAAAAGCATAAAACAAGGTACTTTGATTCCTAACCATTAAATCAAAAATTGTTTTTGAAAGTGTTTATCTATCTCTTAATTAGTTGTATTCATTAAGATTAATGTTGAATTTTGTTTTCCTTTTTTTAATACTTAGAATGACACAATATACATCATTAATGTTTTATTAAAAAATAATATTATCTAATTTTTAATTAATGTTATATAATTTAATATCTTTTGATTAAATTATATTTTTCATCGATTGAAATTTCTTTCACATAAAAATATATATTAATTTAAAACTACTTTATTTTTATTTATATAACTAAAAAATCGAAATATATATATATATATATATATATATATATATATTTAAATATATTAAAATATGAACTATTTTATTATTATCATTATTATATATAATTTTAATAAAAATTAACCTAAACAATCATAATAATATAAAATTATAATTTAATTAACAGTTACATCAACAAATTCAATTTTTATATAAAATTGTTCACTCTCAAGTAATAAAAAATATACTAATATAATATAATTTGATCTTTGACAACTCATATAAACAACTGTGAATTAATAAATTTCAACTTTTAATTTTATAAAGATAACTTAAGCTTATGTGATTATTTACCAAATTTTTCATTTGAGAATATGTTAATCCACTCAATTCATTGTAAAATATTCGATCATTATTATTTTGTTTTTAAAAAACATCTTAATAAATTAAAAAATAAAATATATATAAATTATCTCCCTTGTCAAAAACTAAAGTATCTTTTCTTTTTAATTATTTTTCATAAAAGAAGTAGAAACTCAATTATTTTTCACCAAAAGCATTTTTTTTTTTTAAAATAGTGAGAAGGAAACAATCATTTGCCCAGACAAGGATGAAAGGTTGGGTGGCCCACCACAAAGCATTCCATGAAAGATGTTATTTAATTTTAGCAGTGAGTGAGTGTGTTATGTAATCAATTGATGCCATCCAACGCTATCATTAGATAAAAAGGGAGTTAAAAGAGAAAAAAAAACTAATAAAAACAGTGAAAATATTTTTTAATTAAAAAAAGAGAAATGAAAAGAAAATATTTTTTAATTTTATTATTTATGTATTAGTAATATTATTATTTTATTTATTTATTATATTTAAATAAAAATTTAACATAAAATAATTGATTAATGAAATTATACTGAACTAAATAACTGCTTAGAATATGAATAATCTATGAGGTATTAAGGATAGATTATATTTATAATATAATCTATTATGCGTAACTTTCTTATTATTTTTTAATAGGTCCATTCATATCACTTCAATTCACTTAACAAAAAGGAAATTCAGGAAAGGAAAGGACCATAAATAATTAATAAATTAATAATTATTTTTTTATTTATTCTAGTTATAGCTGAAATTCATGTCTTAGTCAAATATAAATAAATAAATTAGTTTTCTATGCTTATCGCCAAATCGGGTGATATACGACCCCTTACTTGTCATATTCCCATCTAGTAATTTTAATCTCAAAAAATTTATTTATATTTAAATTTTTTATAACTTTAAAGGTTAATTTAATTATATAATTTTTTTTACTGATAATCAGGATCTTAAATTTAAAATTTTCACCATATTACATTAACATATTTTAATAATTTATTTAAAGAAAAGTACCTTTTTATATTTTTTTCCTCATAAATTTATCTTTAATTTTTATATTTTTAAATTGATGTAATCGATTTTTAATTTTTAAAAAATATGTGATTTTAGTTTTTTTATTTAAATTTTATATTTAATAAAAAGTTTATATAATTGGTTATAAGAGCTAGAATTTTAAATTTAAGATTCTGATTAAGATTTTTCTTTAAAAATTTTAAGCACTCTGGTTATGTGTTTTTGTTCAATTCTTCATTTATTCTTTATTTTTATTCTGATTTTATTACGAAAGAAAAATAAGATAAAAACACATTATTTTTTCATAGATTAAAATTATATAAAGATTTTAAAAAGAAATTATTTTTAATATTATACATAAATTAATTTTAATTTATAATCTTTTTATTTTTTCTTTTCTCGAAATTCTTAAAAAGAAGTTTGTTGAGATATATATCCTTTATACTTTATATATAATAATTCATTTAGTAATTAAATTCTTAACTTCATAACATTTGTAATATACTCGTATGATATGTATAGTTAATTATTATAGTATTAAATAAGTTATTATTATTATTATTATTATTATTATTATTATTATTATTATTTAAATTTTAAATATATCAATTACTTTTTATGTTAAAAAATAGAATTGGAAGGCACCCTCAATAAACAAAACTCAGTCACTTAAAAATATAACACAAGTTTAAGTCACTTATCAAGTCGTAACTACTTAATTAATTTTAAAAAATCTCCTTAAAGAGTATTGTTGTTAAGAAAAAAATTATTGTTATAATGTATTTTAAAGCATTTTTTTCTATGAATAATGTGGAATAATATTAGAGTTTAATACTTTGTGTATATTACTTAAATCCTTTGTCATTAGGTGATTCTAATGAGCTATTTGATTATTATTCTTTACTTTGAAACAATTAAAATACTTAATTGGTCATGTGAATATTATTAGTGTCACTTTTTTTAATAATTACAATATGAAATTAACTTTCTTAACTTCTTAAATTGACTTAATTAATGATAATATATTTGCAGAATGCATGTATAAGTTATGTTTCTACATTTATATTAAAATTAATTTAAAAACATTAAATCATGTTTGTTTTTTCTAATATTAAAAATATTAATATGCGACCATTGAATCTAATTTTCAGTCATGTCATTCTCAGCTTCAAAAATCACACCCCGACCCATAACTTTCCTTTGAGCCGACACATTTCTCACAGCTCTCATATGTTTATATGAAGTGAGCCACAACAAGACAAGGACTCTGGTCTTTATTTTATTTTTTAACAAGCCCTTTAGACTTTAGAGGATATCTTTGTCTTATGATGGAATAAATAATGAAAAATTTAATCATTAATAATCATTATCAATATTATTCAATATCCTAAATCTAAACCTTCGCTCATTACGGAAGCTTCAACAGTGTTCTACCTTCTACTCCACTTCTGTCCCTTCTTTATGCTGTCTGCATCTTTCCCCTGAAACGCTCAACTGAACCACCCAAGCTTGTTACTTGCGAGTGGCTAAAGAGATACATACATATAGATAAAGGTTTCAAAATGCGGGGTCCTTTGGGTGCAGTCATAGGGAGGTATCCTTCAAGTGATGGAACCACCCATTTGGGTGGAATCATTAGGCACAACAGAAAATGCAGAGACATAGCTGTTCTTGTCATTTTTATAGCCTTCTGGATTGCCATGGTTGTCAACTCTAGCTTTGCTTTCAGCCGAGGGAATCCATCAAGGTGAGGATCTTAAAGTTTGCAGCTTTATCTGATTGTGCATTGTGCTAATGGAGTTTCTGTAATTGAAAGTTGTAGTTTTAAGTTAAAATTTAAGGCATGAAATATTGACTTGCTATTTCTCAAAAGGGCTACTTTATAGTTTTTTTTTCTTCAGCTAATTTTGTCATGGATGTTTAACTCTTAACATTTTATGGATTCCCCTGTTTTTGTGTGTGTGCGCGCGTTGGGGGGTTGTTATGGTCCAACATTTTCTACTTAACCTTTTTTTCAAATTTATGGCCCTGTAATTTGCCTAATAGTTCAATTAATATACCACATAATCCGATGTTTGTTTCATCTTCTGTTATTTCATGTCTTCCTCCAGTGTACTAATGTTGTTATCTATTGGTTGCTGAGGAGCTGAAAGTCTGACAGAAGATGTGAAACTTGATTGTACAGTAATATGAAACATGTAGTTTTATTCAAGCTTTTGTTGTTGCGGTTGTGAAAGTTGTTGTCACTGGGTTCTATGTCTTACTAGGCTTACTTATGGGCTGGACTACAAAGGAAATGTATGTGGGGAGAAGCATGCAGTTCAAGATCTTCGAGAATTGGAGCTCAGATATTGGCTAAATCCTAATCAGGTTTATCAAAGTGGATTGAAGGATAGCCAATTCAAACTTGCCAATGCCCGCAGCATATGCTTGCTGGACTGCCCTATACCTTCTGAAGATTCACTTACTTGGGTGTGTGATTATCCTGAAGGAGATATTCGAGTTTCATTGAATGATTGGATTGACATGAACTATGATTATTTTGAGTTCCTTACGCCAGAAATGAGAAACTCTTCACTTCAACTTCAGGGCCCTTGTTATCCTGTCATATTTCCCAGTGTAAATGGTGAGAAAACTTTTGAATTTTCTCATGCATTCGTAAATGTTACATTGTTGCCAATGTGATATGAATCTTAATTACACAAGGGCTAATGTAGGATCTTTAGGGTTAGAACCTGTAAGAAATTTAAGAATTAGAAAGAAGGTGAAAGGAAAGAATCACTCTTCCCAAAAAAGGCAATACACAAAGGATGTGAAAGTCCTTTGATACAGCCAAGGGTTCTTGAATCACTCAAGAATTTAGGAGAATCACTCTCACTAAGATAAAAGAGATAAACTCTAATATTTCTGAATAAAATTTCACTTGTTATTTCTTGATAAAAATGGTTCAGTGATATAAAAGCGTTGCCATCAGAATTACAAAGATTTAATAAAAGAAAATAAAACTAATAATAACCCATTAATCTAGGAATTGAAAACTATTTAATGGAAACAAATAAAGGCTAATAATGATCCATTAACCTAGGAATTGAAACTACTTAATGACTTAGTGTATCTCAAACTATAGTAACCAAAAGTCAATCAGCTATGCACCCCTTGGTCTCCCAAAGGCTGATGACTAAATTTTCAATTGGGCCCTTATTACAACTTAAAACAAAATCAAACTAAAGCCCATTAATTGATTAATTCAAAACATAATTTGGTCAACCAACAATACTTGTTGAAGAGCTTCATTTGTTTCCCTTGCTCTAACCTTTATCATAGGTCATGTTTATATCACAATGTTGTTAAATATTGACACCATGGCTGGTGATTTTCTGCCACCTGCCATATGCAATTTGTAAAGTGAGGTCTGGTATGGCAGCGCTGTTGGCCAAAATGGCATGCTTATATGGCAGAATTGTTGCCTTCTGCCATTAATAACACTGGCTGTTGCATGCATGCTAATGATTGTTGCTATGGGTTGCATCAATTGTTTGGTAGGAGAGGTCAAGTGGGTCAAATCACAATCGAATTGTAACGTTTGGGTTGTGACTCTTAGGTAGAAAGAGTTATGTTTTGACTAATAGTTATAATTTTTCGTCAAGTGGTAATCGCTTAATTCAACCATTGGTATCAAAGCTATGGTCATGAGTTTTGTTGAAAAGTCCCACATTGCCTACCTCATATCATTTGGTATGGTTTAAATACATGTTAGACTAATCCACATATTGCCAATTGGTTTTATGTTGGAACCTTAACATGGTATCAGAGCCAAAGCCTAACATCTTTCCGGTTATTGTCATGGGCCAAAAGTTGCCCTTTAGTTGGGTTAAAAGTACCCTTTGCCTGGTCCGGCAGGCTTCGTTGGAGGGGGTGTGTTGAAAAGTCCCACATTGCCTACCTCATATCATTTGGTATGGTTTAAATACATGTTAGACTAATCCACATATTGCCAATTGGTTTTATGTTGGAACCTTAACAAGTTTGATTCCTTTGTATTGTGTGAATAATAGTTATGTTTAGGCTTTCTTTTTTCACTTTTCTTTCGGGGGCAGGGGAGTGGATAGGGTGTAAGGGAACTCTCCATATCCTACTTATGATGAGTTTTATGAAGTGCTTGATTCTTAAAGCATACTTTTTTGTCTAGTTTACTGGAGTTGCCAATTCATTGCCAGAGCATCAAATGTATCTTTAAAGCATTGGCAGCAGATGGGTGGAGTTAAAATCAATGAAGACATTGTTATTGATAAGTCCATTCATGAATATATCAATTCTCAGTCAGCTGTCTTAAAGGTTAATTTTTTGTACTTTCTACCTTTTTCTTTAATTGATGTTATGAGTGTTATTTTTCCTTGGAGAAGCATAACCCCCTTACCAGAAAATTTATATCAGCAAATTTAGGACCTAGAGATATCAGTGTTCTGCTGAAAATATATATTGGTAGGATAGCAGAGACAACAAATTTATATCAAGTAATATCAACATTCCCCCTTTACATATGTTTGTCAAATCAGACAAGCCTGCCAAAGTAGACATTACCTAGATGAACTATAGCCTCTTATACCATGTTACATTTCATTTTAAAACTATTTTGCATTAAGTGAAATTGTCCACCAGACATATAAGCCAAATTTGAAGAATTGTGCAAACGATGTAAGACTTCTCAATGGTTCTAACAAGTAATAATTAGATGCTTGTCGATATGCATTGTGCTATGAATTTGTACCTTACCTATTTTCACATTGCCTTCTCCCTTTTCGATATTTTCACTCTTACTAATTACAGTTGTTTAAAACTTTTCTTTGTTCTTTCATTTTATCTGTCTTTAAGCATTATATTATGTGTTGCTGAAATTTGAAGTTTCACAAATCTTACATTCGCAGAGATACATGGCTGATATAGGCAAGTCGTGGCCTGTGCTGATTGTTTGTGGAGGGATTTTACCTCTGTTTCTGTCCGTGATTTGGCTGCTGATGATTCGGCACTTTGTTGCTGCTATGCCTTGGGTTACAGTGGTTTTGTTTGATGTTCTAATTATATCCGTTACGATGTTTTTCTACCTTAAAGGTTAGTAGAATCTCCGCCGGGATATTTTGATTTCCAAATGCATATTTTTTTAAGGAAGTCGAGCTATACAGGAGACAACCAAAATATGAATATTTCTTTTTCATTATTCATTTTTCCTTTCTTCTTCCTGTATATTTAATGTTTACTTCCTTGTCAGCTGCATGGCCTATTCATTTTTGAGATCACCATTTTCATAAATGTCCTTGAGTCAGCTGTACTTTTGAATCCTCTCATCCTAATCCAATCAAGCACACAACACGTCTCTGGTCATATTTTCAGTTGACACATGTTGCAAACTTATATTTAGAGACTTAAACACAGATTTGCTTGTGTAGCAATCAAGACAAAAATTGAAAAGGAATTTTTAGACCAGAACTAGAACTTCTCCAGACATAATTTTGGTAAATTTCATGACTTGTGGTATGAGGCAGGGATCATTTGAAAAAAACGGGACAATTTACTTGTAATATGTTTTATTTTAGTAAATATTAGATTGTGAATTGTTAAAAATATATTAGATGACACAGCTTAATTTTTTTAGTGTGTATTTGATAATATAATCATTCATTGGGACTTGGAAATGATCCAGATATCCCTGATCATCTATGCATTTTGAGAATTGAAACATTGAAAAAAATTGTTTTCTATTTGGTATACAAATCATAAAATATTCAAATGTAGGATGAAAGAATGTGTATAACTGACATATAGTGTATTGATGATTATATTTGAAGTCTTGTGCTTGCTTCTATTTATTTTGAATTATCAAGGGAATTTTTTTTTTTTTTCTAGATTTTGAGCAAGCATCAATCAAACAATAATGCCTAATGATGACTTCCTGACTTTCAGTTGGCTGGATAGGAAATGATGCTATTTCCCCCATCATTGGTGAGCATGATCCTTACATTCATGTGTCTGTGAGGGTAAGTATTGTCTTGATCGAGTTCTTATATATTTATTCTCTCTCTCTATACATTGATAATTTATATTTATTTATCTTTTAAAATCATTTGCAGGAGCTAACTCATCTACGGGTTGTCACAGTCCTTATGAGCTTTATCATGCTTGTTGCCATTCTTACGTCAATTGCTATTGTTCGGCGCATTCTTATGGCAACTTCTGTCCTTAAGGCAAGCATAACTTTATTAAATACAATTATGAAACATGATTGAGTTTATTGTTTTTGTTCATTGATTGATTTCTGATTGCAATTATGTGTATTTTTATTCTAAAAAATATTTGAGGCTGAACATCCAATAGGTCAGATTTATCATGCATTTTCAATGATCCATTAAGCAATCATACATTCTTTTCCATGCAAAATTGCTTCACTTGAACTCTTGTCTTGAAATTGGTAAATATGAAAAAATTAAGTGTTAGATATGATTAGATATTAGTTGATATTATTTGATATTGTTGAGATATTGTTAGATATTGTTAATCACAATATCAAATAATATCTTTTTATTTACCCTATTTGTATTCTGTTACTCTTTTAAGGAGTACCTTTCTTTATTATAAATACACTGCCCTATGTGTGGTAAATACACAAGGGAAATTAATCCTATACAGTTTTTCCCTATATTCAACATGGTATCAAGAGCTTAAGGTCTCTTGGGATTTTTTTTGGCTCTGCCACTGAACCTGCAGCTGTCGCCGCCTCCACCACCGTCCGCCGCCGCCGTCGCCGGAGTAGCAGTTCGGACCGCCGAGCACAGGATTTTGCTCGCCTGCTCCGTGCGACCTCCACCGTGGAAGTTTCGCGGTCATCGGAGCAGCCACGCTCCCTCACGCGCCTCCCGAAGCCGTGCCACCTTCTCCCGTTCCGCCGCGCGTGGCGGCGCGTCTCGCCGTCGTTCAGGCCGCCGATCTTTGCGCCGGCGTCGCCTCCTTCTCCTCTCTCTGGATCTGTCCTCGCTGCTCCAATCGGACCTCTTTGGTGTTTTAGGGTTTTTCTCTCTCTTCCTCCATGGCATCTTATGCTTTACATGGTTATCCTCGCCGATCTGCTGCAGTTGCTCAGACTGATTCTTCCGCACAATCCTCTGCTGTGGATCCTCCTTCGTCTGTACCTTCAGACAAATCTGCTATCTTCAATGATTTTCTTCAATGGTATGAGGATCGAAAGCCCTCCAGTTCCACTACTTCTTTTGCCCACACAGGTACATCTTTTGCTGGTCTGACTCACTCTTCTCCTATTGGCTCTTGGGTTCTTGACTCAGGCGCCACCGATCACATCACTGGTAACAAATCCTTATTTTCCTCTTTCACTTCTTCTCATAATTTACCCTCTGTTACAATGGCTAATGGATCTACAACTTTAGCTCATGGTGTTGGAACGGTTACTCTTTTTCCCTCGTTGTCCATTGATAATGTTTTGTATGTACCCGGGTCCCCCTTTAACTTATTATCCATTAGCCGTCTAACTCGATCTCTTGATTGTGTTATCTCTTTTACCAAAACTTCTGTTTCCTTACAGGACCGGAGCTCGCAAAGAGTGATTGGCACCGGATGTGAGTCACATGGACTTTATTATCTTCAACCTTCTCCACATGTTGGCACGGTTATGGAGTCTCCTTCTCTCCTTCATGCTCAGCTTGGTCACCCCGGTCTGCGCAAATTACGGCAACTTGTTCCCGAGCTTATCCCGAGTTGTCCAGTTTGGTGTGTGAGTCCTGTCAATTAGGCAAACATAGTCGTACTTCCTTTTCTCGTAGTGTTTCCCAAGCATGCTTCATCCCCCTTTGCCTTAGTTCACTCGACATTTGGGGACCCGAGTCGTGTTAAGTCTAATTTAGGTTTTCAATATTTTGTTACTTTTATTGATGATTTCTCTCGTTGTACTTGGTTATTTTTAATGAAAAATCGTTCGAGGTGTTTTCTATATTCCAAAACTTTTATCATGAAATTAAAAATCAATTTGGTGTCTCTATTCAAACTTTTCGAAGTGATAATGGCCGTGAATATCTTTCAAACTCGTTTAAACAATTTATGGCTTCTCATGGCATTCTTCATCAAACTTCCTGTGCTTATACCCCTCAACAAAATGGGGTGGCTGAGCGCAAGAATAGACACCTTATTGAAACAACCCGTACTCTTTTAATTCATGGTGCGGTTCCTCAACATTTTTGGGGTGATGCTGTTCTTACTGCCTGTTATCTTATTAATTGTATGCCCTCTTCGGTCTTAGATAACAAAATTCCCCATTCTATTTTATTTCCTCATGACACTCTCCATCCTCTACCTCTGAAGGTTTTTGGGTCTACCTATTTTGTCCACAATTTTGATCCTGGTCATGATAAGTTATCTCCTCGATCACACAAATGTGTTTTCCTAGGATTTACTCGATCCCAAAAAGGATACAAGTGTTTTTCTCCTTCTCTTAATCGCTATTTTGTGTCTGCCGATGTCACCTTCAATGAGTTTTCCTTTTACTTTAAGGACCCTTCCCTACCTGCTGAGTCTCCATCTGCTACAGTTCCCATGCCTGTTCTCATTGATCCCTATGTTGAGGACCAACCACCATTAGCCCCTCCTCCTCCACCACCCCTTCAGGTTTATAGTCGCAGACCTCGCCCACAACAGACGCCACATGACTCACTCCCAGTGCCAAATACTCGCCTCCTCCGGTTCCAGTCCACGAGTCCGACCTTCCTATTGCCCTTCGTAAAGGTACGCGTTCTACTCGTAATCCTTCTCCACATTATACTCGCTATTAGTTATCATCGAATTTCTTCACCATTTTATACCTGTCTCTCGTCTATTTCTTCGTGTCTATTCCTAAATCTGTCTCTCGAAGCCTTAGCCCACCCTGGTTGGCGTCAGGCCATGCTAGATGAACTCGGTGCTCTTCGGACTAGTGGAACCTGGACACTTGTCCCATTACCATCTGGAAAATCTGTTGGTTGCAGGTGGGTCTTCGCTATCAAGGTTGGTCCCGATGGTACTATTGATCGCCTTAAAGCTCGCCTTGTAGCCAAAGGCTATACCCAAATTTTTGGGTTGGATTATGGTGATACTTTCTCTCCGAGTGGCAAAGATGGCTTCGTTCGTTTATTCATTGCCATGGCTGCTATTCAACAATGGCCTCTTTATCAACTCGGATGTCAAAAATGCTTTCTTGAATGGCGATTTGCAAGAAGAGATTTATATGGAGCAACCTCCCGGATTTGTTGCTCGGGGGAGTCTTCTCGGATTGGTATGTCGTCTTCGCAAATCTTTATATGGCTTAAAACAGTCTTCTAGGGCCTGGTTTGACAAATTTAGCAGCGTTGTTCAACAATTTGGCATGACTAGAAGTGAGGCGAGACCACTCGGTCTTTTACCAGTCACTCGAATGCTTGGATGTATCTATTTGATAGTGTATGTCGATGACATTGTTCTTACAGGTAGTGACCATCATGGCATCTCTCGGATGAAACAACACCTTTGCCACCATTTTCAAACCAAAGATCTTGGCAAACTCAAATATTTCTTGGGTATTGAGGTAGCACAATCTACCGATGGCATTGTTATATCTCAAAGAAAGTATGCATTGGATATTTTGGAGGAAACTGGGTTGATGAATTCAAAGCCTGTTGACACACCCATGGATCCTAATACCAAACTCTTGCCAAATCGGGGGAGCCAATGTCGGATCCCGAACAGTATAGAAGATTAGTTGGAAAATTAAATTATCTTACAGTTACTCGCCACGACATTTCCTTTGCGAGTCGGTGTGGTGAGTCAATTCCTCAATTCTCCTTGTCAAGATCATTGGAATGCGGTCATCCGTATATTGAAGTACATCAAAAAGTCTCCTGGAAAAGGTTTGGTGTATGACTCTCATAATCATACAAGAGTTGTCTGCTATTCGGATGCTGATTGGGCAGGATCTCCCTCCGATAGAAGATCTACATCCGGGTATTGTGTTTCCATTGGTGGTAACTTGATCTCATGGAAAAGTAAGAAACAAAGTGTTGTGGCAAGATCCAGTGCGAAGCGAGTATAGAGCTATGGCCTCGGCTACTCGTGAACTTATTTGGCTCAAGCAATTGCTTAAAGAGCTACAATTTGGAGATGTCACTCAAATGACACTAGTGTGTGACAATCAGGCTGCTCTCCATATAAGCTCTAATCCTGTCTTTCATGAGAGGACTAAACACATTGAGATTGACTTGCCATTTTATTCGAGAAAAGATTATGTCTGGAGACATCAAGACCGAGTTCGTTAACTCATGTGATCAATTAGCGAGATATTTTCACTAAGTCTTTACGGGGACCTAGGATGGATTATCTTTGTACCAAGCTAGGCACATACGATTTGTATGCTCCGGCTTGAGGGGGAGTGTTAGATATGATTAGATATTAGTTGATATTATTTGATATTGTTGAGATATTGTTAGATATTGTTAATCACAATATCAAATAATATCTTTTTATTTACCCTATTTGTATTCTGTTACTCTTTTAAGGAGTACCTTTCTTTATTATAAATACACTGCCCTATGTGTGGTAAATACACAAGGGAAATTAATCCTATACAGTTTTTCCCTATATTCAACATTAAGGTTAATTACCCATTACCTACATCTATTATAGCACCTTTTCAATGAAGCTCGTGTTGATTTTGTGATGGATACGGCAATGTAATTTTCGACTGATTTAGGGATGGAATTTTGGTGCATGTACATTATCCTTTTGTCATATCAATTTGACCATCCATTGTTCTTGTTTAACTATTAATGAATGGATGCTTAATATTTTACACTTCACTCTGCCAATGCTATTTTTGTTGACCATAACAATTTAATTTCTTAAATGTGCTATATGTATTTCTTATGGAATATTTATTTCATAACTTGTGTGACCTACAATCCCATATAATATGTTAGTTTTCACAACCAGTTGTTAATAAGTTATGCATAACTTCTCTTTCGCAAAATTGTCACACATAACCAAGCCCATAGGCACATCATCATATGATACAACATGACTATGCTAGAATTACTAGTAATTGTGAAATGATGATACAGCATTGTTTCCTTATGACAGACTAACAGTCAATCAATTCAATTGAGTTTAATGCAAATATTGCTCACAGGTTTCAGCAAAAGTGATAGGAGAAGTTCGAGCACTTAATATTTTCCCAATCATACCTTATGGTATTCTTGCTGTCTTCTATATGTTCTGGATTTCTGTTGCTCTTCATCTGTTCAGCTCTGGTCAGGTTGTTCAGAATAACTGCAATTCTAACTGCTGCGCATATGATCTCTTGGAGAAAAAGGTGATCTGTGATCGGTGTTGTGGATATAGCATTCATTACACACCCCATGTTGGAGCTGCCATCCTTTTTCACCTATTTGGCTGTTATTGGGCTACACAATTTTTCTTAGCTTGCTCATCTACAGTGATTGCTGGATCTGTTGCCTCTTATTATTGGGCGCATGGTGAAGCATCTGTAAGTCAAAATACCATGTTCCTGAAGAAGTGAACAATTCAGAGGATTTTTTTCTTTTTTTTTTTTTTTTTTGCCGTAATTATGTGGATGCTTCATTAATAAAAGTAGATTGCATGATTTTTACTTCCATGAAAATGGATTAAATGATACCAAAAAGAACAGCACATAAAATTGTTAAAGGAGATTTTTGTTAGGATAAAATTAATAATTGGTGTTAAAAACGCATCGTTGATAGTTTTGGGAATTATAAAGTTTTTGAATGTTTAGAAGCTATTCTTATTAAGGAGCATTATTGTGAGACTATTTTGTTTCTACGGAGTTAATGTTGTGGTTTCTAGAGAGTAATTGGGAAGTGTTTAAATAGAGCATTGTAATTCTATTTTCAATATGACAAAGAATCAATAAAAGTGAAGTTTCTAAGTTTCTGAGAAATTCTTTGTTATCAAATTGGTATCCAAAGCTAGGGTTTGAGTGTAAAAAAAAAACAAAGTGAGATGACTGGTTTGACAAATGTTGTTGCAGTTATGCCTCGACTGACAAATGACGTCACTTATAATAAATGGAGTGCTTAGGTGAAGGCTCTTCTCAAAGCTCAAGGTGTTTGGAAGATGGTGGAGGAAGGTTTTGAACAACCTGAGACCACAAAAAGATTGATAGTCAATGAACTCAGGGAGTTAGAGAAGAAACGTGAGAAAGACCGTGCAACTTTGTTTTTGCTGTTTCGAGCTGTAGAAGATTCTAACTTTGAGAAAATTGTAGGAGAAAAGAGTGAAGACATTGAGGAGGAGAAGATTCCAAAGGGAGATTTATTGATGATTAAGTGATTACTTGATAGTCAATTGAAACCTATGGAAGAAAGCCAAAGAAAAAATATTTTTCACACTAGATGTTTAATCAATGACAAGGTGTGCATGATGATCATAGATGGAGGTAGTTGCACCAATGTGACTAATGCTAGATTAGTATCAAAGCTAAATTTAGCTACCAAACCACATCCTAGGCCATATAAACCTTAATGGCTTAGTAAGGATGGAGAGGTGCAAGTGAGACAACAAGTTGAAGTGGACATTTCCATTGGAAAATACAATGATAAGGTGTTTTGTGATATTATTCCTATGGAAGTCAGTCACTTACTTTTGGGGAGACCATGACAATTTGATAAAAGAGTTAATCATAACGGGTTCACCAACAAGATTTCTTTCATGCACCAAGACAAGAAGATTGTGCTCAAACCTTTGAGTCCACAAGAAGTATATGAGGATAAAAAGAAAATGAGAGAAAAACTTCAAGAAAGGAGAGAGAAAGAAAACATTAGTGAAACACTTGAGAGGAAAAAGAATGATCAAAAGAAGAGTGAAACATGTTAGATATGATTAGATATTAGTTGATATTGTTTGATATTGTTGAGATATTGTTAGATATTGTTAATCACAATATCAAATAATATCTTTTATTTACCCTATTTGTATTCTGTTACTCTTTTAAGGAGTACCTTTCTTTAATATAAATACACTGCCCTATGTGTGGTAAATACACAAGGGAAATTAATCCTATACAGTTTTTCCCTATATTCAACATGGTATCAAGAGCTTAAGGTCTCTTGGGATTTTTTTTTTCCGGCTCTGCCACTGAACCTGCAGCTGTCGCCGCCTCCACCGCCGCCACCGCCACCGTCGCCGGAGTAGCAGTTCGGACCGCCGAGCACAGGGTTTTGCTCGCCTCCTCCGTGCGACCTCCACCGTGGAAGTTTCGCGGTCATCGGAGCAGCCACGCTCCCTCACGCGCCTCCCGAAGCCGCGCCACCTTCTCTCGTTCCGCCACGCGTGGCGGCGCGTCTCGCCGTCGTTCAGGCCGCCGATCTTTGCGCCGGCGTCGCCTCCTTCTCCTCTCTCTAGGATCTGTCCTCGCTGCTCCAATCGGACCTCTTTGGTGTTTTAGGGTTTTTCTCTCTCTTCCTCCATGGCATCTTCCGCTGCCACTTCCAATTCTGAAGCTACCAGTTCCTCCCTTTTGCGGGTGCCATGTAAACCTCTCAATATTCCCACTGTAGTTTCTAATGATTCATCTGCCTTGGCCTCTCACCGTGATGATCGTAATCGCTCTCACAAGTCAGGCAAAGGGCGTGTCAAGTGTGACCATTGTGGCAAACTAGGCCACAAAATTGACAAATGTTATGCTTTACATGGTTATCCTCGCCGATCTGCTGCAATTGCTCAGACTGATTCTTCCGCACAATCCTCTGCTGTGGATCCTCCTTCGTCTGTACCTTCAGACAAATCTGCTATCTTCAATGATTTTCTTCAATGGTATGAGGATCGAAAGCCCTCCAGTTCCACTACTTCTGTTGCCCACACAGGTACATCTTTTGCTTGGTCCGACTCACTCTTCTTCTATTGGCTCTTGGGTTCTTGACTCGAGCGCCACCGATCACATCACTCGGTAACAAATCCTTATTTTCCTCTTTCACTTCTTCTCATAATTTACCCTCTCGTTACAATGGCTAATGGATCTACAACTTTAGCTCATGGTGTTGGAACGGTTACTCTTTTTCCCTCGTTGTCCATTGATAATGTTTTGTATGTACCCGGGTCCCCCTTTAACTTATTATCCATTAGCCGTCTAACTCGATCTCTTGATTGTGTTATCTTTTTTACCAAAACTTTTGTTTCCTTACAGGACCGGAGCTCGCAAAGAGTGATTGGCACCGGATGTGAGTCACATGGACTTTATTATCTTCAACCTTCTCCACATGTTGGCACGGTTATGGAGTCTCCTTCTCTCTTTCATGCTCAGCCTTGGTCACCCCAGTCTCGCGCAAATTACAAGAACTTGTTCCCAGCTTATCCCGAGCTTGTCCAGTTTGGTGTGTGAGTCCTATCAATTAGGCAAACATAGTCGTGCTTCCTTTTCTCGTAGTGTTTCCCAAGCATGCTTCATCCCTCTTTGCCTTAGTTCACTCGACATTTGGGGACCCAGATCGTGTTAAGTCTAATTTAGGTTTTCAATATTTTGTTACTTTTATTGATGATTTCTCTCGTTGTACTTGGTTATTTTTAATGAAAAATCGTTCCGAGGTGTTTTCTATATTCCAAAACTTTTATCATGAAATTAAAAATCAATTTGGTGTCTCTATTCAAACTTTTCGAAGTGATAATGGTCGTGAATATCTTTCAAACTCGTTTAAACAATTTATGGCTTCTCATGGCATTCTTCATCAAACTTCCCGTGCTTATACCCCTCAACAAAATGGGGTGGTCGAGCGCAAGAATAGACACCTTATTGAAACAACCCGTACTCTTTTAATTCATGGTGCGGTTCCTCAACATTTTTGGGGTGATGCTCGTTCTTACCGCTTCGTTATCTTATTAATCGTATGCCCTCTTCAGCTTTAGATAACAAAATTTCTCATTCTATTTTATTTCCTCATGACACTCTCCATCCTTTACCTCTGAAGGTTTTTGGGTCTACCTGTTTTGTCCACAATTTTGATCCTGGTCATGATAAGTTATCTCCTCGATCACACAAATGTGTTTTCTTAGGATTTACTCGATCCCAAAAAGGATACAAGTGTTTTTCTCCTTCTCTTAATCGCTATTTTGTGTCCGCCAATGTCACCTTCAATGAGTTTTCCTTTTACTTTAAGGACCCTTCCCTACCTGCTGAGTCTCCATCTCGCTACAATTCCCATTCCCTGTTCTCATTGATCCTTATGTTGAGGACCATCCACCATTAGCCCCTCCTCCTCCACCACCCCTTCGGGTTTATAGTCGCAGACCTCGCTCACAACAGACGCCACATGACTCACTCCCGGTGCCAAATACTCGCCTCCTCCGGCTCCAGTCCACGTAGTCCGACCTTCCTATTGCCCTTCGTAAAGGTACGCGTTCTACTCGTAATCCTTCTCCACATTATACCGCTATTAGTTATCATCGAATTTCTTCACCATTTTATACCTGTCTCTCGTCTATTTCTTCGTGTCTATTCCTAAATCTGCTCTCGAAGCCTTAGCCCACCCTGGTTGGCGTCAGGCCATGCTAGATGAACTCGGTGCTCTTCGGACTAGTGGAACCTGGACGCTTGTCCCATTACCATCCGGAAAATCTGTTGTTGGTTGCAGGTGGGTCTTCGCTATCAAGGTTGGTCCTGATGGTACTATTGATCGCCTCAAAGCTCGCCTTGTAGCCAAAGGCTATACCCAAATTTTTGGGTTGGATTATGGTGATACTTTCTCTCCAGATGGCAAAGATGGCTTCGTTCGTTTATTCATTGCCATGATCGCTATTCAACAATGGCCTCTTTATCAACTCGGATGTCAAAAATGCTTTCTTGAATGGCGATTTGCAAGAAGAGATTTATATGGAGCAACCTCCCGGTTTGGTGCTCGGGGGAGTCTTCTGGATTGGTATGTCGTCTTCGCAAATCTTTATATGGCCTAAAACAGTCTCCCAGTGGCCTGGTTTGGCAAATTTAGCAGCGTTGTTCAACAATTTGGCATGACTAGAAGTGAGGCGAGACCACTCGGTCTTTTACCGTCACTCGAATGCCTGGATGTATCTATTTGATAGTGTATGTCGATGACATTGTTCTTACGAGTAGTGACCATCATGGCATCTCTCGGATGAAACAACACCTTTGCCACCATTTTCAAACCAAAGATCTTGGCAAACTCGGATATTTCTTGGGTATTGAGGTAGCACAATCTACCGATGGCATTGTTATATCTCAAAGAAAGTATGCATTGGATATTTTGGAGGAAACTCGGGTTGATGAATTCAAAGCCTGTTGACACACCCATGGATCCTAATACCAAACTCTTGCCAAATCGGGGGAGCCAATGTCGGATCCCGAACAGTATAGAAGATTAGTTGGAAAATTAAATTATCTTACAGCTTACTCGCCCGACATTTCCTTTGCAATCGGTGTGGTGAGTCAATTCCTCAATTCTCCTTGTCAAGATCATTGGAATGCGAGTCATCCGTATATTGAAGTACATCAAAAAGTCTCCTGGAAAAGGTTTGGTGTATGACTCCCATAATCATACAAGAGTTGTCTCGCTATTCGGATGCCGATCAGGGTGGATCTCCTCTCGATAGAAGATCTACATCTCGGGTATTATGTTTCCATTGGTGGTAACTTGATCTCATGGAAAAGTAAGAAACAAAGTGTTGTGGCAAGATCCAGGTGCGAAGCGAGTATAGAGCTATGGCCTCAGCCTACCCGTGAACTTATTTGGCTCAAGCAATTGCTTAAAGAGCTACAATTTGGAGATGTCACTCAAATGACACTAGTGTGTGACAATCAAGCCGCTCTCCATATAAGTTCTAATCCCGTCTTTCATGAGAGGACTAAACACATTGAGATTGACTCGTCATTTTATTCGAGAAAAGATTATGTCCGGAGACATCAAGACCGAGTTCGTTAACTCATGTGATCAATTAGCAGATATTTTCACTAAGTCTTTACGGGGACCTAGGATGGATTATCTTTGTACCAAGCTAGGCACATACGATTTGTATGCTCCAGCTTGAGGGGGAGTGTTAGATATGATTAGATATTAGTTGATATTGTTTGATATTGTTGAGATATTGTTAGATATTGTTAATCACAATATCAAATAATATCTTTTATTTACCCTATTTGTATTCTGTTACTCTTTTAAGGAGTACCTTTCTTTATTATAAATACACTGCCCTATGTGTGGTAAATACACAAGGGAAATTAATCCTATACAGTTTTTCCCTATATTCAACAAAACACTTGAAGTGAGAGAGAACTATTTAGCCATAAAAAGTGAGTATAATGTTAATTTTACATTCAATTTGTCAGACTTATCTCTTTTTTTAATGTAGATGACGAATCCGATTTGAGGACAAATCCTTTTCAAGAAGGAGAGAATGATGTGAACATGACCTATGATAAGGGCTAGAGCAAGGGAAACAAAGAAAACTCTTCAACAAGTATTGTTGGTTGACCAAATTATGTTTTGGATTAATCAATTAATGGGCTTTAGTTTGGTTTTATTGTAAGTTGTAATAAGGGCCAAATTGGAAATTTAGTTATCAGTCTTTGGGAGACTAAAAGGGTGTATAGCTGATTGACTTTTGGATACCACAATTTCAGTGACAATAAATCATTAAGTAGTTTTCAATTCCTAGGTTAATAAATCATTATTAGTATTTATTTTCCTTTAATGAATATTTATAACTCTGATGGCAAAACTTCTTTATAAGCTAAACCATTTTTATCAGAAATAACAAGTTGAATTTTATTTTTAGAAATATTAGAGTTTATCTCTTTTATCTTAGTGAGAGTGATTCTCCTAAGTTCTTGAGTGATTTAAGAACACTTGGCTGTATCAAAGGACTTTCACATCCTTTGTGAGTTGCCTTCCTTGGAAAGAGTGATTCTTTCCTTCCACCTTATCACTAAATTTCTAAATTTCCTGCAAGGTTCTAACCTTAAAGATCCTAAATCACCCCTTGTCATTCATATCAGATGAACACCTATTCAACAAGTTGGAGAAATTTGAGGGTGATCATGTTTCGTTTGAAGATGCTTTCGAGGATCTCGATAAAAGGCTGAGGTATTGTTTGTTACTTGCAGAAGGATGACTTAGTCGGGTCAATCCAAGATGTATTTATGTTCCCGATCTCAAGAGTAATCTTTTGAGTGTAAGACAACTGATGGAGAGAGGATATTTGGTTTTCATGAAACATTGAGTACTTTTGTTGAGGAATAAGTTTGGAAGGTTAATAACCCGAATAGAGATGGGATTAGGATCTACAAGTTGCAGTTGAAAAGCATTCGGGAGAGGAGTCTGAAATCAAATGTAGATGACACATTGAATGTAAATTATCGATCTGCTCACATGCATTTTTGTGGTTTAACCGAGTTGATTAATGATGATAATCATGATATTGTCCGAATTGGTGATGCAAGTGAAAGAGACCGAGTACACAAGCTATTGCACCTGCAGTTGTTTCCAAATCAGAAGGAGACCGAGTTGATGTGCTACTAGTTGTTATCAAATCGGAAGGAGAGAAGGAGGTTGTGTGTTGAAAAAATGGCGAGCTGAAAAGGATGATAGAGTCCAAGTTGCTACACCACCAATAGTAACTAGTTCGGTAATCGAGGAGGAAGAGAAGAAAAACATGAAGAGCATGAAGGGGAGAGTTTGCTAAGGTGTGGTCGGTAACAAGGTGAGTACCCAACGAAAGAAAAATGAGAAATATGATCGAGTTATTGGTGTGAAGCATGTATTCAAGAAGGATGAAAAAGTTTTATGCCGGTCTTTGACCGAGCTCACTTAGAAGAAAAGAGATGAAAAGTTGCTAGGCAAGGTGGATGTCAAGTTTAAGATGACTAATTATAATTCGGTATCAACCCCTATGAAATCAGGAGTGATCGGAAATAAGAAGATTGGAAGTCGACTAGTAGGTAGCTTGAAAGTTTGAAGTCCGAGATGTTTTGTAGGTCAAAAAGTTTTGAAGTCGATAATTAGGTGATTGGAATTAAGCCGATCTCATTTTTGAAGCTGAAGGCCAGTTGGAAGTTGGGAGACCGGGATGAAGTTGATCTCAAATTTTCTTTAATGCAGAGAATTAATTTTACTGGGGGGTTTGTTAGGATAAAATTAATAATTGGTGTTAGAAACGTATCTCTGATAGTTTTGGGAACTAGAAAGTTTTTGAACATTTAGAAGCTATTGTTGTAGGGGAGCATTATTGTAAGATTTTTGGTTTCTAGGGAGTTAATGTTGTGGTTTCTAGAGAATACTTGGGAAGTGTTTAAATAGAGCATTGTAAGTCTGTTTTCAATAGGACAAAGAATCAATAAAAGTGAAGTTTCTAAGTTTATGAGAAATTTTTTGTTATGATGTGAATAATGTCACTAATAATTTGGCTGTCAACAAGTTTATTTTATTGGAATTATTAACCTATGAGTTGTATCTATCTCTGTACCTAGGTTTCTAGATCAGTTTTAGTTCCTTGACTTTCCATCTACTCATTATATTTGTGTTCTATCGTTATAAATAAAGAAATCATATGAGAGGTGTGATTAAGCGTTCTAAAACATATATTTTTCTTCTTTTTCTACTTTTAGGTAAGTTCAATGGCACTGTTTGACCCGGTAGCCAACCTTACATAATTCTGATGATGCAGTAAGGGAAGGTTATTTGCAGAAAAAACTATTAGAAGTTTAATGAGATCGAATAATTTGTAGTCCAAGCCATAACAGGGCTTCTTAATCAGTATGGGGTGTGTATGGGGTGTACATGTGTTGGATTAGAAATTGTTGAAATATGAATATCATTTACTAGCTCCTCCTATCTTAGATGTTCAAGGATAATACACATAGGTTAAGAAATATTTAATGAAAGGAAAAAGTATCATTATATTTGGACTAAATTTCCTTATTACCTTGATTTATTAATGTTTTTCTCTCTCAAATATATACCTCACTAATAGTGGTGCAAGCATATAAAGATATGGGAAAGAAGTAGTATCAATTTATTAAAATTTATTGGGCTTAACTAGGTCTTAAATTTCCTTGTGTGAGAGCATTCAGCTTCACGATAATAATAACCAAATTTATATCAAATGACAAACATCTGGTTTTCGTCTGTTTGGCTGATTTGAATTTGGTTTATCAATTGGCCAAACATGTTTCTTCTGATGGTTACTAATTATCTTTATATATGATACTAAATATATTTCATCTTTCTCAATGCAGCCTGAAATTCCTTTTCTTTCAGTATTTTCCTCCATGAAGAGGCTCATGCTTTACAATCTTGGTTCTGTGGCTCTTGGCTCTCTGATTGTATCATTCGTAGAGTCAATCCGCTTTTTGCTTGAGTCTATTCGCCGGAAACTAAAAGTCTCCACTCATGTCCCTGATAGCATGATTGGCAAGGCTGCTTACCAATCTTCTCAATGCTTTCAAAGGAGTATTGAGTGGACCATCAAATCAGTGAACCGAAATGCTTACATCATGGTAATTTTAGTTAATCTTCCATAAGCCATTTGTGTATGCATGTTGCTGATGCATATATGTGCAAGTTAATTTTGAGCAGTTGTTATTTAATAAATAAGGATAGACAAATAGATGGAAAAGGAAACTATAATATACTTTTTGCCTTGTAATTATTGTTATCAGCAAGTATGGGGAGAGGCTGGATTGCATACGGATATTTGATATGTTCATATTGAATTTGATTAAAAATAATGGGCAAAACAATGTCTTTTAATGTTGGCATGTTGAATAGTTGAGTGACTTGTATAATATATTAATTTGTCTTTCTGCATTTTACTTATCAAGTATCTGCCTCACATGCAGATTGCTATAACGGGAAAAAGTTTCTTTAAAGCTTCTGCTATTGCAACTGAATTGATCATGAGTAACATCCTTCGGATTGGACGTGTCAATGTGATTGGAGATGTTATTTTGTTCCTTGGAAAACTATGTGTCAGCCTCTCAAGTGCTGTTTTTGCTTTCTTCATGTTGGACACACACAAGTACAGATCTGCACATAACAAGATCTCATCTCCACTTTTGCCTGTTGTGGTATGTTCTATAATCTGCTTAAAAGAGTGGGGCTTGAAAATCAATTATGGTTTAACCAAAGCATGAAACATGATAATTCAATTTTTAATGGATAGAATGTTTAGACTCTTAATTTGATGGATAGTTGGTCATAATATTTCAGTTTGCCCTATGTATCATTTCCAAAATATAGAGAACATTCACATAAACTCATTGATTCAACATCATTTTAGGCCTAAATTAGCCAATTTGTTGCTACTTACTGCTATTTATGGAACTTGTTTGTTCTTTCATCATGGAGAGTTAAATCTGTTGCTCTACAATATGCACCAGTGAGTAAAAGATTGACTTGATGCATTCAGGATGACCTAACATGCTCAATTAAAAGATGAAGGGCAGCAAAATAGTTGTAAAAAATATATCTATACTAATTCTCCCTTTAATGTTGAATTGTAATTTTGTGCAATGCAGGTTTGCTGGACTCTTGGATATGTTGTTGCAACTCTTTTCTTTGCAGTCGTAGAGATGTCAATAGAGACCATCATTCTCTCATTTTGCCAAGACTCTGAGGAGCATGGAACAGCACAGTATGCTCCTCCTCTTCTCATTGAAACTCTGGGAGACCAAAATGAGATGCAGAGACTTACACAAGGACCCCAATGAAGTATTTCCTTGTACTACTTTCTCTGTGATGAACTTTAACAGGGCTTCAGGACTTAGAATTTTGTTTAAGGTGCTTGATTTTGCCACCTGAGTTCTGTTTTCTCCTTGTATATATGCTATATACAATGTTCAACAAAGGTTTCCTATGATGAAGGTAGCTCTTTAAGTAGTTTTACTTTTTGACAAATGGGTTATAGTAGGATATCATGATTGGCACCTTGCTTTATGCAATTATTTTGCATGATGCTTAAGAAAATCAAAGTGAAGATATGGTTCTAAGTTGTAGTTGCACTAACAGCTGCAATAGCGACCATTGTGATTACGTACGTTGTGACTACTACAATGCAGATTGTGATCATGGCATGAAAGTATTATATGATTGTAGCAAATAATAAAAAAATTGATAGTTATTTTACATGATAGTAATCTTTTATTTATAAGACTATATAGATGTTTATTCATTTTAAGAAATTTCAGCCATGGTTTTGGCCATTAGCGACAATGTCATTTAACAAAAATAAAAGTGACAAGCAAATACATATGCATTAAATTTTATGTAAAATATCCATGTAAATACTCAAAATGTTAATTACAACTATCAAATTGTTATAGATATCAGTCATCATCACCATCTTTAATTTTTTAGATTACAAATATCTTTTACGAGTTTCACATGCTACAAAACTTTCATTAATTTATATAATATATACATATTACCTCTAAATTTTAAGAATATATTCTAAAATCTATTAAATGAGTGTGAAATATATTTAGTAGATAAATGATGTAATTCATATTCATGATAGAATTACACACCAATTCCTTCATGTAACATGGTAAGAATATGCAATTTGTATAATAAATAATAAGATTCTCATAAATTGGGCCATGGACTCTCAAGAGTCCTGTAATGCACAGCACCATAAGAACCAAGGAGTTTTCTGCAGGCTGCATTGACATCCATCCATTCTCTTTGATATATATTTAACTTAAATAATTTACACCATTTCAAATCCCAAAAAAATTAATAATTTACTTTTTCCATACTCCAGTGTTCTGCATGCCAACAAAAGTCACCCATATTCTATACTTGTCCCACATAAATTAGTAATGTCCAAAAGCACTATTACCTTGTAAAGCCTTTTTTAAGGGAACTAGAAGTAATCTCTTATACATCTTTGATAATCATACAAAAGCCATCTTTATCAATGTAACAGTTAACTTGTTTCATTTTCCTCCATTGCTCATATTTTATCTCCCACTTGGCATAGAGGAGCATCTTGGAATTAACTCAGCTTTGGAACTGCATTGCGCAGAAGATATCGAGGCAGAGGGTCTTAGGAGGGGTGTGACAGCCCTACTTGAGGTTTCATTAGCAATAGGAGAAGGGGTGGATATAACAGCTGTGACTGGCTGTAATTCCACTTCAGGGGCATCGATTATTTGATCATCTTCTTCAATAGACAACACAGTGCTTGTGTCTGTATGAATGGTGGAGTCATCAGGGAACATACCATGCCTTCTCTTCTTCCTAGCTGCCTTACCCCATCCATGAATTGTTTCTCTTATCCTCTGCGGGATTAATGCAGCCTTATAGTTTGTTCCCATCTGAAATAAACATTGAAAAGCTATTGTTGCATGGAATATTACTGTGGCAAAAGCGAAAGCCCTTCACTAAAATGATTCACTTGAGGTATCAAATCCATTTTTCAAGCACCACAAGACGGATTATTCATTATTAAGGAATGCCATTTGTATAATTTGAGACTTCCAAAACTGAAAACTTGATGACATATATAGTGTGTTATTTATATTTTCAGATACTGTTTTAGTTTTTCAAAAATGTTGTACAAACAACTGGTAGAGGGTCATACAAGACACATAACAGATAGTGTAATTAATAGAAAAGGAAGAGATGATAGAACATCTCTTAGCTATAGTTAGTATGGTTCGTAGTCACTTTTACTGATAACAGAATAACAGGCAATAATCATACTATTGCCCCCTCTGTGAACAAGTTTTGCTATTGATCTATGATATTAAGATTCATATCCGTATTCTTCTTACATCTTTCTTACTGGGTGTTTCTGGGTTTTTCTTGTATCTTTCTTACTGCATTTTTCTGAGTCTTTCCAATATATTAAGTCTGGATCTTGTTAAAATCTCTTATCTGTTTCTGTTCTTTGGATTTCAACTCACTGGTTTAGGAAACAATTTTTAAAACTGCCTAGCTTTTTGGATGAGAAATTGATTTTTGAGTAGTGTGGAATTAGTATAGAAAACAGTTTTTAAAACCAATAAGATGAGAAAGGAATCAAAGAATTCCTAAGACATTACATTTCCTTTTTCTCACCGGCGTTACCTACCTGTGTAACAAGTGCATATAGCGGCAAGGTGCTGTAGCTACAAAGAAACTGTCCTGCAAACCTGCAAAATAGAAATATAAGGTGCATTTTGATTTGTCGACTTGTGTAAACTAAGCCAATAAATATCCAATGCTGTCATTTAACATTAAATAGTTGAATAATGTTCATGCCAAGTAGTTATTTGACATTTTAAAAAATGGCATGTCAATTCTTCATTGACTTAGTTTACACAAGTATTGTATGTAAAATCCTGAATAAAGGGAAAAAAACATTGTTGATTTCTGCATACCCCAATATTAGCCTTAAATAAAGGAGAAGGTGATTCCTAATAAAGCAGGAATCATATCCGAACTGCCACTGTAGTCAAAAAGACATTTTGCTAGTTTAGTCCAATGAAAAAATTCGAAGTCTGTATATTGATTCTGTAACACAAATAAATAGTTGTATCTTATTTTATTAGAACTCCCTAAAACTGAATCTTGCTTACAATTTTGGATAATTTATGTCCAAGCAATATAACCATTTTTTAAATTCAACCTTAAAACAATCTGATTCCTACTCCATGGTCTAATTCTAGGGTGTAAAATGCATAAGGAAGTACCCAGAACCAAAAGAATGAAGCCAGCTCAAATGCATTCTGCCAAAAAGAACAAGGAATCGGAAATTAATACCAGAATAACAAACTTCAGTAAGAATTATCGCATAAGATGTAGACGAACCATGGCCAACCTGGAAGAGAATGAAATGGATCAAGGACAACAATAGTTCAGGTTTATTAAACCAAAAAAGTTCATCACGAGGCCTCAACTTTGTTTCTGGGAAGAACCCTGTAATTCCAGCATTCTCCAATGCCAAGGTTGCAATAACATGCTGTAGCTTTGTTCCCACCAAGAGCACAAGCTGTGCATGAAACAATAATTGTATTGTTGAATGTCTTCAATAATTTACTCAACTCATTTATTTTAGCATATAAATATCATACAGCATTTCAGTGAATAAGGCCATAATTTAAGCAGGTTCACCAACAAGCATTGCATTTAATTCAAATTCTATACAAAAACTCACCAACTACTTCACAAAGAACCAACCACATCCCGTTCACAACATCTAAATGGTTCTAAAACAAAAGTTTAAATTTGATCCACCACACTAGCTTTTTATGCAATTAGGATAACAAAAAGGAAATAAAGGAAATGAAGGAAATAGCAAGACAACTTACAGATACAGGAATGATAGCTATCCAGAAATATAGGTTAGATCCTGCATAAGCCACCCAAAAAAAATAGCCAATTGTAAGTTTCAACAGCATGCCAAACCAAGAATGACCTGACCACAATGCTTCAGTGAATCTTGCAGAAAAAAGGGACTGAAAGTATAAGCATAAGGAGACTATTTGAGCGAAGAGATGGTGAGGAGACATGTTAAAATAAAGGAAAATTATTATAAACTAGTTTTCACCTCCACTTCCTGTAATAGGCTATACCTTTTATATTGAAAAGCATGAAGGCAACAACAAATCCCCAGAGCGGGCCACTGCAAGAGATTTGACATAATCAGCTTTCAACATCTTCGTGAGAATCAGTGGGTGAAAAACTAAAGCAGTAAAAATGTAACAAGAATAATTCCAAGATATAACAATAGATATTGTATTCTTGCCTCCTTATATATATCATTATCTGCAGTGAATATGGAATAAAAAATTTAATCTACCTCGTAAAGCACTAAGTATAAATAAATGGGTATTTTGTTGCCAACAATTTACTATTGAAACAGTTTATTTTGGAACTTTTAAGATCATGGAATGCACATAAAAGTGCATTAGAGATGTTATAATACTGTATTAACTGAAATAATTGTCCCAAGGGAGTCAAGAAACAGACTGGAGTCTCGACTATTACTAACCTCACCCCAACTATCCTTTGAAATTCCTCTTCCATAGACCGAACCATGTAGCTGTGGAAATCATACTTTAATGAAAGGTGGTGATTCTGCCATGAATGATGAAAAACAAAGTAATTAGTTCACATTCACAAAATAGTAGTGCACACACTCACTGTTCTAAGAAACCTGACATATAATTACCATGGGGATTGTTGTTTCAAATTACAAATCATGCAATTACAGACTTAAAATCATGTTAGAAAACTAATATCAAGAAAATGCATTAAGTATCTATTACAAATAGTCTTTTTCAGTTTGCGCTAGGAACTTAGAACCAGAGTTTTCTTAAAAGATAAAAGTTTGTTAAATTCTGCATCTTATCATACGGTGGGATGAGAGTTAAAATAACCTATTAGCAAAAGAACTTTGGGGGAAAACATGATAATTATGAGATGAGAATCACATTAAGTAGCTTGCGAATAAAAAGCATCTATACCAAAGACAAATTTTATTACAATACTACTTACCACAATGAAGCCTTTGCGAAGTGTAAGATAATCAGCACGAACAACAGAATGCGCAAATTGTCGGAAAAAACATGTCTACAGCTTATTAAATTTCAAATTAGATAGATATACAATTATACAGAGTAAATGGTTCAAAATGAAACCTGGATTTACATAGAACTAGATGGTTAAAATTATATATAAATTGAGTAGTAGAGGGTACAAGGAAAGAATTGAAGATTCAGATAAAGTATGTTTGTTCTCCAAAAGGTGCTGACAGTTTAAAAGATTCATGTAATTAGCTCCCATGATAGTTTAAAAGATTCAAAAAAGTGCATTTAGTATTCAGAGGCACAATTGAATTCCCATGTGTTTGACAACTTCAAAAAAGTAATCATTAAAATATCCATCATATTTTACTCAACATACTTGCTTCCATGAGAGAAGAACTTTGATATGATTTATCCAACTTAATTGACCGGTGCAACAAACTCCTGTTGCAAACCTTGTTTAGGAAAACAATTTGATCAAAAGATAAGAAATCTAGGCAAGTTAACCATGCAAAGATGGTATACTCTTTTCTGTATATTTTGATTTCAAACATTCTTCATATCTTCCTAGTTCCTTCTTCATCAAATAAATTTAAGAAACTAAAGACGGGTATGTTAAGGAAAACAAACGAAATGAAACCAAATGGAAACAAGAAAACAAGTGGAGATATGTAATTACCACCCAAATGAGGGAACTGTTTTTTATCAATGCATGAGACTTGACAAAGGTTGATTGCCTTCGCATAACCAACTCTCTTGTAATTTCTGTTGAAACAAAAGAATTGAAAAATCAACTACTAAATATGGTTTAAATATGCACTGCATGACCACATATTTTCTGTCTATGACCAACTCTCTTAAAAGCCCTAAACTGTCAAGTACAGAGGTAAATAAACATTTTTAACATGCTCCCTTACAGAAAGCTCATGAGCTGGGAGAGTGGACAATGAATAAGAACCAAGTTAAAATAAAATATTAAAGCACTGATTAAACTCTTGACTACATGACAGTAGATGTAATACTACATCAAGGACCAATTATCATCAAAGCTAGAGCTGACAGGTAAAGATACATTTAGATGTTAGAATTTCCATCTGTCATATATCACTGGATGAAATCTTGGGAGATTTTGGTCATCCAAAATGCTTGTTTATTTAACTTAACTTCAGTGGCTACCAAGCAAAAAACCAACATAATTGCTCAACAGGATCAGTCAGTGAAGTGGATTAGGAGAGTGGAGGAGAGATCAAACATAGAAATGCTATTGGATTTTAATTATATAACAGATTGTATTATCTGCAATAGCTACATAACTGACAGAAAAGATGCATTATAGGGTAACAAACCTGACTGATGTGCTTTGTAAGTTTGTATAATCAATCATAGAAGTGGAAACAACATTTGAAGGGACTAAAAAGGATAACATAAAACAAATATAAATAACTTTCATTGAAAGGCACATTCAGAAGCAATGTGCTTACCAGATAATGAATCACGCCGATCCGTGAGAGCCTCATCTTCCCACACTCTCCAACTGTGAATCTGGATTAGACTACTAGTGTTAATATGTCAAACAAAATCCAAAATGATAAACCAAAATTGATAGTGTGTTTGGATGTATTTTAATTTATAGAAGTTGTATATTAAAATACATTGAATTAAAAGTTCAAGTCAATTATTTCACAATTGTAAGAAAATAAAAGTTCAAAAAATTTGAATTGCTTTATCCAAAAAAAGTATTTAAAAAATAAATAATTTTATTTGAAAGCAATTCAAATTCAATGTATTTTAATTTCCTTGAAATTATGAAATTTATATCTAAACACAAGGTAAACATATCTCAATGTTATTGTTCAGACTATTATTCTCAATTCAATACAAATTAAATTAATCTAAAATTTTGACAGAACGGAATTCATTCATTGGCTCAAAAAGTCCAAAAATAAAAAGGGTAAATGAAATATTTATTTTAGTACTTAAATGTGTAAAAAGTCATGCATTTATGTCCAGGTCCTATTGTTAAGTTTTATGGGATTATTTTGACATCATAATGTAATTTTAACTACTAACTTAACAAACAAAGAGGAACTATTTTGTTATAAAACAATGATATTAAGGATTAATTTGAATTTTTTACATACTCAGGACCTAAATCAGATTCTCCCCTCTTTGAAGGATTAAATTAGCAGCGCTTCACACAAAGGACCAAATAGGTCATTTAACTAAAATAAAAAATATATATGAAGAACATATTTTTTATTTATAAAATATGGACAGGTCATTTTCATAGACTATATTGGGAATTTTAGTATGAGTTCAAATCTCAAGTTGGATAGAAATTAAAATGTTGAGTGACATATAAATCACAAAGACTTACAAACCTAATGTTCTTAGGTTTTAGGTTAAGGATAATATTATTATATGTTTGGTTCGTGCGGACCCATTAAGGATAATATTATATTTTCTTATATGTTCGGCTTGTACGGACACATTCATGAATATCTCCATGTATTAATCCCCTCAAAAATAATATTCAATAATGACATGGGAGTCGATGGTTCGTCATCGATTGAATATGATTGGCGTAGACCGTGGATCCATAAACATGAGAATGTTGAGTAACATATATAAGTGAGAGATATCTCTTGGTGTTGCCCTCCCATCAGAAATACCCACAAGAGTACTCAATTACTTCTCACAGGAATAATCTTCATACTTTTACTTTGATATTTTGAATAATACAACATTCTCCATACTTCTTTTTTGGTATTGCATATAATTTTCAATACATTACCTTACTCTTTTCCATGTCATTTTTAGTCTCAATGCACATGATCATGGGCAGGTTAGAGAAAAGAACAACTAGTTGCCTAGTTGGTAGTGGTGAGAAGAGGGGTAAGTACATTGAAAAAGGCATTTGGTATCAAAACTTATATAGAATGGCTCAAACTATTTCTTTGCAATAATGATAAATATGTGGCAGACATGCTTCATCTACAAACACAAAACAATAACTCACCTTCACAATGGCCAACAACATAGTTAGGCAACTGTAAGATATATGAGTTACTGCCATGACAAAAATGAACCGGTGCAACTGTTCTAGACCTTCATAGGACACAAATGGTTCATAACCCTGAGAAAGATAACAAAATTCAAATTAACTTACATTAATTTAGAGCAGTAAAAGCTAGTGATAGTCAAATTTTATACATGTAAGGTATATTGCTCATGCCTCTTTGCAAGTGCTTCTATTTATTCCATTCAACATCCTCCCAAATACTCGATAAGCAGAAGCCATCAATAATTTACGCTCTCCAGAGCCATTCTCTTCCATTTGTTCATCAATCTCGGATCTAGTACATGGAGCAAAAGCACTGTTGTAGAACTTTGATGGAATGCAAATATTAGCTATCATGCGTGAGGTAGCTGTTAATAAGAGTGATATAAACCCGAGTAACATCAACTCTGAAGATAGAATTCCAACATAATGAGAACTGATCAGTAAGACTTCTTGTTTATATGTAAAACGATTTCAAGCATAATTTAATGCACAACACCTTCTTTCATCTTCTCCAAAGCTGCAAGCAATGGTTTTCGATTAGTTTTCCGCAGCCACTGCAGCCACAGAAAAACATAATCACACATCAGAATTCAAGCCAAAGGCAACCACAAAGAACGGCTTGATTAACACTCATAAAAGGATGGTTCTTCAATTACAAGTAAGGCAAATTATGATAAAGGCAGAATCAAGCTTTAAAGTTTAAACAAAAATGGAAAAATACAAATCTATACATGCCAGTGCAACTACATATGAAGATAGTGAAAAGTTCTTTCCATGTCAATTAATGCAGATCCTGTTAAATCTATTTTAGAGTTACATTCCACCCAAAAATGAAATTTCTGACCATATCCAAGTTGTTGTCAGGCAAAATACTCATTTTATCTCTTTCCATTTTTATTCTTTTGACCTCTACTACCCTTCCCTTTCTCAACTCATAACAAGTCTCTGCTAGTGTCTTAAACCATAGGTTTGCAAAATGCCTTAAAAATTGAACAAACTTCCAAGTTCTACCATGCAACTTTTTGCTACACTAGAGAAATTAACAACGAGAACCAATAAAGCTCAACAAAGATTCTGGTCTAGCAAGTACTTACATTGCTTAAACGGTGAATGGAGCGCTCCACAAGCAGAGAGACAGCAACAAAGACAGTCAACACAGTAGCAACAGACCATGTAGGAGTCAAGGCCAATGACCTTGTTTCCTGCACATTTCCTTGCATTTTGAAATACCCAAATCACACACCAAACCTTGAATATATGACTATGCCTTATAAAGTCACAAGCCAACTTATTCAATGGACTTGAGACATGGTCTCATCAAAGATCTCCTTGGAAAATTATACAAACAGAACTCATAGTGCAACCCTTAATCAGCCTATAAATCAGTGGGGTATTACTGAATCCCATAAATAGAACTTCTAATGGCAGTATCTTTCATCAACAGACAATGGCAATTAGTGATCTGACTACTAATTTACATACAAAGATACAACAAAACAAAGAAATAGAACCCAAATAAAGCTCTAACTTCCATAGGTTGGAGCATATATAACTGCATAAGACACAATTACATATACCACTTGCTAAAAAAAAAATTGGATAAAGCCCCCAAATGAACCTGGTGACTAGCTCTTCCTCACTGCATATCAAAATTCTCCATAATAATCAAAGACTCTTCCAGAAAATAAATAAATAAAAATATCTATATCAATATATCAAGTGGGGAAAAGAAAGTTCCTAGACCTTGTTTCTCTCACTTTCTCCAAAGAAATAAAAAAGCAAACAAAAAACAAGGCTCTTTCTTTTCCTTCCTGAGACCTCTTGTGAACTATTCAGACCAACCCCATTTGCAAATCACGCCCACATTCCCAAATACACACTACTAGCTGTTTTAAAGCCCATTATTTTGGTTGGTTCAACTTCAACGACAGTGCCAAGCAGATTCAGACATTCCCCAATGAGAGTAAAGGCCACAACTTTTTCCCCAACATCAAGTACCCACAACCTTAAAACCCTGTCAAGAATCTAGGAAACTCCGAATGGAACTTGTCACTCTGTAACAAGTGAACCCAGAAGAGTGAAATCTGAAGATCTCTCTCACATAGTCACAACAAGCTATAAGTAACAAACAAACTAGTATTTGTTTGTTCCTAATACAATACATTGAATGAGTTCACCAAAAACTACATGCATTTTATGATTCCCATTCCCATAAAAAATGAGGGGCAAAGCGCGTCTTTTCCAGCTACGTCAATGTCAATGCCAATGCAATTCACACTGTTCAGTATCTCTTCATTGGGCCACAGGTGCGTGCCAACTCCCTCTCATGCACAATATAATATACTAATGCACCACATCTACCACATTCGTTGATACCTGTGTTCTTTAAGCAGGTAAATTCAAATTATGTGAAAGAAAACAAAAAAAATAAAAAGTTAAAAGATCGTTTCTTTAATTATGATATTGATAAAAATTATCCATCATTGTGCTGGAATCTTCAATCTTGATGAATAAATAATAGTACTATAAAAAAATGTTCATGCAGCATGCACGTGTTTCCCTTCTGCTATTATCTTTTTCCGCGCTGCATTACATGTACCGCACTTGTCGTTGCTGCATCAACTTCACTTTTTTTACACTTTTTTTATATCATTATTATTATTATTATTATTATTATTATTATTATTATTATTATTATTATTATTATTATTATTATTATTATTATTATTATTATTATTATTATTATTATTGGGATCGCTAATAATTGATTTTGGTCGAAATGGATTTTAGTAATTTGTAATCTATAAATGTAATGTTAGGTACAGGGTATAACTCAGATGCAGTTCCTTTAATATTTTTTATATTATTTTAAATAAAAAATGAAGCTAAAGTACTGTATAAAATAAAAAATTTACATTAAAGACCGGTACAAATCATTGAAGGGAAAATTGATTTTAATTGAAAAATAGTATTAGAAACACTTCAGAAGTTTTATTTAAATTCTGTGTTAGGGTTATAGAGGAAAAAACTTGAAAAGAAATGTGATAGAAATAAATTTTCATTAAAAAAATGGATACGGTTTGTTATAAGAATAAGAATATCTCTATCATTTTGAAATTTTAGTATGGTTTTAGTTCATGATAATTTTGTTTATAAATTATATTTTGATGGGTTAAAAATATTGTATATAAATTATTTTTAATTTTGATTCCAAATTATGTAAGATTTATGAATGTATGTCGTCAAGTATGCACAACTTGTTTAGATTCGGGTGGAAAATCAGGAAGTTAAGATTTAAAAAAATCGAGATGAGAAAGAGTAAAAAAAAAATAACTTTCTTATTTATGTGCAAAGAAAATAAAAAAAAATTAACTTTCTTATTTATGTGTAAAGAAAAGAAAAGAAAAATAACCGTGTCTTCTCTAATTGATTCAAATTTTTCTAAAAAATATTAAAATAATAAATTTATTTAAAATTAATAAATTAATAGTTTTATTAATCATATCAATTTTTATCTTCTATAATTTTTTTATTATTTTTCTTTTTATTTAAACAACTTCACTTTTTTTCTTCATCTTCACAAATTAATTCTTCGATAAAAACGCACATTAAAAATATTATATCGTATTTTGGAGAAAAAACATAGTTAAGACATTACACATGAAAGGAAGTTTAGATGTTGGTGATTTGTTAGAGATTTCAAGTCAATGATATCGTCCCACATCCCAAGTTGGTGATGTTAAAAGTGTTAGGTTTGATATCCAAATCACAATCCATATCCAAATATGTCGGTGCCACATTAAAAGTTTAATTTTTTTTTTTTTTACCAAGTGTGAAAATTTTATCAGTTTTATTTAAAACAAAAAAAAATTAAATTATCCTAATTTTAATTTAAATTGAATGATATCAAATATAGACTCATTAAGTGAATATATATATATATATATATATATATATATATATATATATATATATATATATATATATATATGATTATCACATACATGATTACCAAAATAAGTATATAAAAAAACCAAAACTATGTCTCATCAAATAATGATAAATGATGAAGAGATAAGAAGTAGCTAAAAGTATTATTTCAACCATAAAAGTAGTTTAAATTTTAAAGACTAAAACTATGAAGTGAAATTGAAAAACCATTATAAAGCACCGACTACATAAAAGGCTAAATAGTTTATAAATGATTTTTACTATTAAGAAATGAGAAAATGTCCCAAATTTGACTAGAAATAGTAGTAGTTTGGACTATATATAATATAACAGTAAAACCCAACAAATACGTCCCAAATGTGTTGAAGGCGTGATCAGAGGTTGGTGGAAAAAATGAAAAAAAGAAACAGAGGGTTACTTATTAAAATGGTAACGTTGGTCATTATTTCTTTTCAATATTTTAAATCTTAGAAAATTTCTGATCAAATATTTTATATATACTAGTCGAAATACACATTTCGTATTTTATGTACAAATATCTCTTTTTTTTCTCCATTCCTTCTATGGCATATCTTTTTCTTTCATATATTTTAACATATTTTAAATATATAAATTATAATAATTGGTCTTTTTAAATAATGATATTTTTATTTTTCTTTCTCTCATAATATAAAACCCAATTATAATTTTGATATTTTCTTTTTCGTTTTAATCTTAAATTCTTCTATTCAATTTTGGATTGTGGTTTTTCTTTATCGCTGAATCCAAATCAATATTATCATTAGATTTTTTTAATTATTAAATGGTTCTTTTAATAAAAAAGTTTTAAGTATTATGAGAGAAAAGGTTCTTCTTTTTTGCTACTATTGTTACTCGTCAAATATAATAGAAAAGGTAATAATCAATCTTTAGGAATAGTAGATGATAAAGTTTAATTTAACGAAGAACAAATTTTCTTTTAAGATAAGTTAAAAATCAAACAATATACTTTTTATTATTCTAAAATCACTATTTCTCTAATATCTCTAGTGAGTGGATATAAATTGCAGCTCATATACATTTTGATACGAGTCTGAAACAACCTAAAAGTGTGAACATCACCAGGCTGTTTTAAGGCTTCGGCCTACTTCCTAAATTATTGCAACCCTCACTCAGCTACGCTTTTCGGCTTCCACACAATACTTAATACATAAATCGTTGCTACCGAATTGTCAAACTCATTAGACCGCCAATTGTGAACCAAGACTCTTACATCAGGCCAACTTTTGGGCACAGAATATACATGGGAAATTGGCAAGTTTAGGTGCATCATTTACCATGCAGGGATACCCTATTTATTTGGGACAAAGGCAACAAATTTCGTGAGAAGAGGGGTCCTTTATAACTCATCCACCAAGCCAGTGCCAAACAATGTACACGCCGGACTATTTTGGTCAAGACCACCGTTCCAATCTTACCATTTCATACATTTTGGTCGTCCAACAATTTCTAGCACTAAATAAATTTTAAAATAATAGATTTTAAACGATTATATATCTTACTCTATATATAAAGAAATTTATATAATTAGTATCACCCATGTAGTTCACAAGATATATACATTCTTACTTTTTCACCAATTCATTCATTTGATTGTTCTACCTTTATTTGTCATTATTCAATACATAAAATTCATTTAATTTAATTATTTTGTTTATATTCTTTTAAATAAAGACTTAATAATTTCTATATCAAAAACACTTCACAAATTTCAATATTACCAATAATTTTATTTTATCAAAATGAAGATGTTTTTCATAGTTTAAACTATTTATATCGAAAACAATATAACATCTAATTCATCTTATTATATATCCACAAATAAAATAAAATAAAAGACAACTGACTACTCCATTGTTAGTAACATTGGTTATACGATTCATTATTCCATCATTGATAACATCGATTATCACTAGTTTCCCCTGTTATTTCCCTACACATGCATGGAAACAAGAAAAAATGTTAATTTATATCGAACGAGGTTACATGATACAGATGTTAACACTAGTGGACCGAGTAACACTAACAACCCAATTGATGTGAACGGGCTAATAATAAGAAAAAGTTCTAGACAAACTTCAAGGCTAGTTGGTTGGGATGAGTTTATTCACTAAGAGAAATAGTTATTTTTTACAATTATGCATTATGCAGAGTGAGAATAATTTTTGTTAGGATTTGTGTTTGTTTCCGTATTTGGTGAAATTCTATTATAGGGTAGATTTGTTTATATCTACTGTTGTAAGAAACATTGGGAGGGAAATAAAATAATTCAAAATTATTCCTAACTGTCTTCTCTAGAGGTTGGTACCTCGAAATACCAAATTTGTCTCTTCTTCTATATCTTCTATCATTTGGTGCTTCCAATGGCTTCTTAAGACTCCATAGATTTTCTGATTGAGCAATTGGCTCACCTCAACGAGCGTATGGATGACCTTTCTCATGATGTTGCAGCTTTCCAAACTAAACCCTCCACCGCACATACACAAACCCCATCACTTAAAGTCATGTCCCATATTCGCCTAGACTATCCACGGTTCGATAGGTCTAACACTTTGGATTGGGTTTTTGCAGTAACCCAATTTTTTGAATACTATCAAATTTCTGAAGCTGAACGACTTCAACTCCTTCCTTTTTACATGAATGTGTTGAGTACTAGAAGGAAAAAAACACCTGCACACAAAACTCAACCAGCAGAAGCACACACCCACAACAAACAATTAAAAGCACACAAAATAATTTAACGTGGTTCAGCACCTCAAGGCCTACATTCACGAACACACTAAACAATATTTTATTACTCAACATGCAATTTTTAAGACTGGAAAATTGCAAACTCTCACATACAATTTTTGCCCGGAAAAATTGTAAACCCTCTCTGACTCACAACAACCCAAGTCTCCAATACACCAATATACTAGTGTTGTTGTGTTGAGTAGACCCAAACTACCACCCCTTATTTATAGTAGAGTCTATCACTCCCCTTTTTCAAACTACCCAATGTGGGACTTTGGAGGATACCCATACACTTTGGGGACAACAGGATGGTCCTGCACTTAGTTGCTTCCAATGGATGGAACGCAATAAAATGTTTCGCACATGGCCTGAATTTCTCAATTCCCTTGAAACACGATTTTCCTATTCTCGTTTTCACAACATAAAAATCCGTTTGTGCAAATTATCCCAAACTAGTTTTGTTCTGCAATACCTCACAGAATTTGAGAGTCTTGCTAATTGTATCACCGATGTGCCTCTATCGTTCATGCTCGAGTGTTTCATCTCTAGATTGCAACCTGACATTCAACGCAAAGTTCTCTCTTTTTAACCCGTTACATTTTTCGAAGCAGCAGAGTTGGCCAAATTGCAAGAAGATAAATTTGGTTCTACCGCAATCCCTTCCAAGCCTCTATACACCTCAATTCTGCCACCACTTCACTTCCACCAAAACATCCCACAAACCACACTATATTGCTTGCCCCCAACTCAACTCCAATGAAGGTTCGTCCCTACCGTTACCCCTATTCTTAGAAATAGGAGATTGATACTCAAGTAAATCATATGTTGGGCACAGGTGAAATTCGTCAGAGCACCAACAACTTTTCTTCCCCAGTTCTCTTGGTGAAGAAAAAGGACCACACACGGCGTTTTTGCATTAATTATCGCGCACTTAATGTGATCACTGTTCCGAATAACTTTCTGATTCCAACAATTAACGAACTACTCGACGAATTGGGTGTTGCAGTTTGGTTCTCAAAATTGGAACTTCTACAAGGTTATCATCAAATTCGTATGAGCCCGAATGATATACACAAGACAGCTTTTCGCACGCACGATGGACACTATGAGTTTCGCGTGCTACCTTTCGGATTGTCCAATGCACTAGCAACATTTCATGCCACCATGAACGAACTCTTCCGATCTCATTTATGAAAGTTTATTATCGTCCTTTTTGACAATATTCTAATCTATAGTACCTATTGTTAGGATCGAGCGCTTACCACTAGGCCAAAAGCTATACCCATTAGTCAGAGCGCAACTCTTTTTACTTTAACAGCCCAAGCGCCACGATTCAATTGTGACTCAGCCCACCTGACCTTCGTCACAGGACAATTGATGCTACCTGCAACAATCTCCCCCTCAGCAATTGTCCTACAAGGTATCCCACTCTTGGATTGTGACTTGGCCCACCGGCCTCCGCCACGGGACAATTGTGCAACTCGCAACAATCTCCCCTCAACAATTGCCCACCAGGAATCGAACTCGTGACCTTGGCTCGATACCAATTGTTAGGATCGAGCGCTTACCACTAGGCCAAAAGCTATAGCCATTAGTCGAGGCGCAACTCTTTTTACTTTAACGACCCAAGCGCCACGATTCAATTGTGACTCGGCCCACCGACCTTCGTCACAGGACAATTGATGCTACCCGCAACATCACCTACCTCCCTCCTTTATATTGTTGCAGGTAGCATCAATTGTCCTGTGACGAAGGTCGTGGCCGAGTCACAATTGAATCGTGGCGCTTGGCTGTTAAAGTAAAAAGAGTTGCGCTCGACTAATGGCTATAGCTTTGGCCTAGTGGTAAGCGCTCGATCCTAACAATTGGTATCGAGCCAAGGTCACGAGTTCGATTCCGGTGGGCAATTGTTGAGGGGGAGATTGTTGCAGTTGCACAATTGTCCCGTGGCGAGGCCAGTGGGCCAAGTCACAATCCAAGAGTGGGATACCTTGTAGGACAATTGCTGAGGGGGAGATTGTTGCAGGTAGCATCAATTGTCCTGTGACGAAGGTCAGGTGGGCCGAGTCACAATTGAATCGTGGCGCTTGGGCTGTTAAAGTAAAAAGAGTTGCGCTCTGACTAATGGCTATAGCTTTTGGCCTAGTGGTAAGCGCTCGATCCTAACACCTATTGGTCTGATTATTTACTTCATTTGGAAACCACTTTTCAATTGCTTCTGACTAACCAATTCTATTTGAAAGTGTCCAAATGTTGTTTGGCCTTACAACAGATTGAATATTTAGGACACATAGTCAGTGCAAGATCAATAGGGCCTAACAGTTCCAAAATTAAAGCTATGATTTCTTGGCCAACCCCTAGCTCTGTCAAGGACTTGAAAGGATTTTTGGGTCTCACAGGATTTTACCGCAAATTCATCCGCGGTTATGCTTCCTTGGCATCACCCTTCACAGATTTGTTGCGCAGGGATGTTTTTCAATGGTCTCCACAGGCTCAAGATGCATTTTATAAACTTAAAGAAGTCATGTCTATTGCTTCAATGTTGGCGCTACCGGATTTTACAAAAACATTTGTGGTTCAATTTGATGCTTCGGGTACCGCCATGGGAGCAATTCTATCACAGGACCAAAAACCAATGACGTTTTTTAGTAAGAAGTTTTGTCCTTGTATGATGCAAGATTCTACATATTTGCGTGAGCTCCATGCCATTACATCAACTATAAAAAAGTGGCGACAATATCTCTTAGGCAATTACTTCTTCATAAAAAACAGATCGCAAGCCCTTAAAGGATCTCTTAACTCAAACTATTCAGATTCTAAAACAACAATATTACATGAGTAAGCTCCTAGGGTACAATTACACGATCCAATATCGTCTTGGTCGCACAAATGCTGCAACAAATGCATTATCACAGATTTTTGGCAAACAAAGTACCTCTCAACTCTACATCATTACAGTTCCTCATTTCCAATTCTTAGAGAAATTACGCACAACTCTCCATTTCAACCAATAATTTCATTCCATGAAACAAGATATTGAACAAGGTGCTGAAACGGCAACTGACTACAAACTCCAGGATAACCTGATCTTCTTCAAGAAAAAAATTTGGTTGTCCTCCTCTTTTCCTTTCTGTGAAGTGCTAATGGTAGAATTTCATTCAACCCCTTTGGGTGGTCACTTTGGATTGGTTAAGACCCTTAACCGATTACAGGAAAAAAAAATTTGCCAGTGATGTCGAAGGATGTCAAGAATTTTATTCGAAGATGTGTGATCTGTCAACAGATTAAGTATAACCCTCAAAAGACAGTGACACTCTTCTGACTCGGCCCACCCGGCTTCCACCACAGGACAATTGATGCTACCTGCAACAATCTCCCCCTCAGCAATTGTCCTACGAGGAATCCCACTTGGATTGTGACTTGGCCCATCTAGCCTGTGCCATCGATACGGGACAATTGTGCAACCCGCAACAATCTCCCCCTTAACAATTGCCCACCAGGAATCGAACTCGTGACCTTGGCTCTGATACCAATTGTTAGGATCGAGCGCTTACCACTAGACTAAAAGCTATAGCTATTAGTCAGAGCGCAATTCTTTTTACTTAAGAGTAACAGCTCAAGCGCCACGATTCGATTATGACTCGGCCCACCCGGCTTCCACCACAGGACAATTGATGCTACCTGCAACATCACCTACCTCCCTCCTTTCTGCGGATATACAATTGTTTTGGTTGTTGTAGATCGTTTTTCTAAAGTTGCCCATCTCAGTCCTCCACCTACTCAATATTCTGCTTACCAAGTAGCTCTTTTATTCATCAATTTGGTGGCTAAACTCCATGGAATTTCTAAGAATATTATTTCAGATCATGATCCCTTATTTTTTAGCAAATTTTGACAGACACTATTCAAGGCTTGTGGTACCCAATTATGTATGTTGTCTGCTTATTACCCAGAAATGGATGGACAATTAGAAGTGTTCAATCGTACACTTGAGCAATACTCACCAAACTACTCAATGGAGTCACTACATTCCATGGGCAGAATGGTGTTACAACATTTATGTCCATTTAGCTACCAGCTTCACACCTTTTGAGATTGTGTATGGTTGGGTTCCCCCTTCACTACTAGGATACTTATTAGGACAATCTCTAGTGGAGACAGTAGAAGAAATGTTGAGTTCTTATGATGCTTTGTTAGCCAAGTTATGCAAGAATTTACACAAGTCTCAAGAGCGCATGAAAAAGTTTGCGGATAACCATTAACTTGATATGACATAGGGACTTGGGTGTATGTCAAACTTCGTCCATATCGTCAAACTTTTATGGCTGGTCACACTCCTCACAAGCTAGTCAAATGCTACTTTGGTCCTTTTCAAATTATTCACCCATTGGAGCACTGACATATGAGTTGACTTTACCAATAACATCCTTACATACATCCTATTTTTTATTGTTCTGTTCTGAAACCCCATGTTGGAATCCACCAACAAAGGTTAGCATCCTTCCCACAGAAACTCATCAAAATGGGTAGTTGACCCATCAAGATACAAATTTTAGTACAATAGAGGGGCTAGTCATGGACATATATCAAACAAACTTTTAACCTTGAAGACAAGATTTAATCATAAGAAGAAACTCTAAACAAACATCAAAATAAGTTTATTCACTAAGAAATTATTTTTTTTATAATTATACATTATGCAAAATAAAAATAACTTCTGTTGGAATTTGTGTTTGTTTCTACATTTAGTAAAATTCTATTATAGGGTAAGTTTGTATATATCTACTATGGTAACAAACATGGGAAAGAAAAAAAAATTCAAAATTATTCCTAATATTGTCTTATCCGGAGGTTGCTACCTTGAAATATCAAATTTATCTCCTCTTCTACATCTTCTATCGTTGCATGTTGTGAAGTTAGATATAATTTTAATTTTAAACTAAACTAATTATTCGCTTGGTGAAGAAAGCAATCAATACACGCTTGCTTCTTCAAAAAAACTCCCATCGACATGATCGGCAGAATATTGGCTTGGCATTAATTAGATAATGTCGCATGTATCCACGTTTACAACTAAGAATCATATAATGGCATATTAGCAAATAAAACAAAATTTCCACAATGGTACACAAGCTATATCGCTGCTAAAACTAATTGCTCAATAAGAAAAAATGAAACTAATTGCTCATGATCTCCTTAGCAGTTTCTTCCTCCATCTCATGAATCCTAAAGATCGATTTAGAGGACCAAAATAACATTCCCGAACGCAAAACGTGAAGCCTCATACAGAAATGATGTGATAGGAAAAGGAGTTTGTTCTCTTCCAAGCTTTTTTTTAATGGATGGAAATAAAACCAACTAATAATTTACACACAATTACCCAACAGCTATAACTGCAACCAAAATTTATGACTCAGAAGGAATCTTAGTAGCTGAATCCTGTTCAGATGTGTTATTATTGGGAGTCCGAATACCTTCGTCTTCGTTGGGGTTAGGAAGTTGGTCAGTCCCTTCCCCCTTCAACTCATTCTCACTATATAAATCCTTTTGCACAGGAACACTTATTTGCTGCTGTGACGAAAGAACATCTGCGATAGCCTTGATAGCAGCAGATGCCTCATTGCTATCAACAGCATCATCTATGTCAACACCATTAACATTAGGTTCCTCAGACGCTTCATCCTGCCTAGGAGGAGGAACAAAAAATGGAATTCTACCCCTCTGCCAGTCATGAAGTACCATCTTTGCTCCAGTCATCAGGTCAGGCTCACCACCCTGAAACAGACAATATAAGATCAGTCACACAAAAGCACTTTATCCTGTCCAACCAGAAGAGCGTACAGCTTCAACGACAGAAGTCTCATTCCATTAGATGGGTCAGTTTAATGGGTCACAAAAATCCATTCAGTTCAGTAACAGAGCAAAGAACAAACAATTCCATAATATCCCGTGTCATAATTATAATCTATTGACAATAAACAAACTATTAATCTAAATCCTTCTTGATGATTTGTCCTGTACTTTTTATTCGTCACACTCTACCTATTGAACTACACTTAATCTGATTTACCACCCACCCAGACAAAATTGCAGATCTTACAGCCTCCCTGTAAATTTCCCCTTAAAACTTGCAAATTGCTGTCTTTGGAGGGAGGGGAGGAATCACTGAATCGCATCTCACTCCGTTTATAGAATAGAAGCAGAGTTTTAAGAAATGACACAAGCGTTACATCAGTTCATTATTGGTTTTGACTCTCAATAGTCATCATATAGCTGGAAGAGTATGCTTAGAGAAAACATATATAGTCTTAGCTAACTTGACCCGAGCCAAAATATATTAGTATAGCTGTTCATTTGCCTCGATAACAATACTATGAAGAAATAACTATCAGATATTAAACAAGGATTCAGATCAACTTAAAAAGAATACCTTCAGAAGCTTGCCACTGGCTCTGCAAAGCTGCAGTAAGAAGTCATTTTCATCATCCCTGGTGAAAACAAAAAAATTTTAAGAGATGAAAACAGAGAAACAGGGTGAAAAGTTGCTGCATATTAGTCAGTTTTTGTTTGCCTATATTTTCTCTAGTCTATAGTTTGCATGTGGGTTGATTGTATGCCATGGCACAAAATGTTCTCTATCAACAACAGCACCTTATCAAAGATGAAGATTGACAGTTTGATTGGCAAACTTAGGTTATTTTCATCAAACACAAGAATACAAAGGAGGACACACTTTACAGTTAACACACATCTACACCATTAAGTTAAGGAGACAGAACTATACCACTCTTTTATTCTATATGCTCTCTCCAAATGTGCTTTCTTCACGCGTTTCAAAACCTCACCTATATGGTCTGCTGCATCTTTCAAATTAGTTACACGCACCTGAAAGTAACATCAGCATAACTATTAAATAATAATAATAATAATAATAATAATAATATAATTACCAACTAAAGCAAAATTAATTTCACATGGACTTCTACTAGCAAAGCAAGGAGTAAATTATCCCCTGGAGAAGCAAAACAAGTATCTCCTGACAATCACAATATAAAGATATCACGTGGGCAAATAAAAACAATGATGGTTCAGGAGATGCCACGTTGAAAATAACTTCATTTAAATCAATTGTACTATCATATATCAGTAATGGATTGTCACCATTCTGATAAATCAACAAGCGAGAAGCAACATTGATCACCCTCATTTTGATGGCATTAAAGTTTTGAATAGTATTATATCCTGGGTGTCTATGCCTGGATTAACACCCTTAAAGTAATATACTAGTCATTCAGCCTTGCAAAATAAAAGAATAGTTTTCTAGACAAGAGTCCAACAAATCATTACGAATAATATAAAACAACCCAACAAAATAGATGATATCACAGGAGACAGCTAGGTTGATTAGATTAAATTACACCATATACCTAAACAGTTGCTTAACCCTATTAACAAATTACAACAATGACATTTTATCCCAACTGGGTGAAATTGCCTACAAGGATAAAAGGACTACATTGTGTTCTATTAACAAAATTAACATTAAAAAAATCTGAACAAAACATTCTTGATAAAAGCAAATGACAACCACAATTAGAGAACCCAGAAGGTAACCTACCACACCCTTCAACACAACATCTGTTTCAGAATCATTATTGTGGTAGACTACACCTGGACAATCAATTAAAAAGATTCTCTTTGTAAGAGTTATATACTGCCAGACTTTCGTTTCCCCTGGAATTGGTGCAACCTTGCAGACCTTTTGCATAAAATTAGATACAAGTTAGTCAATATGTTAAAGTGATTATTCCACAATAATACTTACATCGCGGAGAGGATTTGAGAAAAGATTGATGATTCTGTGCTTACACAAATGCATAAACAACAGCTTAAGCAAAAATTGAGAAACATTAAAGGAGATAGAACTATTACATTCTTTGTACGCAAAGTATTGATTACAGACGACTTCCCAACATTTGGATATCCAACAAATCCAACAGATATGGCTTGCTTATCCCGTTTCAATCGTGCAAATTGTCTTAGTACAGATAGAAGAGAACCCTAAGCACAATAATGACCAATAAGAAAATAGCACAAGGTAGGAGATGCAGCAAAGCTATATCATATTTCAGTTATATTTCTTTCATAAATTAACAAATTTGACAAACAAATTCAATGAAGATAACTGTATTAGAAATACTTTTCCAAAGGACTTGTTAATGTTTGCATGGAATGCAAGAGTTGGAAACTCTTTGGACAAAACTCTAAGCCATCCTTTAGTTGCCCAAGCAGGAACTAGATCACACTGAAAGGGAGGAAATAAAATTAAGATTGTTTTAGAGCATTTAGCAACATTTTAGAGCAATGTTAAGAACAAATAATGATGTTACAAACCTTGTTCAATAAAAGCACCATGTGTTTGTGCTTACAATTTTCCTTCAAATGCTTCTCTAAATGGTAACATCTTGTGCCTTGTGGATCCCTTGCATCCAGAACCTGCATACATAAAATATTCAAACTTTCATGAATAGAAGATAGATCTGTGGGACAACTTCAAGGAGTCGAGTTAAAAGGAATCTGATCATCGTAGACTCTTTTGCTCAACAAAGCACAAAAGAAACATAAAAGTTGCTTAAAATGGAACAAATTAACCAAAGACAAAAAAAAAATCAAATTTGAAATAAAGCCTACAAGATACCATACACTAACTGACCAACATAACAACAGAAATGCCCATCAAAAAGCATGTATTTGTTATTCATAATCATATCTAATAGAAACACACATATGCACACCACTTCCAAAACATAGGCATGAGAAAATCTATAGAAAAAATAAAAATATGATACTACCTGGACAACAACATCTGAAGAATCTATCACTTTGTAAAGTTCACCCCATATGCGTTTACTTTGACCCTTTTCAAACATGGTATGCCGCACTAGATCTCTAAATCCATCTCCATCGTCAGCTTCTCCAGATACACTAGAACCATACTTCTGTTCAAAAGCATCTGCAAAGTAACATCGGAAAGAAGTAATGACAATAATCAGACTAAGTAAAACATAATTAATTTGTAGAAAGAAACTACCAATTACATAAAACAAGAATACCCACAAAAGAAACATAAAACAGTACTATTCAGTTTCAATTAAGTGAATTTATTAAGTACACCATCATAAAACAAGTAATATTAAATAGACCTCCGGGTGCTTTAGATAAGAAACTAAATCTCAAATTTCTAGTTTTAACTTTCAGAAAAACATTTCCCATTTCCCTGTTTTCTTAAGTGATCTGTTGAGGCGCTCAGGCAGCAAACTTTTAAAAGAAAAAACGTAGGACAGACAACTTTTAGAAAATAGTACACAATTTAGAAAAAGAGTTAAGCAGGGCATAATAAATAAATAAACTTCTTTGTTCCTGAGATTTCCTCATTCGGAGAAACTTATGTAACGTTCAAGAAACTTTTCACTTAAAAACGTTTCCACGGAACACACAAGTAACAGACCCTAAACTCGTAAAGATAATAATACAACCCCGTTGTTGCGCATCCAACCTACAAATTGACAGAGAAACCATTTTTTTACCTTGAGAACCATCAGCTTTCTTCAGCAAGGACTCGTAGTCAGCCGCCAAGAGACTGGGGCGCTTCCTTTTTGTCTTAGGTCCAAACGCATCTTCAAAAGGCTCTCTATCAAGCAGGTGAACCCTAGCTTGCTACATTCAAAATCCATAAACTAGTATCAAATTCATCCTAATCTTTATTTTAAAAAACGCACACAACTCATTCACCAATCACACAGAGCCTACAAGCAAACCTTCTGGTGATCATTAAGCAGCGACAGCGGAAGTTTCTTCTCCTTAAGAATCACATTGTAATTACTCGACATGCGGCTCTGCAGCTCTTCTCGAAAAAACTCGAGCTCCTTCTGATTCACAACACGCGTGTTCCCTGCGGATCATGAAATCCACACTTTAAGTTGATGAAACGCGATTATTATTATCCTTTAATTAAGCAATTAAGTGATTGTTATCGCGAAATTGGATTTACCGAACCATCGGCGATCGGGTTGGATTCGTGTGCTGGGAAGCTCCTTGGACTGAAACTCGTTGGAGAGGACTTTTCCTTTTCGGTCGCGCACGGGCCTAGTCTTGTACATCTTGAGCCGGCGAACGGTGGCGGCGGAGCGCGTCTCCTTCTTCGCGTCATTGCTGCGGTTAACATCGAGAGAGTGCTTCGGCTTGCCGGAGACGTTCACCTTCTTCTCTTTCTTCTTCGCCATGGCAGTGCAGAGAGAGGTTCGAGGTTGGTTTGTTACACTTCGAGTGAAACCGCCAAGCGCAGCTAGGATTAGGGTTCTAGTTAAGCTGTGGGGAACAGTGGGAACGTGTTTTTTTTTTTAGGCGACAACGATTGAATTAGAGACCGGAGTTCATTTCGTGAATGGGCCTGAGAGTCCAATTAAGGAAAAAATATCTATTTTTTAAAATAACAAAAAAAATCTATAAATATAAAAAAACAAAAACTCACGCTAGAAGGAGGGCTTGAACCTCCGACCTTGTGGTTAACAGCTACACGCTCTAGCCAACTGAGCTATTCCAGCTTTTGTCATAAATTTTTATTATTTATAAATTAACAGTAAAACGTGTATATGAAAACAGATCAAGGGAAAATTCATGAGTTATTAATGAAAAAATCAATTACCCTGGGTAATTTCTTTAAAAGTGTATGAGTGCCACTAATGATTGATATTTTGGCAAGTGTACCAATAGTATAATAATTTTTAAGTGAAAGTGTCAATTCCACAATGAATAGGTTCAATTTAAAATAAATAGTTTATCTCAAAACAAGTATATATACAAGGATATTCATTTGATTTATGATTGATAATAATAATTTATACTAATTTACATAAAAATAATATAATGACAATAAATTGATTAGAAAAGATTCAAAGAAAGAAGTTGTGATTTAATTTCATTTATCTCACTTTTCTCGTAATCTGGATGAATATAAACATATAACATCTAAATTTACCAATATTGATATAACACACAATAATCATTTATATTGATTCCTCATATATAAAATTCATAAGACCAGTTCCCTGGATATTGATTCCTCACATATCCAACAATTTGTCCAGCATTCTTTTCAAGTGTTAAAAGCAATTGATATACTGAAATTTATTCTTAGCATCACAATACATCAAGTATTTTTGTTTAAATCAGATTTTCAGAAATATTTTCTAGTCAAGTTTAAAAATCACATTCACGAATCTATTAATCAGATATAATCAAGCATTAAGAGCAAAACAAAAATATCAATATTGAATAGACCTAGAAAAATTATATATAGATATCACCATATTTCATCCGAATTCGAATCGATTACATTCAATCCCAAAAAGGAAATATTAGCCACTTATGGTAGTCATTAACATCCTAAGAGAAGAAGAAAAACCCAAAAGCTAAAATTGGAGAAGAATTTTCCCTAATATTGTCAAAAGCGACACGCCCTATTTTTTCGTCTAAATCACAAATTATATATACTGTGCGAGTTCTCGCTTAAACTAAATTATTCTCGCTTAAACCAGAATGACTTTCATATTAATTTCTCTTTGGACGAATCTCGCTCAAGCGAGATAATTTCCGCTTGGGCAAGAATGACTTTCAAATTATTTGTTCTCTGGACGAATCTCCTTTAGGCGATACCATTTTAACTTGAGCGTGTTGTGGTAGGATTTCATGTTTTTTTTTTCTCTGTTTCTTCCTTTCTTCTTTTTCTTTTAGGTCCCTTTCTCCTTCTCTCTTAATTCACCTGAAACATATACAAAATGAGGATAAAATGATTTTCTTTTTAATTAAAACTCAAAAACATATGATTATATTTTATCATTCTTAAATTAGGAGAAATTGATACTAAATATACAAAAGTTAAAACAACAAGTGTCATCATTCTATATGAAAAATTACTACTTTTTTGCACTTTATCACTAATACACTTTTTCAAATATACTCTCTAATAGTTTTGTGAATTAAAAAAAGTTGCAACAAATAATAAAATATGCTAAAAATTATATTGGTGGCAGTTTAATGAAAATTTATTTTAGTTCAACTGTGGGCCGGCACAGTAGCATCCATAACATATTATTCACAAGAGGTCTTGTTTGTTGGAGTTGATTGTACGAGATTTTTTTTACATTAGTGTAATTTTACTTGAAATTTGCTAAAATGGATCAAGTTAAAAAATTTTACAAATATGGGTTGGTGAGACGAATTTATAATAAAAAATTATGTTTTTTTAGCATAATTTTAGTTCTTAATATTTTTTTAAAAGGCACATTGTGTGATTTCCTTTTTTTCAATTTAAGTCATTATTATTTTTATTTTTTATCTTTTTATATGTTTATTTTAATTATAAAATAACATTATATATTTTTACCTTTTTATATATTTATAATATTATATATTTTAGTAATAATATTTTTCTATTTACCATTTTTTAAGATTAAAAATTTATAAGTAAAATTTTTTAAATTATACCAATAGTTAAAAGAAATTAAATATATTACACTTGTCTATGCAGATAATTACTACGATTATGACCTTTAAAATGATAAAATGAACATTTTTTTTGAGCTTATTTGGATTTGAACAATCTATTTCGTTGTGGATACGTGTTGTTGTAAACCTTCCTTATTGTTCATTTCGTATAGTTTGGTCCAAAATAAAATTTGGACGAATATAAGGAAATCAATAATCTTCATTTTGTACCAAATGAAATTAATGTTCATAAGCTTTGAAAATATTGTCTAACTTGTTTACTGGATTAACATATGTACCAATCTGCAATTGATATGAGAAACATATAGTTATAACATGTGAGCAAGGAAATCAGAGAGCTTGAAACTCTTCACAATCACACCACCAGTCATGAAATATGGTAGTATACCTCAAACTTTCAGGTAAAGTTGTACTTGTTAGCACAACTTTTTCGTTACCCACTAATATAAAAATAACATTTTATGACGACTTATTATGATTATTCAATTTTGAACTGACATAAAAGTATTTTCTATGTCTGTTTAAAATTGAACCTTCATGGTAAGTATTTACTATGTTGGTTCAAAATTGAATCGACATAAAAAATACTTATTATGACGGTTAAAAATTAAACCGTCATTAAAAGTGTCCAAATTTAAATTTTTCAAATTTTTTTTATCATTTTCATCTTCCTCATTTTCTATTTTTTCTCCTTCTACATAAGAGAATTTTACTTACATCTTTCTTTTGTTTCATTGTTTCCTCATTACATTCATCTACTTTTGTCTTCCTTATGCTTGCACCAGTACTTCCCACAATCTTACTTCTTCCTCATCTACAATAAAGGTAATATATGAAAATATTGTCTCATTTTTCTATATTAGTTTGTATTTCATGATTTTGTCTAATGGAGTATTCTAATATATGTTAGATTGCAATTGCTATTATGAATTTTTTATTTTGTGAATGATTTTTATCCAACTTAAGTGAAATTATCTACATTTTATGTTTGATTGTTTTTCGTATGTAGATAATATTTGTGTTTAATTTTCGCAATTTGTTGTTGCATTAAAATTGTTTAATAAAATGTTTATAAGAAATATGACTATATATAAAAAGATTAACACGAGACTTTCTATGATGGTTATATTAAAAACTGACATAGTAAATATTTACTATGTTGGTTATTTAACAACCAACATAAAAAATTATACTTTTTATGTCATTTGGATCTATGTCAATTGTAGAACCGGCATAAAAAATCTAAAAATAACAGTCATAAAAAGTCTTATTTACACGTGTACAGTTTAACATTGAGAGTGAATTGAATGTTAAGAGGAAGACAATGTCTATATAAATGGTGCAGAGAAGATAACTTTCCTCAGTTTTCCCCTTCACACATCTTCCATAAGCACATATTTTCCATCTCTTCTATCACTTTCCCATTTTGCTCTTTTCAATCTAGAGAATTGTTAAGTGGTAAAAAGTTGATATAATTATGTCCTGAATTGTTATGAAACCACTTAACTTATGTTAATTCTAATCTATTTTTCTCCCAATATAGGATGAATTCGAAAATACCTTGATACAAAAGTAAGGAGAATAATTGGAGTAAAACTGGAAGAAGAAAGAAGATTTTCAGCATGGAAGTCGCTCGAGCAGGATGGACTCTCGCTTGAGCGAATATCAGTTATTCTTCTCTAGAAGTCAGTCGCTCAAGTGCAAGAAAATTCGCTTGAGCGAATGTTAGTTATTCTTCTCTGGAGTTTACTCGCTCAAGCGAACGTTTTGTCGCTTGAGCGAAAATAGACAACTTTCGCTTGAGCAAAAGTTGTCGCTTGAGCGAAAGACGCGAAACCCAAAAGTCCAATTTTTCCTATAAAAAGAGAAGATGTGTTTTGAGAAAAGAAAAGGGCTTTGGGGAGAAGAGGCGCGACTACTGCTAGAGTTTCGTCCAATCTTCATCAATTCTTCACTTCTTCCACATTTGGAGCATTGTAATGGCCAACATGAGTGGCTAACTTCATTCTCTTGGGATTGGGTGCACTTCCTTTGAACTCTTTTGTATCATGGTGATATTTTGAGATATTAATCTATGTTTTGATGTTGTTATTCTTATCATTTGTTCTTTGGAATGATTTATTCTTGATGTTTGGGGTATGATTGGAAAATATATCTTGAACCCTAGATCACGGTAAGAATATTTGTTACGTTAATTGTCAGGAATAGAATGAATGTATCAATTGCTTAACACCCTAAACCTAGTGCTGGGAAATCTCTTAATTGTGTGAGGAATCAACATTTATTAGGTTTTCTTATGAATTTCATGTGTGAGGAATCAACATGGATGATTTGAGTAGGTGACATCAACATTGTTAGGTTAATTGACGTTCTTAATTGACATAATCATTACAAAAGAGGGATAAGGAAGGAAATCAATCCTAAGTGCCTTTAATTTCAACAATTTACAGTTCTTTGTCATTTAATTTTAATTCAACTCTTTATGCAAAACCCATTCTGTTTTAATCTACTTAGTAAACATATAATTGAGAATTTCCATTGAAACCGTTCCTCGTGGGATCGAATTTTATTTAATCGAAATACTATAGTGCGATTGATAATTTTGGTACGCTTGCCAATATTTCAACAAGTATTTCTAGCGCCGTTGCCGAGGAACGGTGTTCTTTGTGAATTCTTTGTTTAACTTATTGAGTATTTTATTTTTATTTCTGTTTTGTTTTATTTTTCAATTTTAGTTTTACTTAATTATTATTTTGTGCTAATCTTTGCTTGAGTTATTCTTTTGATTTATGCGTTTAAGAGGACAAGTATCTTCAGAGCAGTTAGAATTTAATCTGGAGATTGAAAAAACCGCTCGGAGGAACCGGGGTAGAAGAAGAAGGGAAACACAAGAACAAGCCATAGGAGAATTATTTAACTCTTCTTCCACACTCAATTTACCAAACCCAATCATAGAAGATATGACAAAAGACGGGACAAATATGAATCCAAATCCAAATCAAAATCCAGATTCAAATCCACCTAGAAGAACACTCAGAAACTATGTTGTGCAACAAGGTCCGATACACTTTTGTAGCATTGTTGTACCAGACGATCAGACATTGCAGATGAATCCAGCTTTCTTAAGTTTGATTAGTGCTCATCAATTCACTGGACTGGATCATGAAGACCCTTATATTCATTTGTCTACTTTTTATGAGTTGATTGGTACCATGGGATTTAGAACAGCAAATCTTGAATCTGCATATTTGAGATATTTCCTTTTTCTTTGGCAGGTAGGGCAAAGGAGTGGCTGAAGGCACATCCTAATCAGAGTTTGACTAATTAGAGTAGCGTAGAAGAGAAGTTTTTGAACAGATTTTTCCCACTATCCCGTTACATCAAAGCGAAATCCGACATCAATTCTTTCAGACAAGGAGCAGATGAATCTTTTTGTGAAGCATAGGAGAAATTTAAATCATTGTTGAGAAGATGTCCAAATCATGGATTTGATGACATTGCTCAGTTGAATATTTTTTATACTGGCTTGCGACATAATGCAAAGATGTATTAGAGGCTGCAGTAGGAGGATCCATGTTGGATGTAGAAATTGAACATGCCACAAGAATTATTGATGCACTAGCTTTTATAGACCAACAGACCCAACATGATAGACATCCAGTTCAAAGAAAGGGAGTACTTGAACTTAGCATCTCAGATGCTATCTTAGCCCAGAATAAACTTTTAACCCAACAAATTGAAGCATTGAACCAGAAAATAGAGAAATTACCTCAACAAATACACACATACTTATCCAGCCCTACGAATTGGACTGCAAACCATACGGGGGTTCGTACTCGTCAAACCAGATGGAGGTGCGTACTCATCCAGCCTTACGAAGTGGACTGCAAACCAGACAGGGATTCGTACTTGTCAAACCAGATGAGAGTGTGTTCTCATCCAGCCCTACAAAGTGGAATGCAAACCCGATGGAGGTTAATACTCATAACCACGCCAAAGAAGCAACTTGGAGCTTCACATTCATCGTCCAGAGGGTCAACTATCGCACCAAAGAAGCATCCGAAGGATGACTCGACAAGAGGGTCAATTCCTTCACCCACTATCCGATCATACAACACATCTGCCTGCAGCCGGTCTAGTAGGTGAAGGGGGGCAGCTGTAGACCCCAAATCTTGCCCGGTTCAAATAATAGCTCTCAGAAATTCTCAATTTCGAAGATGGTTAAAGCTCCATTAGGTCCCTAGTAGCATTCACTAGGTTCCATTTAAGAAAAGGAGAGATTTTTTAGAAAATAAAAATTTAGAAAAATCAGAAAATATGGGATGGTCGTCCCACATCTCCAAACAGTCGTCCCACTTGCCATTTAGGTTGGGACGACCCTCCCACTTTCCCAGACGGTCGTCCCACCTTTCATTGAGCTTGGGATGATCGTCCCACTTTTCCTTGAGCCCGGGACAACCGTCCCATTTTTCCAGACGACTTTCCCACCTGTCAGAAGCCCAGATGGCCGTCTCCGCCTGTCTGGTGTGATTTGCTATAAATAAGGGCTCATTCCAACTCATTTGGACACACCACAGACTCTCCTATGATTTGAGGACCTATTTTTTGGGACTTCTAAGCAACTCTGAGCATTATTCCAGAGTACGAGTGATCTTTTTGACACTCAAGGAGTTTAGTTATTATTTTTGTTCGAGGGAGGAGTGCCTTTGTAGAGTGCGGGACTACCAAAAAGCGTCCTCTAGTTCAAGATTTATAAAAGCTCGCTTCAGAGGTTTTTCTTCATATATCTTCTCTTTTACTGCTTTCTTTTACTGTTTTCCTTGTATGCATTAGTTATTAGGGTCATGTAGGTAGCTATTTAAATACTATAATGAATAAATAGGGTAGAAACATAATTTTATTGTCTTTATTTTAAGATTATTCCATCATAGGGAATCCGAAATGGGCGTTGTGGGGTGCTAATACATTTCCCACACGTAACTAACTCCCTTACCCAACTCTGGTTATAATGGCCAAAGTTGGTTTTTCTTAAATCAACGCCTTCTTTTATTTTCCTTTTCCAATGTTTATGGTAACAACATTGGTGGCGACTCCAGAACCCACTTACGAAAACCTCGTTCTTATGGGTAGTTTGGTTATCGGACATCCTAAGATTGATGATCATATTCTAAAATAAACGCGAGTCATCAAAATCATCGCGTCGCTCTGATCGCTTTTTTACGGTGGCGACAAGGAATATAAATGTTTGAAGTTAAATTTAATAAAGTATTTGAATAAAGTGTTTAATTCAATTTGAACATGTACCTTAAGAATTTAATCGAGAAGCAAATTATTTAACTCAAATAGCATTGAGGTATAAAATGTCGAGTAAAGAATTTGCTAAGTTGATTCAGATTAAAGATAAGTTGCCTCAGAAAATTGAAGTATTACAAATAAACTCGTTAAATAGTGATGATTTAAGGTATCCGATAATAGAATATTTGAAAAATTCCAATATATTGATTGATAAAAAAATGTCTATTGAGCCAAATGTTACATTTTTTAAACAATAAATTGTACAAGAGAGGATTAGAAGGAATTTTGCTTAAATATTTAGACAGGGACGATTCATATATAGTTATGGACGAAATACATAGTAGAATATGTGGATCACATATAATAGGGGAAAAGATGAACTGGATATTATATTGAAAGATTGCATCGAGTATGCAAAATCCTGCGAAGAATGTAAAAAATTTGGGCCTATACAGAAAGTACTAGTCACTAAATTAAATTCGATAGTTAGACCATGGTCTTTTAGAGGTTGGGTGATAGATTTAATAAGACAGATATACCTTCATTTGTTTATAATAGTGACGATTGACTATTTTACTAAATGGGTAGAAGCGGTTCCTTTAGGGGATTGTCGCCGCCGTCAAAAGAGGCGGTCAGAGCAACGCGATGGTTTTGATGACTCGTGTTTTTTGAAAAAAGTGGTTCAACGCCTTTAGGTTGTTCGATAACCGGGCTGGACCTAAAGGCGAGGTTTTCGAAAGGGTTTGAGGAGTCGCCACCAGTGTTTTAACCTTAAACACTGAAAAAGGTAAAAAAGGCATTGGTTTTAAAAAAAAAACAACTTTGGCCGTTACAACCACAGTTGGGTAAGGGAGTTAGTTACGTGTGGGGAAGGTGTTAGCACCCCATAACGCCCCTTTCGGGTTCCCTATGATGGACTAGTTTATAAAATAAATACTTAAAGAAGCTATGCTTTTACCCTATTATTTGATCTACTAGTAGAATTTAAATGTCTACATGATCATAATATCTAATGCATACAAGGAAAGCAGTAAAAGAAAGCAGTAAAAGATAAAAGATATGAAGGAGAACCTCCGAAGCGAGCTTTTATAAATCTCGAACTTGATGACGCTTTTTGGCAGTTTCCGCACTCTACATAGTCACTCCTCCCTTGAACAAAAAATAAGAGTATCACCCTACCGAGGACCGGACGTCTCAAAAGGAGACTTCCTTAACCAATTTCTACCTTAAACGAAAATCGAAAAGCTCACTCGAACTCTGGAATAATGCTAAGAGTCACTCTAAAGTGTCAAAAGGCTTCCTAGAAAGTGTAGGAGTGGAGAGGTGTGTGGAAAAGTGAGAAATGAGGGCCTATTTATAGGGAACCGTGCCAGGAAAAATGGACGGTCGTCTGAGCCAAGTGGACGACCGTCCATTGCCTTAAAGTAGGCATGAACGACCGTCTGACTATCCTAGACGGCCATCTGTTGTTCCCGACGAAATTTCTGAATTTTATTGCCTCTGAAAACCCTTCCTATCTTGAATGGAACCTAGAAAAAGCTACTAGGGACTTAACAAAGTCTTGACCATCTTCGAAACGGGTTATCTTCGGCTTTATTGGGGAGCTAGGCAAGATTTGGGGTCTATAGGGATATTGAGCAAAAATATGTGATTGACTTTATAGAAGAGTATATCGTTTACCAATTTGGAATTCCATAGTTGATTTCCAAGATTGAGGGACAATGTTTACCGGTAAGAAAATTTTCAGTTATGCATAATTGAGAAATATTAAATTATTAGCGTCAACTCCTTATTTTGCTCAGGCTAATGGACAAGTGGAATATATTAATAAAAATTTTAATTAATCTGATTAAGAAAGATATTGGAAATAAACCTAAAAATTGGCATGGGACGCTATCTCAGGTGTTATGGGCTTACTGGACTTCTCCAAAATATTCTATCAAAATCACTCCTCATAAGTTAGTTTTTGGACACGATGTTATTTTGCCTATTGAGATTAACGTAGAATCAGTAAGAATTCAAAGGAAAAATGAATTATTAAGGCAAGATTATTGGGATAAAATGTATGATGAGTTTATTGAATTAGATGAAGTCAGAATAACTGCTTTGGAGAAAATATTGCATCCGAAAAATTAAATTGCTAAGTCTTATAATAAAAGAGTTAAATTGAAAAGTTTCAAAGAGGGAGATTTAGTTTCGAAAGTAGTACTGCCTATGGATCGAAAGTCTAAAATATTATGGGAAATTGTCACCTAATTGGGAAGGTCCTTTTGAGATTATAAAATTATTGTCTAATAATGTCTATGTTATAGTCAATTGTTATAATGACCAAACAAAATTCTCAATCAATGGCAAATACTTGAAGTCATTCAAAACTCATCAGGTATAAGAAAATGCTGATAAAATTGAAATTAAGGCACTATGCATATACAAGAGCAATTAAGATACAAACAAAAAATTAAGAGTTATGGTCTTATCTAAGTTTGTTGAATATAACAAGTACAACCGTCCATGCATTTGATATTGAAGTTTTCTAATGTTTAATGTCTGCTAGCTTGATCATATCATCGTGAAGATTGATAGCAAGATTCTTGGAGGTTGTTAGCATACTAGAGGATTCTCCTTCAGCAATGGATTTGGAGTGGGAAAGTTTGAGAATCCTCGCTTTGAAAGCTTCATTGGATGTTGAGCAATTATTGTTTAAGTGTTGCACACTTATATTCTTATTCGTTTAACAAAGTGGCAGATTTGGATTGATCGTTCCTTAGCCTTTGAATTTGGATTTGTTAGAGTTTAACAATTCGACCTTTGTAGCATGGGCGAGTTTGATTTCATCATTCTTTGAATCTAGAGCTAGGCATCTTTTCCTCAAAGCCTGACTTTGATTGAATAAATTTGTAATAGTAGAAACTTCTTCATCGAAACCTTGAAGAAATTGCTCAAGTGGGATTGCTTCAATTTGTGCAAGATCTCTTAAAGCTCTTGTTTCTTGTGTGACGTCTCGATGATAGTTTCAAGGGACGAAGAATAAATACAAGCTCTAAATTCTTTGACCAAATTCATTATATTGGAGCTCAGTGAAGGAGCAGATGAAGAGGTTGTTGTAGTCTCAAATACCTCCCCATGTGTTGTCATGAGATCTAAGATGCTGAATGAATCTTTTTCAATTTTGTCCCATGAATATGTTTTGGCTTTCTGTACAAGTTTTACATGAAGGATCCATCAAAGGAAGATCAACAATTTGGGGAGTTGGTTCAGTTGTGAGTGGAGTTGCAATAACTTGATCAAGAGATTTTGTAGTGGCATAAGTGAGAGTTGTTAAATGTTGAGACATTTTATTATGTTGGGAAATAAGCATTGAAGAACAAAATAAATTAAATGGATACCTGGAATAATTGGCTCAGGTTGAATCTCAACAAGAGTGAGTTGGCTTTTGGCGGGACTAGGTGTGCTATGTACCATGGGTGTTTCCTATTTTACATTAAGTAATTGAGTTGGTATTGAAACTTGAAAATTGACTGGAAGAAAATAGTAAATACTATACCTTGTTTGGAGAAATGGAATGTGGTGGCTCGGTGGATACTTCAACTATATATTCTAGATTGCTTGAGATATTGGTTGAAGTCTCTTTTTATAAAAATCGAGATAATTATGGTAAACATCAAATTATGTGTAAAAGATGAGTTTGAGAGTTTTTATGGAGGTTATAAGAAATCTAACTTGGATTTTCTTTTGGATTCAACGAGTGAGTGAGATGTTGTCGTCATCACCAGAGTCTGACTTTATGATGGTGAGTGTTATGAGAGAAATGTAGGTGGTAGATGGTAGAGATATCTAAAGTGGTATGAAATGTTTTAGTTTCAATATAATCAAATATTATAATTGTCTAATGAAGAGATGATTACTACCTGTACAGATGGAGTTGGAGTAGGGATTGAAGATGTTATTTTCGATTTGGATTTTTTTTGTGATAATATATAAATTTGTTAGAAGGAATCAATAAAATAAAATCAAGAAAATAAAGATTTGAAAGTGTGATTAAATAATGACTCTTGTTATTTCTTTATCTTTAATTATGAATAATGATGGAACCAATTTATGTAAGGTCATTTAATATGCATTATAATTTAAATGTTATGATATCACATAAATTATATGAATGCATGAAAATTTCAAATTAATACCTTACACATTTAATATGATGTATTTTAGATTAAATATTTTTGTCACATCTTCCATGACATTATTTTCAACATATCATGAGATTAGATCCATTTATTATTATTGGCCAACTACACATAACAATAGTGATATATAAACTTAACAAAGACACGTTCCTCCGAATGGAAGACCTAAATGAAATAAAAAAAATTATATTATGAAAGAGGTTTCTGATACTAAATTATTTTTAGCTTAATTTTGTATTACATTATTTTGTACCATATAATTATTTTTATTAATATTAATGTATATTATTTTATTAAATATTTTTAAATTTATAATTTTTTTCTTATAAATTTTAAATATTAAAATATGATAAATAAAATAAATATTACATATAATATTATTTAATAGTTAACTTAAAATATATAAAAATTCAAAATGGGCTACCACAGCTTATCTTACCCATTTCTGTAATTTTTCAAAATTTTACATCGATTTAGTAATATTGGTCTTAAATTATATCAGTATGATAATTTTTCCATCATAAATTTTATTATTGATTTTATAAAATTAAATAATATATTATTAATAAATAATAAATAAATATAAAAAGATAAAAGAAAATGAAAAAATAAAAAAATAAAATTATAAATATATAAATAAATATATTAAATAATATTTAAGTGTGAGAAAATAAAATTATAAATTATATAAAAATAAAAAATAGAAGAAAATAAAATTATAAATATATAAATAAATATATTAAATAATAATTAAATTTATAACTAAAATTATAAATGATTAAATGAGAATTACAAAATTTTAAAACTGACTCTCGTGAAAAAGATCGGCGGTGCTTATAAGAAGGGCATGGAGGCTTTAGGAATTGAGATCTCTTCGTTCCATCTTCTATCCAAAACAACTTTGGACATGAAAAAGGAACCAACACAAATTAATATCAACACGAGACCCCGTTGCTTTTCCAACTAAAATAATTCTGACAAATCTGTATCTGTGTCTGCTTTTGGAAAAGTGTGTATGATGTTATCTTTTAGTGAAGAGTGAAGTTTATATTATATATACGAGAGAAATTTATTAATCTTTTATTTTAATTCAAAAACTACTAGAAGAATTTGATTAATATAGTTTAATAATATAGAGAAGTTATATTTTCATTTAATTAAATTGTCATACAAAAAATATAAAAATTAATATTTAAAAACTAGAAAAATATTTAATAATGATTTTGTTAAAATTTTTTATTTTTTATTTTTAAAAACAAAAATTCAGAACTGATAAAATATATTTTTTGAGCTCATGTGTCTATTATTTGCAAAAATAGTTTTCAATTTTTTTTTATTTTTAAAAACTAAAAAACTTGTTTAATAAATATTTTATTAAAACTATTTTTAAAAATATATTTTATTTTTAGATTTTAAAATTAAAAAAAATTAAAACCAATTAAAAGCTTCGTACACATTTTAATTAATAATTGTAATACATCACTTCATTTCCTTACATGAAAATTTTTTAAAATTATCTTCTAGTTTTTAATGTTATGGTCGTGTCATTCTCTTTCACCTAAATAGTTTTTAAATTAAAATTATTAAATAATTTTTTTAACTTATTCTTAAAATTGATTTCTAAATTTATTTTTTTAAATAAAAAATAAAATAAAATCAAACAAAATATAATTTTTTATTTTCATTAATAGTTATATTATATCAATTAAACTATCAAATTTTTTTTTCGTTATGATTTTTCAAATTAGAATTATGTAATAATGTTTTTAATTTATTTTAGAAACAATTGTTCAAAATTGATATATAAAAACAATTTTTTTTCTTCTAACAATGGTTGAATGATACATGTCTTTCATCGTTGATATTTTACTTGTAATATGCACAAAAAATAACAACAAGGAAGTGAAAACAATTATCATTTAAAATAATACAATCTTATAATGATATATAAAATATATTTTTCAACTTTCTCAACATATTTCATTTTTTTCATATCATGAAGATTTAAATTAAATTTGTAGTGACTAGTCAAAATAAATGAATCTAATTTTAATTATTATCTCAGTGATATTTACTCATTTCAATCTCTAAGGCCCAACCTCCATTTACAATCTTATCAAATCTTCATAAATAGATATTATTATTTAAAAATAATTAAATAATATAAATATAAATTAATAAATAGGATTAATACATAATTTGAGATAAAATAAAATAAACAAATAAGATCAAGTACATAATTGAAGAAAAATAAATAAGACCAAGTCAGGACTGAAGATAAATAAATAAATCTAAGGCAGGATCAGTATGTAACTGGAGATAATAATAAAAATATAATCAGTATATAATTGAAAATAAATAAATAAATATAAACACAAAGTAGTTGAAGATAAATAAATAATAAAATAAATAGAATGAGATTAGAGACGCATTACTCTACAACTATAATTAAAATAAAATAGATAAAATGATAATAATATTCTCTACCCGTCTTAAAAATTGAAGATATTATACCAAAAATTTTCCTTTCAAACTATTTTTAATTCTTTCTCTCTCTCCCCCACTCTCTTTCCTCTCCCTTTCTTCTTTCTTTTTTTTCCTCCCTCTCCTCTCTTTCCCTTTCTTCTTCTCCTCCCTTCCTTCTTCTTTCCTTAGCCCGTATTTATAATAATTGATAAAATAAGATTATATTATTATTATTATTATTATTATTATTATTTTAATCATTATCTCTTAAAGAGATAAGGACTTTTTTTTTCAATAATTAATTTTATTTTATAATAATTAATTAACTAACTTGATTTTAATAATAAATATCTTTTTTTTTAATTTAAACTATAATTATTATTTTAATAAATATTTTTTTATAATAATTTAATAATATATATTATATTTATTTATTTATATAAATAAATCTTTTTAAAATTATTTAAAATATCTAAAATATTATTTAATACATTATTTTTAAAAACTTTTACATAAATTAATTTTCAAACATTACAAGCATGTCTACTAATCATAAGTATTATTATTAATTATTAATTATTATTATTATTATGCAATTATAAAATTATTATTAAATTTTATAGTAATACCTATGATAAATTTGTAATATTATAATTGTTATTACTATTTATTATTTTATTAATATTTTTAATTTTAATAATATTATCATTAGTATATTTATTATAAAAATAGTAATTATAATTATAATAATAAATATTAAAATTAGTAATTGAAATAATTAAAAAATAAAAAATAAAAAATAATTAATTGTTATTAATATTATTATTTATAATAATATAATAGATATTTGATTTTATTATTATATGAAAAAACTAAAAAAATAAAAAAGTAAAATCTTCAAAATCCGACTTCACTAAAAGATATAATCATTTTAAATGTAAAAAAAAAGTTATACTTTCACGATTTTAACACAAATCTTATTTAAAAACATGACTTGTATAGAAAAATGATTGGTTGAAAAAAATATCTTCCTTATAATTTATTATATTAATTATTATTGTTATATTAATATTATTAAATGTTGATAGGTTGTTGAGTTCATGATTAATAGGTTTTACTCATTTACATAATTTCTTAAATATTATCAATTTTAATAATTAAAAAATGAATTCATTTTATGTTTTTACCTAAAAATATCATTAGAATGTTATATATATATATATATATATAACAAGTCCTCACTCAGCATTAAACATGTATTTAAATTATTTATTACTAGTTTCTCAATAAATAAATAACAAGTCCTCATTCAGCATTAAACATGTATTTGAATTATTTATTACTAGTTTCTCAATATATATATATATATATATATATATAAAATTAGATATCCAAAACATCTCATCAATAGACTAATAGTGAAAGGGCTAGGAGCCATTAGCATTTTCAGAAAAAAGAAAACAAACAAAACCTATTTAAACAAGTCCTCACTCAGCATTAAACATGTATTTGAATTATTTATTACTAGTTTCTCAAAAAAAAAAAAAAAAAAATATATATATATATATATATATATATATATATATATATTAATATTATTACCTTAGTGACGAATTTTGGACTAGAATGATTGAAAGATTCTTCCATAAATTTTTTTAATTTTTTAGTTGAATTACTTTCCCATGCTAATGATGAATATAAAGTTGAGGGTACATCATAATGTGTGGACATCATGAGCAACGGAGACTCAATAAAACAATACGCCTCCTCGTCTGCAATTATTGACTCTGTGCAACCAGACACAGAAATCGAGGTCTGACACAGTCATTTTCATATATTTATATCTTAATTTTTTAAATTATTATAATAATATAATTAAATAATAAAAACTATTTAAATTAATAAAATAATATTATAATTAAATAAATAATTTTTTTTCTTATTGAACATTTTTGTTTCATCACCAAATTTATTTTTTAATTCACAGACAAATTTATATATATATATATATATATATATATATATATATATATATATATAAAGCTGAATTAAAGGGACTAGAAAGGATCATGGTTTCATTCCAAACATTTATATATATATATATATATATATATATATATATATATATATATTTTTAAAATTATTTTATTAAATAAAAATTATTTTTTTATAATAAATATTATTTTTATTTTTTTTCAAATTTTTATTTTTTAATTTATTCATTCATTTACTCTCATATTTTTTATTTCATTTTATAATATAAGAATTATAAAATTTTCTCATTAATTTTTAAATTTATATTTTTTTATAATTTTATCTCTATAATATAAAAATTATAATTTTTTTCTTCAATTTTTTAGTTTTATTTTTATTTTTTATAAAAAAGTAAAAGGTAGAAAAATAAAAAAATAAAAAAGATATTTCATAGTATTTTTTAAAATAATAATAAATAAATTTATTTTTTATTATTTTTGTTTATTATTATAATAAGTATAGTGTAATATAAAATTGCGAAACATTGATATAATTTTATTTATTTATTATAAATTAATTAATTATTTTAATATTTTATAATAATTTATTTCTATGTTAAAATATGAAAATAAAAAAATTAAATTTAAAAAATATCTAAAATTAAAATTATAGACTCAATTTAAAAAAAATAATTAAAATAAATTTACTTTTTTTAAATTTAAATTTAATTAATAATATTAAATATATAATATATTAGGCATGTCAACCAAAGATTTTATCTCCCCATCTATTCTCACTTTTAATAACTTTCACCTCGATTTCTACAGGTTAAAAATTTATTATTCTTTCATGTCTCATTAATTTTAAAAAATTATGACCCCTTCTTATCCAGACGAAATAAACATCCTCGGACATAACGACACCATCCCTCGACTAAAAACCCACTCAAGTTCATATTTCTTATAAGAAGAGCACTCTACGGTAAAATGGTTTCATAGATCGGAAGCTTTCTGATACACAGGAACCTCTTTCGAGGCAAGTGTAGAACATACTTGCATCTAAGTGGGGAACGATACTAAGAACTATAAGCTTCAAGCTTTCAGAGAAGAGAAAACTTAGAAAGAGAACATTTTAGAAAGAGAACTTGTATTGATTTCACTCGATTGTGTTCTGCCTTACAACATTACAAGCATCTCCTATTTATAGTAAAAGCAAGCAAACGGAATTTAAAGCTTCGCTAAACTAGAATGAAATTCGGACCCGAAACTTATGTTACAAGGTGAAATCTGAAATAAGATAATAAAACTACGACCCACACATCATAATGGCATTTCAAAGGACAAAATAGCATGATTCACACTTTATTTTAGTTATACATATCGACAAAGTAGAAAAGATAAGATAAGATTCGAAAATGATGTCTTATCTCTTCGTGGAAAAGTAAAGTTGATCCAGACTTATTTTCCTTAACACGTTTGCGGTAATCGCAATAGATACGTGTAAAGATAAGGGAATCATGCTTTAATAGCATGTCATAATGATAACCATTAACTAAAGCCTTTACTTTAGTCAGATCGGGTGGAGCCAGAATAATTCATCTGTTGGGCTTCGCTCCTTGTCATGCTTCATGTAGTGGGTCCCAGTAGGAATACATCTTATGCATCATCATTTCTTCCATCATATCTTCATTGATATTATCTGCTAGATCTTCGACCTTCTGGAAGGCTTCATCAGGAACGTTCATCTCTGCCCTTGATTTGAAAAATCTTATTTCTTGATATTTGTCTTATTTTGGGATGATCTTATCCATAGGATATGAATCAGGTGGTCTCTGGGATGAGCTGGCGATGTTGGGGTCCACTGGCTTGTGCTGGTAATGATTCACTTCACAGAGGTGATGCGCCAGTTGTGCATGATAACTGTTATCAAGTGGGTAAGTTTCAAAGCTGGCCCAAAGATAAGCTTCATTTCTTGACCATAGGTGTCCTGCTGGATTTAAGAGGTATGGACGGTGGATGATGAAGATCGAGGTCAAATTATTGAGAGAGTCTTCAGTAACTCCTTTCTGTTTTTGAAAATCTAGAATCTCCTTGAGCTTTTGTCTCCACCAGGGTATTGGAGAAAATCACTCGAGTAATGTCCAAAAATGGAACTTGTCTTTGTATGGATCTGTTAAAATTCTGTAAGTTGTTTGTGTTTTTAGTGCGATAGGAATGGAGTATTGAACAGTATCATACCAGATGGTCCATAGGGTAGGTTCACAAAGATCCCAACCGGGTTCACAGAATAGTTCAAAAATTCCCCCGGAGAGAATATCAGGGTTAAACATTAAGCTGAGATTATCTTATATCTCATGGTCTCATGTAAAAAGTAAAAATAACGGGTTTTAGCATAATGGAGAATATTGGCTGGAGTAGTTGGGTTTAAACCGGGTGGATAGACTTTGATGGTCTTGGCTTTGTTGGAGAGAGGTTTGACCATGAAAATAAGGGGAAGATTATGGGTGTCGACTATTAATTGGACAGTCTTTTTGGGTCTGGACAAAAAGTCAGGAACTGTGTTTGGATTTCCTTTGATGTGCTTAACAGTAAAATCATATCTGGAAAACCAGTCCATTAGCCGGAGAATCTGAGGATTAGGAGGCATCTTGTTCTTGAACTCTAAGATCTTCGAGAATGAAGAGTTGTCCATTTGTACCTCAAAGTGATATCCTCTAAGGTGGAAGTCAAACTTCTTTATTCCATTCTTGACAGCTAAGGCTTCCTTGAATGTGGTGTAGTAATGTTTCTCCGCATCTTTGAATTGTCCGCTTGCATGACCACAATAGTATCTTCTTCCATTTTCTTCTTCAATGAGTATTGCTCCCCAGTATTCATCACTGGCATCAGTCTGCAATATTCTTTTTCCGTTGCCTGAAATCTTTAGAGCTGGAGGAGCCTGGGCTATTTTCTTCAATTCTTTAATGGCTCTGGTATGTTCTGATCCTCATGGAGGCAGATTCTTCTTTTAAGAGCTTGGATAAGGGACTTGTACTCTTGGCAACATTAGGGATGGATTCTCTAAAGTAATTGACTATCCCGAGAAATTGTTGGATCTGCTTGACGGTCAGATTTTCATCAGGGAAGTTGAGGAGTTCCTCGACAATGTGAGGTTGAGGTTGATAAGAACCATGCCAGAAGTGCATTCCTAAAAAGTTGATTTCTTCTTGGGCCATATGGATCTTTTTCTCTGAGAGCATAATCCCATGTTGATGGGCTATTTCAAAAAATTGATCCACTAACTATTTGTGGGAGTCCATGTCTTGTGAGAACAATAAAATATCATCAATGTATACGATTGCTCTGTCTAGTATGGGCTCAAAGATTTTTGTCATGGCTTTTTGGAACAGTGATGAGGCTGTCTTAAGCCCAAAGGGCATTACTTTCCATTGGTATTGGGCATTGGGTATACATTCTGGGAAGAATTTGATTCCAATTGGAGCTCTGATGATCAGTTCGGTCTTAAAGACTTTTCCGTCAACTACTACGAAATAAGAGGCTTCTTTCTTCCAAAATTCTTTAGGAAGAATATCAGGATCCATCATGGATTTCTGGGCTCCTGTATCAAGGTAGATTATGGCTTGGATAGCTTTCTCATATTTAGACGAAGGGATTTAGACATCTAAGCATGGTTGTGGAGGAGAGACACTGATAAGATGAGTCTCTTGGAAGGAGAATACTGGAACATTATCAATCTCAGATTCCTCGGAATATTCTGATCCAGATTCATCAGAGGAGATGTTAAGAGCGAAGACAGTTTCTTCATCTGCAGAACTCTGTTTAGAATAGAGAGATTCTATGTCGTCTTTATCATCAAGCTGGAGGGTGAAGATGAGCTTGATGACTCTATTAGCTTTGTGGGGACAATTTGGAAAAATGTCTCTTTTTCTTGCAAATAAAGCACAATTGATCTTGTGCTTTTCCTCTGAACTTCTTTTTCTTAAAGAATTTAAAATTCTTTTTCTTCTTTTTCCGAAAAAGTGGCTTTTCTCGCTTCTTCTTTGTCTTGCAGTTGCCTGAACAAGGCTTCTTGAATTTAATCTCAAGATAAGGTTTTTGACAGGCTTTACTGAACTTACTTTTTTGAGTCATGATGTCAGAGAAGAACTCATGCTGTCTGCATAGTTTATCAACAACTTCTAAAGTCATCTAGTGAATTTGTCCCACTGTCAGAATAGTAAAGTCTTTCTGAATGAACATGGCTATCCTATTCAATTCTGGCTGTATCTCAGCAGGAAGAGATGCACCATAGGTGTTCTTCAAGCTTGGATCATTGAGTCCATTGAGATGGTATAATCTCTTACTCATCCTCTGGTAGTGTTTCTCCAAGTCCTTGATCTTGATTGAACAACATCTCATTTCGAAAATCTCTTGCCTGAGTTTTTTTTATCTATGATCGATCCATCACCTATGAATTCTTCATGTAAAGCTCCAAGTACTGTTGAAGTTTGACCTAGTTCATGGAACTGGTTTTGTCGAATAACTCCCAAATTATGATACCATCCCTTTAAAGTTCCTGTCATTCTGCAACAAAATTCTTCAATAACTTTATAGGAGTCAGAATTGTTGACTAATTTGGTATCTAACCATGCTTCAAATTCGATTAGTCTGGCTCTCCATTGGCTGGGAGGAATATCATCAATAGTGAACCAGGGTCCACCATTTGTCTTTGAAGACACATTTGTTCTTGTGGGTTCAGAGTCAGCTTCTTCGTCTAGAGGGTCATAGATTGATTCATGTCTGACTTTTGATATGAAAGTATTGGTCATCAATATCTGTGTAAGATCCTCATAGCTGGGAACTTCTGTTTCAGATCCTTCAGAAGTAAGGATTTCAGTTTCAGACTCCTCAGAAGCATGAACTTCAATTTCTGATTCTTCAGAGGACTCTTCAAGCATTGTAGGAGTATGTATCTGGAGTTGGAGTTGTAGGATTTGGAGAAGGAAAGGGTTCTCTGAGAGTATGGATCTTAGGAATCTTGAAAGACTGGGTCAAATGGTTCTTTCTGAGTTGGCCTTTTAGGTGAAGGAGAAGATTCTGAAGAAGGTTGGACAACCTTCTTTCCTTTGTCTGGCTTGGGTGCTACTGGTCTGAACCTAGACCTGTAAGCCGTTGCGGTTGGTAGGGACCATGTGGTTGGTGATGCTGGTCAGAAATAAGAAGTTGGATTTTGAAAAGAAGAATAGGCTGGAGTTGAAGAGAATAGAGATGTATAGTGATCTTTCTCTGGGTTTTGCTGCCTAATCTTTTCTTCGATGTAGTTATCCATCTCTTGAATCTGAGCTTTGAGTTTTCTGATTTCCCTTTCTTTGGCGTGAGATAATTCTCCGAAGACGGTGGTTTTTCAGTCTTCCTCTAACTTTGAGATTTCCGCAGAGAGTTGTTTATAGTGTTTCCTCAAAGTAGAATTAAGGTGCTGAAGCTTGTCGTTAGTCTCCTCAAGATGTGTGGAGATCTTGTCTATCTTTTTATCAATTTTCTGCAAGATAGAATTTTGAGCTTGAGCATTCTCTGTCTGCCAATTTAGGACTTTTTCGTCCTGGCTTAATGGTTTGGTCTTCCCATCTGGTCCAATTTCCTGACAAAAAACATGTGGTTTGGTTGTTGTCTTGGACATAGGATCAACGTTCCTTTCTAACGGAGGAAATTCCTCCTTGTAAGCTAAAGGGTTTATCATCATGCATGGAATGGGAGGAGCTACAGCAATAGGCTGAGGTGGCATGACAGAGGTTCTGCTCCTTTCTTGTTTGGAGAAGAAGAGACCTTCCTCTTCAAGGATCTTAGCATATCGCCTATATTTCCACAAGGGATCTGGCTCATATTGGCGGTGAATTCCTATCCACGGGCCTTTTCCAGGTTCAAATCTTCTGGAGGGAGAGAATGGAGGTTTGCAAGATCCTCCTTTAAAGTCATCATCATCATCACTATCTGAGTCATCATCATCCTCGTCACTAGTGTCTCCATAGTGGTCATCACAGTCATAGTCAGAATCGCATATTTTTGGGTCAGCATTCCAGATGAAGTATCCTCCTATCTTGTCAATAAAGATAGGTTTGCCATCAGGGCATACACTGGCGATTGGGATTTTACCTTCCTTGGTGGCAGGCGTTATCATCATTGACTGGAATATGGAGGTACTAGAACTTGGAGCATCTTCTGGATTCTTGAAGATAGTTCTGACAGTCCCATCTACAGATCTTCTAAATGTTGCTTCTGTGAACTGCATGGATTTCTGGTTATTGTGGAGTTTCTCATAGTTACCCTCTGCATCGGAATAAGCTTATGAAGCTCTTGTGAATAGATATTTCTAGGGATTCGAACTATGGAAGGTGTCTCATCTTTGTTATTGGCCATGACGAATAGTGCTCCATCTATACAGGATGGTAACGCAAGATTTATCGCATGATCTGACAACATGTATATGATTTGATGATGAAGAGTAGTCGATAGTGCATCAGCTACTTGTTCAGCTCCAGTGATCTAGATCTGAACCTTCAATCTCTGGGAGATTGTGGGATCCTTCAAGCTAACGTTGAAGTTGGGAAAGATGGTGAGAACTAAACTTCTAGCATGAAGAGTAGTTAGAACAGTACCGATAACGGCATGCTCATAATGAAGGTAGTTGGAGTCTAAGAGAGAGACTCTAGCTGAGACAGGTAATCCCCGTCTTCCGTGGAGAGAGAGGACAAGTCGGATTGCTCCATAATAGAGATGAGTATAACCCTTAATTTTCCAATGCCTGATGAGATCTTTGGGGATCTCAATGTTGACATATTGTTCTTCTATAGTGGATGCTAAGGCACACTGGTCCATCCTGGAGGATTGGACGTACTCCTTGACATGAGGTCTTATGGTGGAAAGAAGACGAGTGATAGATCTAAGGGTAGATATTTGTCTTCTAAAAATATTATAAGGACTAAGGAGAGGACTGAACGTCTCAGAGATTTGAGCGTCTTCTGGGACATAGGAATATTCTATGAGGTTTTCTATTTTTGAAGAAAGAGTTTTTGAAATATTTTTGGGAAGAGAAAGAGTTGAGTTTAACAAAACGGGACCAATGGAACCGAACTCTGATGGTGTTGTTTGGTTATTCATGTTTAAAGGTTTCTCTTACTCACTTTCCACTTATAATTCCTCTGTCTGAAATGGTATCAGAGGAATATCATCAATACTGAACCAGGGTCCACCATTTGTCTTTGAAGACACATTTGTTCTTGTGGGTCCAGAGTCAGCTTCTTTGTCTGGAGGGTCATATTCATGTCTGACTTTTGATCTTGAAGTATTGGTCATCAATATCTGTGTAAGATCCTCATAGCTGGGAACTTCTGTTTCAGATCCTTCAGAAGTAAGGAATTTAGTTTCAGACTCCTCAGAAGCATGAACTTCAATTTCTGATTCTTCAGAGGACTCTTCAAGCATTGTAGGAGTATCCGGAGTTGGAGTTGTAGGATTTGGAGAAGGAAAGGGTTCTATGGTCATTTAAGAGTATAGATCTTGGGAATCTTGAAAGACTGGGTCAAATGGTTCTTGTTGAGTTAGCCTTTTAGGTGAAGGTTGGTCTTCGAAAGAAGATTCTGAAGAAGGTTGGGCAACCTTCTTTCCTTTGTCTGGCTTGGGTGCTACTAGTCTTAACCTAGACCTGTAAGCCATTGCAGTTGGTAGGGACCATGTGGTTGGTGATGCTGGTCGGAAATAAGAAGTTGGATTTTTGAAAAGAAGAATAGGTTGGAGTTGAAGAGAATAGAGATGTATAGTGATCTTTCTCTGGGTTTTGCTACCTAATCTTTTCTTCGATGTAGTATCCATCTCTTGAATCTGAGCTTTGAGTTTTCTGATTTCCCTTTCTTTAGTGTGAGATAATTATCCAAAGATGGTGTTTTTCCAGTCTTCCTCTAACTTTGAGATTTTCGCAGAGAGTTGTTTGTAGTGTTTCCTCAAAGTAAATTAAGGTGCTGGAGCTTGTCGTTAGTCTCCTCAAGATGTGTGGAGATCTTGTCTATCTTTTTATCAATTTTCTGCAAGATAGAATTATGAGCTCGAGCATTCTCTATATGCTAATTTAGGACTTCTTCGGCCTGGCTTTATGGTTTGGTCTTCCCATCTGGTCCAATTTCCTGACAAACATGTGGTTTGGTTGTTGTCTTGGACACAAGATCAACGTTCCTTTCTAATGGAGGAAATTCCTCCTTGTAAGCTGAATGATTGATCATCATGCATGGAATGGGAGGAGCTACAAGAACAGGCTGAGGTGGCATGGCAGAGGTTCTGCACCTTTCTTGTTTGGAGAAGAAGAGACTTTCCTCTTCAAGGATCTCAACATATCGCCTATATTTCCACAAGGGATCTGACTCATATTGGTGGTGAATTCCTATCCACGGGCCTTTTCCAGGTTCAAATCTCCTAGAGGGAGAGAATGGAGGTTTGCAAGATCCTCCTTTAAAGTCATCATCATCATCACTATTTGAGTCATCATCATCCTCGTCACTAGTGTCTCCATAGTGGTCATCACAGTCACAGTCAGAATCGCACATTTCTAGGTCAGCATCCCAGATGAAGTGTCCTCCTATCTTGTCAGTAAAGATAGGTTTGCCATCAGGTCTCTTCTTCTCCAAACAAGAATGGTGCAGAACCTCAGCCATGCCACCTCAGCCTGTTCCTGTAGCTCCTCCCATTCCATGCATGATGATCAACCCTTCAGCTTACAAGGAGGAATTTCCTCCATTAGAAAGGAATGTTGATCCTGTGTCCAAGACAACAGCCAAACCACACGTTGTTTGTCAGGAAATTGGACTAGATGGGAAGACCAAACCATTAAGCCAGGACGAAGAAGTCCTAAATTGACAGACAGAGAATGCTCGAGCTCAGAATTCTATCTTGCAAAAATTGATAAAAAGATAGACAAGATTTCCACACATCTTTGTTGAAACATGCAAGGATATGAATGTTGAACATATATGGATATGAAACTTGTTGATTTTGATGATGATTCAAGAATAAAAGACTTAAAGATTTGAAGACTTGTAATGCTATGTAATAACTCTGTTTTTATGATTTTGAGTCTATAATATTAGAGTCCAAGATAGCTAGCACATAGTCCACTCTTTAAAGGCTTTAAAAACTCATTTTTTTTTATCAAAAACATACTGGATTAATCGATTAAATGGCAGGATAATTGATTATTACAGAGAGAAAACCATTTTCAGCATCTGCTCTATGGAATAATCAATTAAACCCCTTGTTAATCGATTAACTGGGTTATTAATCAATTAAATGCCCGGTTAATCGATTAAACTGAACTATTTTGGGTTCCCTGCGAATTTGGCTCTAGAATAATCAATTAACACTCAAGATAATCGATTATTTCAATCAGATATGTGTTTTGAATTTCAAAATTGGACCAAGTTTCGAAAACCCTATTCCCAATTCATCTGTTTTCGAAAATCCCCAATTCCCAAACCCTAATCTTTCTACTTAAGGTTCTCTATGACTCTCTGCAAATTGAACAACCTTTTTCAAATAAAAGTTAAGAGTTGTGACTGCCAGAGAACTGTTTGTTGGGAGGAAAAAGGGGATTTTGAGACCTAGTGTGGGCTAGAAGCGATAAGAATAACTGAGTGGGTTTTCTTGGTAGATTGTGTGTTGTACCGTCTTTAGGGAAAATTGTTCTTCATCCTTTGTGGATTCAAAGGAGGTGTTCATCTCTTGTGTGACTCAAGAGAGGTGTATTCTTTACCTTATCTTTTCATTTGTAATATGTTTGTATAACTGTGATTATAGTGACAGTGTTAATCCTCTGTTTGAGTGATTAGCAACTGGACGTAGGGTCTTTTGATCCGAATCAGTATAAATCGACTGTGTAATACTCTATCCCTTCTCTATTTACTTTACACAACATTTTAATCGGTGAAAATTGGGAAACTTTTTAAAACCCTAATTTTTGTTTAAGAAACCAATTCACCCCCCCTCTTGGTTTTTGTCCGTAAACGCAAACATTCCGTTGCACGATTCTAACAAGTGGTATCAGAGCTTGCTTTGATAGTCATTCAAATTTTCAAAAATGTCCAGACAAAATCAAACGTTTGCCGATGGTGCTTCTATCAATAGACCCCCACTTTTTATGGGGCAAAATTATCCGTTTTGAAAGGTTAGAATGCAAATATTTTTAGAGTCTGTTGATAGAGGTGTTTGGGACGCAATTTTAAACGGACCTTTTATTCCTAAAATTACTGAAAACGGAGAAGAGGTACCAAAACCATTTTCTAGATGGTCGGCTGAGGAAAATAGAAAAGCCCAATATGATGTTAGGGCTAGAAATATTATTTCATCTGCTTTAACCCTTGATGAGTTTTACAGGATCGCTGTCTGTAAAAGTGCTTAAGAAATGTGGGAAATGTTAAGAGTAACCCACGAAGGTACCGACGATGTAAAAAGAGCACGGAAGAATTCATTGATTCAAGAATATGAGATGTTCCTGATGCAACAAGGGGAAACAATCTTTGATGTTCAAAAGTGTTTCACGCACATAGTGAATCATCTCACCAGGTTAGGTAAAATTTTTGATGTTGATGAATTAAATGTAAAAATTCTGAAATCTTTGGATAGGAAATGACAACCTAAGGTGACTGCCATGACGGAGTCACAAAATCTAGCAATAATGTCTATGGTGGCGCTCTTTGGAAAGTTGAGAGAGCACGAACTTGAACTTGGAAGGCTAAATGATGAAGAAGGTCAACATCAAAGAGGAACTTAGCCTTCAAAATTGAAATTTTCAAGAGTAAGAACAAGAAGGAAGAAGAAGACTCAGAAAATGAAGAAGAAGAACAATTGAGTCTTATGATAAAGAAATTTACCAAGTTTATGAAAGCCAAAGGGAAGCAACCCTTCAAAGGTAAGGGAAAGGTAAGAGAAAATACTTCCTTAAATATTAAATGTTATGGTTGTGGAAACAGGACATGTAAAAACCGAATGTCCAAATAAGAAGAATGAAGATCATAAAAGCAAGAAATTCTTCAAGAAGAAAGCCTATATTGTTTGGGATGATAGTGACTCAAGTTCGGAGTCAAGTGATTCGGAAATAGAAGCTAACATTTGCTTGATGACAAAAGACAATATATCTTCCGACTTTGAGGTTAGTGGTTCCGACTCTTCCTCAAGTGATGATGAAAATAACTTTGATGAATTACAAAATGCATATGAAGAATTGTTTAATGCTTTTAAGGACTTGAAAAAAATGAATATAAATATGTTAAAAAGTGTTTGAATAAATCCGAAAAAGAGGTGGAGTCCTTAAAAACGAAAATTGTATGTTTAGAGGAAAATGATAGTAAGAATATAGCATGTGCATCATGTAAAGAGTATGAATATGAAATTGATTTATTTAGACATTTGCTTGATAAATCTAAGAAGGAAATAAGTGATAATTATAAGGAGAAAGTTGTTATTGTTCAAAATAGAGAAAACCATCATGTTCTTTTGAAAAAGCCTAAAATTAAAAATAAGAGAGTATGGGTTGAAAAATGAACTAAAACTTCAATAGTTAGAAATGTATCATATTCAAGAATTACATCTAATGCATGCTTTTATTGTATGAATCATGGTCATACCTCAAATAGATGTAAAATTAAGCATTTTGGTGTTCCTAAAGGAAAATATGTTTGGGTTCCTATAGTTAAATGATTTGTTTGTCTCTAACCCCAAGGACCCAAAAGTTATGAGGACCTAAGATTACTATGTTCTTATTTTGTAGGAAACTTCCAAATCCAAGAAGTCTATGTGGTATCTTGATAGTGGATGCTCAAAACATATGACCAGAGATAAAACGAAATTTGTAAGTTTCAAAGCTAAAGAACAAGGATATGTAACCTATAGGGACAACAACAAAGGAAAGATACTTAGATTTGGAAATATTGGTGGTGCAAACACTTTGGAGATAAATGATGTGCTTCTTGTTGATGGGCTAAAGCATAATCTCCTAAGTATAAGTCAACTTTGTGATAAAGGATTCAAGGTAATCTTTGAAAGTAAATTTTGTACCATACATTTAAACACTACAAGAAAATCGCGTATTACCGATGGATATTTACCGACGGAATTGTAGCCGTCGGAAAATAATCATTACCGACGGAAATTACCGACGGATATAAAATATTTGTGAAATTTGATGTTACCGACGGATATATCCGTCGGTAAAATAATAATTAGTTACCGACGGATATATCCGTCGATAAATCCGTCGGTAATTTATAGATGAATTTACCGACGGATATATCCGTCGGTAAATCCGTCGATAAATTAACAAGTAATTATCGACGGATATATCCGTCGGTAAATTCATATGTAAATTAAAAATTATTTACCGACGGATAAATCCGTCGGTAAAATTATATAATATAATTTAATTATTCACTAATTAAAAAATAAAATATTTTTTATTTAATAATTTAATTTAATCATAATTAGATTAATTTATAATAATTTATTAAATTAAGTAATTTTAAAAATAAATATTTAATTATATATAAATATATATATATATATATATAAATATATAAAAATATAAAAATATAAAAATATATAAAAATATATAAATATATAAATATAAAATATAAATATATATAAATATATATAAATATAAAATATAAAATATAAATATATAAAAATATATAAATATATAAAAATATATATAAATATAAAAATATATATAAATATATATAAATATATATAAATATATATAAATATATATAAATGTATATAAATATATATAAATATATATAAATATATATAAATATATATAAATATATAAAAATATATAAAAATATATAAAAATATATAAAAATATATATATAAATATATAAAAATATATATATAAATGTATATAAATATATATAAATATATATAAATATATATAAATATATAAAAATATATAAAAATATATATATAAATATATATAAATGTATATAAATATATACAAATATATATAAATGTATTTGTATATTTGTATATAAATATAATTTATTTGTAAATTGTTATCAAGAAATTCTAGTAGCTTAGTGGTTGGAGTATCGACCTCTGACTCTAAGGTACTGGGTTCGAATCCTGCCAATGACATTTCTCTTAATCTGACAATAATTCAAAGTTATAAAAATATAATATGGAGAAATAATTAAAATAATAAATAATAAGAATATAAGGGGGAGGGGTTCTATAAAAATAATAATGTTATAAATAAGTAAAATATTTAATAATTAATAAAATTATTACCGACGGATCCGGATCCGTCGGTAATTTCGCAACATATTTACCGACGGATAAATCCGTCGGTAATATTTACCGACAAGCAAATTTCCGACGGATTTTTGGCCGTCGGAATTCCGTCGGTAATATTCATTTACCGACGGATTTTTGTTATTACCGACGGATTTTGACCGTCGGTAATTTTAATATTTCTTGTAGTGAAAGGGTTCCGAAAATATAGCATTGAAAGACATTAGGCATAATAATATCTATTTGATTGATTTGGATTGTATACATGATACTAGTATAACATGCTTAGTTGCTAGGGAAGAAAACCCATGGTTATGGCATAAGAGAGTGGCTCATATAAATATGCATCAATTAAGCAAATTAATATCAAAGGACTTAGTTGTTGGTTTGCCTAAGTTAAAGTTTGAAAAAGATAGATTATGTGATGCATGTCAAAAAGGTAAACAAGTAAAATCATCCTTTAAATCTAAGAATGTTATTTCCACATCAAAACCTTTAGAACTATTACACTTATATTTATTTGGTCCATCTAGGATAAAAAGTTTTGGTGCAAATTATTATGTTCTTGTAATTGTTGATGATTTTTCTAGATATACTTGGACATTTTTCCTAACATTAAAAAGTGAAGCTTTTAAGGTCTTTAGGAAGTTTTCCAAGCAAATCCAAAATGAGAAAGACTTAAGAATTAAGGTGTTAAGATGTGACCATGGTGGAGAGTTTCAAAATGAATGGTTTGAAAATTATTGTGAGGAAAATGGTATTTTGCATAACTTTTCTGCACCTAGGACTCCCCAACAAAATGGTGTAGTAGAATGGAAAAATAAGTCACTAGAGGAACTTGCTAGAACCATGCTAAATGAATCAAATGTTCCTAAATATTTTTGGGCTGATGCTGTAAGTATTGCATGTTATGTGTTGAATAGGATGCTTATTAGGCCAATTATAAAATTAACTCCTTATGAACTATTAAATGGTAGAAAGCCTAATGTTGCTCATTTAAAAATATTTGGATGTAAATGCTTTATTTTAAATAATGGAAAAGATAACTTAGGAAAATTTGACTCAAAAGCCGATGAGGGCATTTTCTTAGGTTATTCACTAACTAGCAAAACATATAGAGTGTTTAATAGAAGAACTTTAAATGTTGAAGAATCTGTACATGTCACCTTTGATGAAATTGTAGACCTTGAGGGAAATCCTCTTGAGTCAAATAAAGAAGTTGCAGGTGATGATGAGTACATAAGAGAGACTCTAGAAGAAATGTACTTGAATAAAAATGAGTCATCTCAACCAACTGAATTAGAAAAAGAATGGCAATCACCAAGAGGACTCTCAATGGACAATATAATTGGTGATATCTCAAAAGGGGTAAGAACAAGAAATATGACAAATTTCTGCATGTCTGTAGCTTTTGTTTCACAGATAGAACCCAAAAGTGTTGAAGAAGCTCTTAAAGATGACCAATGGTGCATAGCAATGCAAGAGGAACTTAATCAATTTGAAAGGAATCAAGTCTGGGAATTAATTCCAAGAGAAGAATCACATCAAGTAATAAGAACAAAATGGGTATTTAGAAACAAACTTGATGAAGATGGAAATCTAACAAAGAACAAAGCCAAACTTGTTGCCAAAGGTTACTGTCAAGAGGAAGGTATTGATTATGATGAAACTTATGCTCCTGTTGCCAGGTTAGAGGCTATACGCCTACTTCTTGCTTATGCCTCATTGATGAAATTTAAATTATATCAAATGGATGTTAAAAGTGCATTCTTAAATGGGTTTATCAAAGAAGAAGTATATGTGGAACAACCCCCTGGATTTGAAGATTTTAAATATCCCAATCATATTTTTAAATTGAAGAAAGCCTTATATGGTTTAAAACAAGCTCCTAGGTCTTGGTATGAAAGATTAAGTAGTTTTCTAACTTCAAATGATTTTTCTAGAGGAAAAATTGATTCCACTTTGTTTATTAAGAAAGTAAAAGAACATATAAGTTCAAGTATATGTTGATGATATCATTTTTGGATCAACTGATAATTCCTTGTGTGTAGAATTTGCTAAGATAATGCAGGGAGAATTTGAAATGTCAATGATGGGAGAATTAACATTCTTCCTTGGACTTCAAATTAAACAATTTAAAGATGGTATTTTTGTGTCTCAAACTAAATACTGCAAAGAGATTCTCAAGAAATTTGGAATGGACACTTCAAAGAAAGCTAACACACCCATGGGAACTTCATGTTATTTAGACAAGGATGAATCAGGTTTGGAAATAAATCAATCTATGTATAGAGGTATGATAGGTTCACTATTATACTTAGCTGCAAGTAGACCTGATAATTCTGTTTGTGTGTGTGCTAGATTTCAAGCATGTCCAAAAGAATCTCATTTAACTGCAGTAAAAAGAATTTTAAAATATTTAAAAGGAACTACAAGTTTTGGTTTATGGTATCCATCTGAAGCTTCTCCTAGTTTGATAGGATATTCTGATGCTGATTATGGTGAATGTAAAATAGATAGAGAGAGTACTAGTGGAACATGTCATTTGTTAGGATCATCCTTAGTGTCTTGGCACTCTAAGAAACAAGCATGTGTTGCTTTATCCACTACTGAAGTTGAATATATTGCAGTTGGTAATTGCTGTGCTCAAATTTTATGGATGAAACAACAATTAGAAGACTATAGTATCTTTCTAAATGATATTCCTTTGATGTGTGATAATACAGGTGCAATAAATCTTACTAAGAATCTAGTAATGCACTCTAGAACTAAGCATATAAAGATTAGACATCACTTCTTAAAAGATCACATTAGTAAAGGAAATTGTAAAATCGAATATGTTGATACAAAGCATCAATTAACAGATATTTTTACTAAATCTCTTCCCAAAGATAGATTCTATGATCTTAGAAGAGACTTAGGAATATTAGAAATAGTCTAAATTCTGCTTAACTAATCAATTTTTGCATGATTGTACTGTAATAATCGATTATATAGGGTTTTAATCGATTATCATGTGTCTAAACCTTAAAAATTTGATGATCTCTTGGGAATAATCGATTATTTGAAGCAATAATCGATTATCTGCACCTACATATCCAAAATCTGAAGTTTCTCTCTGGAATAATCGATTATTTCAAGCAATAATCGATTATCTACTTATTTAATCAATTAACAACATCAGCTAATCGATTATTTGGTTCAGTTGATGGTTTAATTGATTAACTGAAGCTTTAATCGATTAAACTGGCACGTTTTCATGGACTAGCCGTTTCAAACGGCTATTTTGACACTCTTTCACCCAAATATGACCGTTTATGACCGTTTCCCTTGTTCACTATATATAGGAAGCCTTCATTTCACTTATCCACACCTCAAATTCTTGAGTCCAAGCATTCTTGCATCATTTAAGCTCTCTTGCTTTCTCCAAATCTCATTTGCCTTCAAAACTCTCTTGTTTTCTTTCCTTCTAATCCTAATGGCTTCCTCATCTCGTGCTAAGATCCCCACAATAATAATATCTGCCCCTGCCTCTCATCCCCGTCCAAATTCTGTTGAAGGATGGATCTCAGACGATGGGGGTAGACAAGAATTTCTCACCTTCTGGAAGGAAAGGGATATCATCACTCCAAAATACATTATTGGTGATCAATTCATCAATAGGGGATTTAATTTTCCAAATCTTCTTGAAATTCAAGGTGTTCTCCCATTTATCCAAATGCAAGGTACTTACTACCCTGATCTAGTTAGGATATTCTATTCTCGTTTTAAATTTAGAGATCATGTAGCTACTTCTCGTGTCAAGGGTGTGACTATCATCCTTGATGACGATATATGGGAAAATGTTGCCCATTTTAATGTGAGAGAAGATGCTATCAATATTTTTGCAGAGTTAGAAGACTTTGATAGAATTATGGCTTACCACTCATTTCTCCGCAACCCCTCCATGGAAATTGGGCGACTTCTATTGGCCGGTCCATTAAAGAAGGAAGAACAATTGCTACTGCATCTCATTGTCTGGATTTTATGTCCCCGGGAAACCAACCATGCCCAATGCTCATCTATTGATCTTCGCATTATTTATGCCATCATGAATAATGAGCTAATTGACTGGGGTAGTCTAGTCACCATGACAATGCTTAAAGCTAAGCGTCATCCTACTTTCAAAATTCCATATGCTCTTCTTATTTCTCGTATTTTAGAATACAAAGGAGTGAATGTTGAAGGAGAGCAAACGGTAAGGACGATAAATTCAAATAGAATGCTTGACAGCACGCTAACTCAGTTGCAAATGGTGCGTGTCAATGGAATCTACGTGCACAAAGATGACACTCCCAACATGGCTGAAAATGATGAAGATTCTGATGAAGAGATGCCTATAGCTGCTGAATTTCCTACTGAAAATATACATACTACTGGGACATCATCTGCCCCTCCTATATCCTGCCAATCAATGGAAGATATGCTCTTTGATATGAATCAAAGAATGCAAGAATTCTTCACTATCTCTCAAGAACGACATGAGGAAATCATTCGTCGTATCTCAGATGTAGATGATAGGGTTTGTAATTTAGAGGATAGATTTGATGCTCAATTCAATAACGATGCAAGTGAAGAGTTTTAATCTCTTCCTCATATCTTCTTTTTTGTAATTACTTTAATTTATGGAATAAAATTGGTATTTTTGCTTTGTTTGAGGGGGAACTATTTTCTATATCCTATGCACTTATTGAGGGGGAACTTTCATTTTTTTGATCATAATCAAAATAGGGGGAGAAATTATTTAAAGCCTCTTATGTTTCTTATATTTATTAAATTTAAATGTTATCTGGTGTGTTTAATGTTTTTGTTAGTTGTGACAGATAAAACATGTTATTACAAAGAGCTTTAAAGAAAATTTTGATCATCATCAAAAAGGGGGAGATTGTTGAAACATACAAGGATATGAATGTTGAACATATATGGATATGAAACTTGTTGATTTTGATGATGATTCAAGAATAAAGGACTTAAATATTTGAAGACTTGTAATGTTATGTAATAACTCTATTTTTATGATTTTGAGTCTGTAATATTAGAGTCCAAGATAGCCAGCATATAGTCCACTCTTTAAAGGCTTTAAAAACTCATTTTTTATCAAAAACATACTGGATTAATCGATTAAATGGCAGGATAATCGATTATTACAAAGAGAAAATCATTTTTAGCATCTGCTCTCTGGAATAATCGATTAAACCCCTTGTTCATCGATTAACTGGGCTGTTAATCGATTAAATGCCCAGTTAATCAATTAAACTGAGCTGTTTTGGGTTCCCTGCGAATTTGGCTCTGGAATAATCGATTAACACTCAAGATAATCGATTATTTCAGTCAGATATGTGTTTTGAATTTCAAAATTGGACCAAGTTTCAAAAACCCTATTCCCAATTCATCTATTTTCGAAAATCCCCAATTCCCAAACCCTAATCTTTCTACTTAAGGTTCTTTATGGCTCTCTGCAAATTGAACAACCTTTTTCAAACAAAAGTTAAGAGTTGTGATTTCCAGAGAACTGTTTGTTGGGAGGAAAAAGGGTCTTTTGAAACCTAGTGTGGGCTAGAAGCGATAAGAATCACTGAGTGGGTTTTCTTGGTGGATTGTGTGTTGTGCCGTCTCTAGGGAAAGTTGTTCTTCATCCTTTGTGGATTCAAAGGAGGTGTTCATCTCTTGTGTGACTCAAGAGAGGTGTATTCTTTACCTTATCTTTTCATTTGTAATCTGTTTGTATAACTGTGATTATAGTGACAACGTTAATCCTCTGTTTGAGTGATTAACAACTGGACATATGGTATTTTGATCTGAACCAGTATAAATCGACTGTGTAATACTCTATCTCTTCTCTATTTATTTTACACAACATTTTAATCAGTGAAAATTAGGAAAAATTTTAAAACCCTAATTTTTGTTTAAGAAACCAATTCACCCCCTTCTTGGTTTTTGTCCGTAAACGCAAACATTCCGCTGCGTGATTCTAACAATCTTGAGGAGACTGACGACAAGCTCCAGCACCTTAATTCTACTTTGAGGAAACACTACAAACAACTCTCTACGGAAATCTCAAAGTTAGAGGAAGATTGGAAAAACACCGTCTTCGGAGAATTATCTCATGCCAAAGAAAGGGAAATCAGAAAAATCAAAGCTCAGATTCAAGAGATGGATAACTACATCGAAGAAAAGATTAGGTAGCAAAGCCCAGAGAAAGATCACTATACATCTCTATTCTCTTCAACTCCAACCTATTCTTCTTTTCAAAATCCAACTTCTTATTTCCGACCAGCATCACCAACCACATGGTCCCTACCAACCGCAACGGCTTACAGGTCTAGGTTCAGACCAATAGCACCCAAGCCAGACAAAGGAAAGAAGGTTGCCCAACCTTCTTCAGAATCTTCTTTCGAAGACCAACCTTCACCTAAAATGCCAACTCAACAAGAACCATTTGACCCAGTCTTTCAAGATTCCCAAGATCCATACTCTCAGATGACCGTAGAACCCTTTCCTTCTCCAAATCCTACAACTCCAACTCCGGATATTCCTACAATGCTTGAAGAGTCCTCTGAAGAATCAGAAATTGAAGTTCATGCTTCTGAGGAGTCTGAAATTGAAGTCCTTACTTCTGAAGGATCTGAAACAGAAGTTCCCAACTATGAGGATCTTACATAGATATTGATGACCAATACTTCCAGATCAGAAATCAAACATGAATCAATCTATGACCCTCCAGACGAAGAAGCTGACTCTGGACCCACTAGAACAAATGTGTCTTCAAAGACAAATGGTGGACCCTGGTTCACTATTGATGATATTCCTCCCAGCCAATGGAGAGCCAGACTAATCGAATTTGGAGCATGGTTAGATACCAAATTATTCAACAATTCTGACTCCTATAAAGTTATTGAAGAATTCTGTTGTAGAATGACAGGAACTTTAAAGGGATGGTATCATAATTTGGGAGTTGTTCGACCAAACTAGTTCCAGGAACTAGGCCAAACTTCAGCAGTACTTGGAGCTCTACATGAAGAATTCATAGGTGATGGATCGATCATAGATAAAAAACTCAGGCAAGAGTTTTTTGAAATGAGATGCTACTCAATCAAGATAAAAGACTTAGAGAAACACTACTAGAGGATGAGAAAGAGATTCTACCATCTCAATGGACTCAACGATCCAATCTTGAAGAACACCTATGTTGCATCTCTTCCTGCTGAGATATAACCAGAACTGAATAGGATGACCATGTCCATTCAGAAAGACTTTACTATTCTAACAATGAGACAAATTCACCAGATGACTTTAGAAGCTGTTGACAAACTATGCAGACAACATGAGTTCTTCTCTGACATCATGACTCAGAAAAGTAAGTTCAGTAAAGCCTGTCAGAAATCTTATATTGAGATTAAATGCAAGAAACCCTATTCAAGCAATTGTAAGACAAAGAAGAAGCGGGAAAAGACACTTTTCCGGAAAAAGAAGAAAAATAATTTTAAATTCTTTAAGAAAAAGAAGTTCAGAGGAAAAATGAAAGTGATGAAGATCTTATTGGAATACTTTGACAAAGATCTCATTGATTTGATGAAGTCAAAGATGAAGTCAAAGGCAACTTTGCAGTGGACAAAAGTCACTAATGAAAGAATTAATGGTTGAGTTCAAGAGGGGGGGTGAATTGAACTTTAAAACTTTTTCGCCAATCTTACTTTCTTTTGGAAGAATGAGTTATCTTTATTCAATCTTTGCAAAGGTAATTTGATTTAAACACAGTACAATTAAAGACAGAAATTAAAAGAGATGAAAGAAGAATATTAACACACAAGTTTATACTGGTTCACTCTAATCCAGAGCTACATCCAGTTCTTGACAAACCAGTCAAGTTTCACTAATACCAAGTGAAAAATACAACCAGTAGATACTCACCAATCTACCCCAAGAACTATCTTGCAAAACCCACAAGACAGAATCTTGAAAACCACCCAGTAACCAAATCCAGTTACTGTACCAAGTGCAGATTACAATCCAACCTGCACAATCAAACTTTACAAAAGAATATGAAAAGAATAAACCTGGACTTGAAGTTTCTAATTGTCCAGAACCAATTCTATCAAGCACTTTCTCTCTTTGAATGACCACAATTCTGATCACAGACACCTTATGATATGAAAAAGATTCTTGAATGCGAGAAAGTCACGTATGAAAGTTTCACAGATTGATTTCACAAGTTTTCTCAAGTAGTGTGTTGTATTGTATATTCAAAAGATAGATCAAATCTGTATATATAGAGTAAATCAGAAAAACGAACGTTTCATCCGTTAAAAACTGTTTTAGAGAGTCAAAAGATAAGTTGGTTAGCGATGAAACAGGTTTAGAAGAGAATCTGATCGATTAAAACAGAAGAATGATCGATTAGATCGAGTTATGATCGATCAGAATAAAACTATGATCGATCAGAATGAGTTATGATCGATTAGAACAAAACTATGATCGATTAGAGTATTATTTCAATCGATTAAAAGATCGATTCAATCGATTGATTTCATTTAAAGTTCCTTTTAATTGATTAAGACATCGATTCAATCGATTGATTTCATTTAAAGTTCCATTTAATCGATTGATTCGAGTTTTAATGGATTAAAACAACTTAATGAAAAATGACAAGACTCTGTTTCAATCGATTGAAAATCATTTCAACAGATTAAATTCCTGCAAATACTTAGTTTAAGAAAAATAGTCTCTCTGTTTCAACAGATTGAAAAATATTTTAACAGATTGATTTTCTAAAAACTCTTAGACTGAAAAGATCTTTCTGTTTCAGCAGATTGAAAAATATTTCAACAGATTGATTTTCTAAAAACTCTTAGACTGAAAAGATCTTTCTGTTTCAACAGATTTAAAATCATTTCAACAAATTGAAAAATGCGAAACTTGATATTGAAAATTCATTGAGTTATTTTAACTTGTTGATTCCGCGAATCAATCAATTGAATTTTCGATTATGTATGACCATTTATTATGTTAAGTGATTTTAACAGATTGAAAATCCTTTTCAACGGATTAAAAAAACTTAGTTAATTCTTTTAATACTTAAACGTAAGTTTTTCATGCGAAAAATGATTTTCAATGAGATGCATCATTTTAAGGTGCTTATCACAAAATATAATGGCCTATCAAGAGATTAAGTGCTTAAACTTAAAACCTTAATCATCTACACACCCACAACCTAAGTTATATCTATGTCTTCATCAAATCCACCAAGTGCTTCAATCTCCCCTATTTGATGGAGACAAATAACCACTGCACCTGCAAAACAAAAATACCGGACTAGAGACATATATTTTGTGGTGTGTGTGTAGTGGATGCTTTAAGCAAAATACTTCTCCCCTATTTGATCGCATCAAATAGATTGTTGTAGTTACAGTCCAATGGGTCCACGTGGGAACCCCAAATAAAAACCAGAACATAAAAAATGAAAAGAAAACAGAATAACGAAACATAGAAAATCTTCATTCGTCCCCGGGGCCTTGATTGAATTGCAGTTCCACAATCCCGTTGTAAATATCTTCTAGTTGATTATCAATATGCTGGAACCTTGCAATGAAATTTTCATCCAAATAATGTCTGCAGAGCCCTCGGAGCGCGAGTCATCTCCATATGCCTCCTTTGGTCGGCTTGCAGTTCGCTCATTTGATGTAACATTGTTCTTTCAAACCGAGACGAGAGGAGTGCCACGGTCGAGCGGTGGATTGTATGGAATCATCTCCATTGGGTTCACTTCTTCCATTGGATCGGACGAACGTGCTGCGAAGTTCCGGGAATATTATCGGTGTTGATTCCTTCTTCTTGCTCTTCTTCTTCACTTTCTTCACTTCTCCCAAGCATCTTCTTTCGAGATCCATTCACCATCAACTTTAATAAATCCCATTTTGTGAAGAACGGAATTGTTTATTTCATTTGTTGGTCGGACGGTTTCAACAAGTTCTCCTTCAACATCAACACCAAAATGTGTTAAAAATTTAGAAATCAGAATAGCATAGGGATACCTGAAGTCACTAAGTCTCTTGGCTTTGATCATGTGATCCTTGATGACAAAGACCCAGTTCACACGTATTCGTGATGAATGTAGTACATCGTAACTAAATCTCCTTCATTTAGCACCGCATGATTGCTCCCCCGGGTGTAAGCTCGCCAAGAAACAATGAAAGCGAGAATCCTTTCTTCCAGCTTTCAACTTTCCAAGTGTTGAATGAACTTACGTAATCATGCCTATTCTTCGAGCAAGAGCGGAAATACTCGAACTTTATTAAATTCTTCAACATCCGAAGTACACCCTTTGGTGACTTTCACACCTACATCTTTTATTCCAAAGCAACTTCCTTCCGGACATTAGGTGTTATCTCAATGTCTACTCCTTTAACTTGGGTTGACAAAGTGGAACCTTCAAAGGATAAATTTGTGAAGAAAACTTTAATTAAGTCGTGGTAAATTCTACCATTCAACTCAAGAAACGATCGAAGTTTTTGATGTTGCAGTAACTTCCGAATGCCTTTGAATCCTTCGGCATCAAACCAAGAGAACTTTAACATTTTTGGAATGTTGGCTTGCTTCCCGCTTAATTCATGGATAAACAAATCCATTTTCTCTTGGTCCCCATTGAACCAAGTTTCAATCCTTCCTCCAACATTCTGTTCTTGCCTTGCAGTAGAGGACTCGCCTCTGCTGGACTTCTTCCTACCGGACTTTGTGCGCTTGAACATATTTGATTTTTGGAATGAACGAACGTAGAAGAACCGAGAAAAGAGAAGCTCAAAGAAGAAAATAATACTATAAGAATGAGAATACACAATCTTTATCAGCTTAAAAAAATTTTTGTCTTTACTCGATTTATTGTTTTCAGTGCAAGTGATGATAAAGAGGAGAGAGAATTGCTATTGTACACTTTAATTACCCACACATCCGATATCCAATCGTAGTCATTCAACTTTTATTGGATATCTTTGATATTTAAGAGAGTAGTTGAAGTTTATCTTGTTGTAAATGCTTTCAGCTTACTCGCAGAAATCGGTTAGAGACAAAGTACATACAACTAGCCCTAGAAGAAAAATAATCAATTGATATTTCGTGAAACCAACTGATTTTGTAATCGTAGATACTTATAAGTGAAATACACCGATTGAATCAAAAATTAAATCGATTATTTTGTAAAAGAAAATTATTCAGAGTACCATTAGTGAATTCAATCGATTGAATCGAAGATTTAATCGATTGATTTATAGAAGAAAATGTGCAGAGCAACAAGATTAATGAAATAAATCGATTAAAAACTTATTTAATCGATTGAACTACTAACACATCAATATCGATGAGTAAGAATCAGAAAATCAACAGATTATTTCACAATTTCAATCGATTGAAACAAATAATATCAAGTTATTCATGCAATTATTAATCGATTGAACTTGTTATCAGCCTGTTAAAAAGCATACAATCACCGTAACAAATTAGTTATGCAATACTAGATATATCTAGAATTCCTAATTCAGTCCTAAGCATATTAAGTCTATCTCTAGGAATTGGTTTAGTGAATAAATCAGCTAACTGTTTTTCAGATTCAACGAATAAAATCTCACAGTCACCCCTAGATACGTGTTCTCTAATAAAGTGATGTCTAATTTCAATATGCTTAGTTCTAGAGTGTTGAATAGGATTCTTAGTTAAGTTTATTGCACTAGTATTGTCACAAACCAGAGGTACCTTGTTTAGAGTTACTCCATAATCTGTTAGTTGTTGCTTGAGATAAATGCTTTGAGCACAACAGCTCCCAACTGCAATGTATTCAGCTTCTGCAGTTGATAGAGCAACACACGCTTGCTTTTTGCCGTGCCACGATATAAGACTCGCTCCCTAGTAGATGACAAGTACCAGAGGTACTTTTTCTGTCCAATCTACATCCTGCAAAGTCGAATCGGAAAATCCAACAAGTTTAAGGGATGCACCCTCAGGATACCATAGTCCAACATTAACTCGTTCCCTTGAGGTATTTCGAATCCTTTTGGCAGCGGTAAAATGAGATTCCTTTGGATTTGCCTGAAATCTTGCACAAAGACACACACTAAACATAATGTCAGTCTACTAGCAGTTAGATACAATAGTGAACCAATCAAACCTCTATATTTAGTTTGATCAACGGGTTTTCCTTTTTCATCTAAGTCTAGACAACGAGTTAGTAGACATGGGTGTAGAAGACACCTTGCAGCTTTGCATACCAAATTTCTTTAACAATTCATTGCAGTATTTAGATTGACTAAGAAAAATGCCATTTCTTAATTGTTTAACCTGGAGACCAAGGAAGAAATTTAATTCTCCCATCATGGACATTTCAAATTCACTTTGCATTTCTTTTACAAACTTATTACACATGACATTATTAGTGGAACCGAAAATGATATCATCCACATACACCTGCACCGGAATAATGTCGGTCCAGATTTCTTAATGAACAGAGTTTTATCAACCTCACCTCGCTTGTACCCTTGATCAATTAGGAAGTTACTTAACCTCTCATACCATTGTCTAGGTGCTTGCTTTAAACCATAAAGGGCCTTTTTTAATTTGTAGACATGGTCGGGATGCTTGTGATCTTCAAACCCAGGAGGTTGAGAAACATATACTTCTTCATTGATGAGTCCATTCAGAAAGGCACTCTTTACATCCATCTCGTAGTAATCTGAAACCACTTAAGCGAGCATAAGCTAATAACAATCTAACAGCTTCAAGTCTAGCTACAGGTGCAAAGGTTTCATCAAAATCAATACCCTCTTGTTGGTTATACCCTTTGGCTACCAATCTAGCTTTATTTCTAGTAATAATGCCGTGTTCATCTAGCTTGTTTTTGAATACCCACTTAGTACCAATTATATTGATATCTTTGATTTTAGGAACTAATTCCCACACTTTATTTCTTTCAAATTGATTAAGCTCATCATGCATGGCACTAACCCAGTATTCATCATTTAATGCTTCTTTAACTGTCTTAGGCTCTATTTGTGAAATGAATGCCATATGATTACAGAATTGATTAAGAGAATGTCTAGTAGATACTCCCTTATTAATTTGCCCGATGACATTGTCTAGAGAGAGATTTCTTGGGACAATCCACTCTTTAGGAAGCTCTTCCAGAACATCTTCTTCCTGTTCTTCAGTAATTGTTGGAGAATTAGCTTTTGCTGGGTCCACTGATGGATCATCTTCTTCAACAGTACGCTGATCTGTGTTACTGGCATGTTTCAACTGATAAGAATTATCGGCTAAATCTTCTTTATCTGCAGTACTCGTTGTTTTATTCTCGCACTACTCGAGGAGACTCATTAAACACAACATGTACCGATTCTTCAACAGATTTAAGTCTTAAATTGTAAACTCTATATGCATGACCGTGAGTTGAGTAACCAAGAAAAATTCCTTTATCGATTTTTCATCAAACTTGCCAATATTTTCTTTCCCATTGTTTAAAACGAAACATGTACATCCAAAAACTCGAAATAGTTTAAGTTGGGTTTTCTTCCTTTGTACGAGTTCATATGGGGTTTTCTTAAGCATGGGTCTAATCAAGACTCTATTCAAAACATGACAAGCAGTGTTTACTACATCTGCCCAAAAGTATTTAGGTAAAGAATTTTCACACAACATTGTTCTAGCAAGTTCTACAATAGATCTGTTCTTTCTTTCCACAACACCGTTCGTTGAGGAGTTCTTGGAGCAGAAAAATTGTGTTTTATACCAAACTTTTCACAAAATGATTCAAACTTTTCATTTACAAATTCTCCACCATTGTCACTTTGAATTGATGTAATAAAATACCCTTTTTCATTGTGTAAAACCTTGGCAAGCTTTTTGAAAGATTTGTAAGAATCAGATTTGGCTTTAAGAAAAATAGTCCAGGTAAATCTGGAAAAGTCATCAACAATTACCATGATATAAAGATTACCACCTAGGCTTTTATTCCTTGAAGGACCAACCAAATCCATGTGCAGCAGTTCCAAAGGTTTAGAAGTTGAAACAATATTTTTGTTTGAAAAAGATTTTCTAGTTTGTTTGCCTTTCAAACAAGCTTCACAGATTTTGTCTTTCAAGATCTGAAGCTTAGGCAGACCTGAAACTAAATCTTTTGAAATCAGTTTGTCAAGATGTTTAAGATGTATATGAGCAAGTCTTCTATGCCACAACCAAGATTCTTCTTCTTTAGTAAGAAGACAACTTTGAGATGATATAGACTGTTTGATATCTAACATGTATATATTGTTTAACCTCTTACCTACCAACATTACCGTATCGATTCCGGCTCACAAATAAGGCACTTTTCTCGGTTTGAAAATGACTTTGTGACCAAGATCACATAACCGACTTATGCTTGTCAGATTGTGCTTGAGACCTTCAACCGGAAGAACATTGTGAATGATTACTGATTCACCATCACCAATATCTCCGGAACCTAGAATTCTTCCTCTCGTTGTTGTCTCCATAAGTCACATGACCTCCATTCTTCAATTTCAGACTTCGGAATTTTGAAATGTCACCTGTCATGTGCCTTGAGCATCCGTCGTCTAGATACCAAAGGGACTCTTGTTGCTGTTCCCGAAAGATCAAACATCAAGTATTTGGTACCCTTACGTATTTTGGGTCCTTAGGAGTCAATTTTTCGTTTAACATGTTTTGGAACCCATCTTTTCTTACCTTGCGGCACAAAATATTTTCTAGCATGACAGAATTTTATAGTATGTCCTTTCTTCATGCAAGTAATGACAAGATGAGAAAGGGGATGTCGTTGTTTTTCTGTATGAAAAGAAGTTCAAATATTTTTTTGTTTTTACCCCAGTCTTAGGTTTGTATCCAATTCCACTATGTTCAAACACACAGTTTTGAGACCTAAGAAGTGCATCTAAATTCTCTTTGCCTTGAGTAAATTTAGACAAAGTTTTAATCAAGTAATCAACCTTATCTTGCAGAATAATACACTTTTCACACTTCTTATTAGCAACATTATCAGCAGATGCATAGATTATATCTAGATGTTCTAAATCTGTTTTGCTTTCTAATAGTTCATTTTCCAGAACTTTAACTCTATTTTCTAACCAGCTTATTTAATCCTTTTAACCGATTATTTGTATGAGATAAATTTCTGGCTTCACTATGCATTTCATTGAAAGCATTTAGTAATGTGCTCGTAATTCATTTCATTCTCTCGTAGGAGTTGAACTTACATGTGATGAAGAGGATTCACAACCGACCATCAAGCACTGAGTTCACCTCCTCACTTTCGGATTCGGAGCTGGAAGATGAATCATTGTCTTGCCAGGCTATATAAGCCTTTTTCCCTTTGTATCTTGATTCTTTCTTGTTCTGATTCTTGGTCTTTTCCGGACAATCACTCTTTATGTGACCCTGTTTACCACAAGAATAACAAGTAATATTATTTTGAACAGATTCAGTCTTTTTATCATTGTACCTTTTTACTTGGCCAATTCTGTTCTTTCTTCTAAGAAATTTTCCAAATTTCTTAACCAATAAAGTCGAGTTCTCCGATTCATCTTCTTCAGATCCACTGTTTTCTTCAATTGTCTTGAGAACAATATTTCTAGTTTTCTTTTCTGCATTCTCTTGTTCTTTGAACCGATTGATTTCCAACTCATGTTCCCTCAACTTACCAAAAAGTGAAGCGGTAGTCATTTCAAGTCAAGTCTCTTGATTCCGATATTGCTTGTCACCTTTGGTTGCCATGTTCTGTCCAAACACTTTAAAATTTTGATGTTCAACTCTTCTTTGTCAAAAGTCTTTCTTAACCCGATTAGATGATTAACTATGTGCGTGAACCTTTTTCGCACATCTCGCAATTGTTTCTCCTTGCTGCATTTTAAACAACTCATAGTCCCCGATTAACTCATGCTTTCTTGCCCTTTTCACATCGGACGTTCCTTCATGTGTAACCTCTAAGATTTCCCACATCTCTTTGGCGAGGCACACTGAGACACCCTAAAAAACTCATCAAGATTTAAAGCAGAGGTAATAATATTTTTTGCAGTATAATCATATTGGACTTTCCTATTTTCTACATCAGTTAATTCAGTCCAATCTTTTTCGACTACTTTACCATCTACGAGTATGAGTTGGTTTATAAGGACCATTAACAATTGTTTCCCAAATGCCTCTATCAAGAGATTCAATAAAGATTTTCATTCTAACCTTCCAAAAAGAATAATTCACACCGGAAAAAAGTGGAGGCCTGTTTATGGAGGCTCCTTCTAAAAAATTCATCTTTCCCTCAGCCATTGGACCGATTCCTTGAGTAACTTACAAGAACCAGCTCGATGCCAATTGAAAGAATTAATGGTTGAGTTCAAGAAGGGGGTGAATTGAACTTTAAAACTTTTTCGCAAATCTTACTTTCTTTTGGAAGAATGAGTTATCTTTATTCAATCTTTGCAAAGGTAATTTGATTTAAACACGAGTACAATTAAAGACAGAAATTAAAAGAGATGAAAGAAGAATATTAACACACAAGTTTATACTTGGTTCACTCTAATCCAGAGCTACATCCAGTTCTTGACAAACCAGTCAAGTTTCACTAATACCAAGTAAAAATACAACCAAGTAGATACTCACCAATCTACCCCAAGAACTATCTTGCAAAACCCACAAGACAGAATCTTGAAAACCACCCAAGTAACCAAATCCAATTCATCGTACCAAGTGCGATTACAATCCAACCTGCACAATCAAACTTTACAAAAGAATATGAAAAGAATAAACCTGGACTTGAAGTTTCTAATTGTCCAGAACCAATTCTATCAAGCACTTTCTCTCTTTGAATGACCACAATTCGATCACAAGCACCTTATGATATGAAAAAGATTCTTGAATGCAGAGAAAGTCACGTATGAAAGTTTCACAGATTGATTTCACAAGTTTTCTCAAGTAGTGTGTTGTATTGTATATTCAAAAGATAGATCAAATCTGTATATATAGAGTAAATCGGAAAAACAGAACGTTTCATCCGTTAAAAACTATTTTAGAGAGTCAAAAGATAAGTTGGTTAGCAGTAAAACAGGTTTAGAAGAGAATCTGATCGATTAAAACAGAAGAATGATCGATTAGACCGAGTTATGATCGATCAGAATAAAACTATGATCGATCAGAATGAGTTATGATCGATTAGAACAAAACTATGATCGATTAGAGTATTATTTCAATCGATTAAAAGATCGATTCAATCGATTGATTTCATTTAAAGTTCCTTTTAATCGATTAAGACATCGATTCAATCGATTGATTTCATTTAAAGTTCCATTTAATCGATTGATTCGAGTTTTAATGGATTAAAACAACTTAATGAAAAATGACAAGACTCTGTTTCAATCGATTGAAAATCATTTCAACAGATTAAATTCCTGCAAATACTTAGTTTAAGAAAAATAGTCTCTCTGTTTCAACAGATTGAAAAATATTTTAACTGATTGATTTTCTAAAAACTCTTAGATCGAAAAGATCTTTCTGTTTCAACGATTGAAAAATATTTCAACAGATTGATTTTCTAAAAACTCTTAGATCGAAAAAGATCTTTCTGTTTCAACAGATTTAAAATCATTTCAACAAATTGAAAAATGCGAAACTTGATATTGAAAATTCATTGAGTTATTTTAACTTGTTGATTCCGCGAATCAATCAATTGAATTTTCGATTATGTATGACCATTTATTATGTTAAGTGATTTTAACAGATTGAAAATCCTTTTCAACGATTAAAAAAACTTAGTTAATTCTTTTAATACTTAAACGTAAGTTTTTCATGCGAGAAAAATGATTTTCAATGAGATGCATCATTTTAAGGTGCTTATCACAAAATATAATGGCCTATCAAGAGATTAAGTGCTTAAACTTAAAACCTTAATCATCTACACACCCACAACCTAAGTTATATCTATGTCTTCATCAAATCCACCAAGTGCTTCAACTAAGATAAAAGAGTAGAAGGATTAGTGTGTCTACAACTATGCTTAGGTATAATCATTTTATCTTTTCTGCTGCATGAGGTTTCTTCACTTAAAAGATTCTGCAAAATGCCTCTAAAAACGTTTTAAACAAATTAAAAACAAAGTATTTTTACAAAAGCTTTCTTAAACAAGTTTTTAACTGATACAGTTTCGAAATAACCGATTAAAATCACTTAAAATGTTAAGAGAAGTGTTTTTGCAGTATTTTAATCGATACAACTTAGTTTTAATTGATTAAATCCACTTAGAGTTCATGATGATCGATCAGAATACAATTATGACCGATCAGAATCAGTTATGATCGATCAGAATTGAATTATGACCGATCATAATTTTTTTCAATCGATTAAAACATGTTTCAATCGATTAAAGCCACTTAAGGGTTCAGGATGATAGATCAAAATGCAATTATGACCGATCAGAATCAGTTGTGATCGATCAGAATTGAGTTATGACCGATCAGAACTTTTTCAATCGATTAAAACACATTTCAATCGATTAAAACAACTTAGAAAAATTCTACACAACGTTTTAATCGATTAAAACTTATTTTTATCAGTTAAAATAACTTGGAAAATTTTACAAGGAAGTTTTGCAGTATTTCAATCGATTGAATCGCGAAACAATCGATTAAATCAACTTAGAAGATTTTTTGTAAAGAGTTTTAATTGATATAAACGTTGTCGTATCAGTTAAAACAAATCTGTTAAAGAATCAAGAACGCATTAATGGATTAAAAGAAGTTTTAACAGATTAAAACTGCACTTTTAACAGATTAAAAGAATCTTTTAACAGATTAATTAAACCAGCAGTTTTGAAATCTTCTATATAAACAGAGTTGCTTGAACTTTTTAAATATAATCTTTTACACATCCTTTAGCAATCAAGCAAGCAAACTTTAGCACTCTTTCAAGAAATATTCGCGTCAGTTTTTGTAAAGTTCTTTGAAATTCTTTCTTGAGGCAAATTGCTTTCCTTTAAAGAAGAAACACTCACTGCAGAATTGCATAAACTGATTTGAGCATTCTAGTTTCTTCTTTTCAATTCTTTTCATTCTTTACTGTATTGTTTGGTGCCTGGAATTTGGGCACTGGTTTCTCTGCAGCTGGAATTTGGTTGTAGAGGTTGTCAAGAACTGGAATTTGGGTCTTGGTGAAAGGTTAGGTGCAGGAACTGAAATTTGGTTCTTGTGGTAGATCGAGTGTAAGATTGTAATCTATAAAACATTTGATCTAGTGGAACCCAGCTGGAATTTGGCTGGAGACTGGACGTAGCCCTGGTATTGGGTGAACCAGTATAAAACACCGGTGATATCTTTCTAAACCTTTCTCTTCTTTAATTTTGTTGCTGCGTTTATTTTTGATTGATTGCTTTGTGATTTAAGAACAAATCTGTAATCTTAATTTTTGAATTAGATAATCTGTTATTTGCGAAAATCTTTCAAAGATCAATTCACCCCCCCTCTTGATCTCAGCTTACTTTTCTAACAATTGGCATCAGAGCGAGGTTCTTGAAAGTTATTCAAGTTCTTTGATCCATGGCTGGAAACAAATTTTCTGAGGGTGCTTGTATTGATAGACCTCCACTATTTTGTGGAACAGATTATCCATTTTGGAAGATTAGGATGAAGATCTTTATTGAATCTGTTAGTATAAATGTTTGGAATATCATTGAACAAGAAACTGTTATTGTTAACAGAGATTGGTCTAGCTTAAATGACTGTGAAAAGAAATTAATCCAAGATGATTGTATTGCCAAAAATATTATCTTATCTGCACTTAACAAAAATGATTTTTTCAGAATAGCACATTGTCAAACTGCTGCACAAATGTGGAAGATCCTTGAAATGACCTATGAAGAAATGACCTATGAAGAAACAATAGAGATATGCTTAATGGTCAACTCGGATTCGCCAACAACCAGTGTAAGTACTGATTCAACAACCATGAATTATAGTTCATTACAAGATGCTTTTTATGAATTGCATGCAGTAGCAAAAAAATTAGAAACTGAAAACAAAAGATTAGAAAGCATGAATAGTTTATTAGAAAACAAGATCACTATTCTTGAAAAGAAAATAGTTGATGAAGAAACCAAGAATGAAAATTTGGAATTAGATGATAATTCTGATTATGCATATAATAAACCCTGTAATAATTGTTCAGAATTACAAAAGAAAATTGATTTTTTATCACAAACTGTTTCAAGGTTTACACAAGGTCAAGCTAATCTTGACGTTTTACTTGGGTCACAAAAACTAATTTTTGACAAAACTGGCATAGGATTTAAATCTAGGATGAAATTCAGAAAAACAAATGTAAATAAGAAATCATACTCTGTGATTAAATGTTTTTACTGTATGAAAAGAGGTCATTCAGTGAAATATTGTAGAATTAAAAAGTATGATATTCCTAGAGGTAGAATGAAGTGGATTCCCAAAAATAATTCATTTCAAATAACCTGATTGGACCCAGTAATTATAAAGGGTACCAGAAACATGCTAAATCTATTTTGCAGGAACAAAAATCTGGAAGACCCTTGGTGTTCAAAACAACAAATCAGGTTCTGTTTTCATAAACTGATGGTTTTAATTGATATAAAACAGTATTAATCGATTAAAATAACTTACAGAGAAATTCAGAAAATATGTCCGTACAGTTTTAATCGATTGAAATGCGAATTAATCGATTAAAATGTTCTCAGGATTTGAGTTTAGCTGTTTTAATCGATTAAAATGGATTTATATCAACTAAAAACACTAAGATGTCAAATTTAATCGATTCTTTTTTGTTTTAATCGATTCAAATTCTGTTATCATTTTATTAATTTCATCTAGTACAAGATTAATCGATTCCTTTATGAATTAATCGATTATTTCACTGTAGCATTTTCAAATCTAGTATTAAAAATCAAATTAATAGGGTAATTAGTTGATTGATCGATTAATTTGTTTCTGAAAATGATTTTTGTAACATCCAATTGAACATTGATAAGCAAATCAAAGTCAAAATCCCAAGTTTTTTGTGGTATTCAAAATATGCATAAATGTTTTAAATATTCTTTGACCAAGTCAAACATTCTCCCAAGAACAGTTCAGCTGATACACCCATCGTCCAGAAACTTGTGCCTCTGTCTTTGGTCAAGGGGACAATTGCATCTAAAACTGAAACATTGCAGTTTTGTCTCTTTTGATTTCAAGAATTTGAAATCCGTTTCTTCATCAAACCAAGTCCTGAACTTATCATTTCTCAACTTATCATCTTTCTTCTGTTTTCATATTTTCAAAATCTCCTCTCAAATCTCTGCTGCAAACATGTTCCAAAGATCGAAATCAAGGAAGAAACAAAAGGAAAAGTCTTCCAGCTTTATATGCTCAAGAAGCAACAAAGAAATCCTTGGATTCACTGTAGTATACATTAGAGAATTTAGTTTCTTTCATTACAACCATGAATAGTGGCAAGACAATCATGAATTGTGCCAAATGAGTTTCGGACTTGTCTAATTCAAGTAGTCTGTTATGGAACGTATCCATATCCAATTTCCTTTCAATGGCACAAATTTTCATGATTGGAAAACGAAGGCTGAACAAATCTTTGAATTGGAGACTAGACTAGTGGCATAATGTGGGAAAGTTATTGCTGTTATCCATGGATGGAAAGGCTTTTTCATGGCAGCGACATTGCATGCATCAATCCAGTTTCAAGAATAAATCTTGGGAACAAATATCATAAGATATGGCATATCGATTTGATGATCGTACTTTTGAGGATCTTGTTGAATTATCAAGATTGCAACAAGAGGAAGATTTGGGAGAATATTTGGAAGTTTATGATTCTTTTTGGCTCATATAGTTATATCTGAGTCATGACATCAAGGTTTTCTTTGTTAAGTATGAAAACTGAACTGGAAAAATCTGTGAGAATTCATAAACCCCAGTCTCTGCAAGAAGGTATGCATCTTGCAAGACTTCAAAAGGGAATTTTAAAAGTTTTCGAAAATAAATTGCTGCAAACAAGAGTTCCAATTCGGAAACACAAACAAGATACACAAAAACATGGTCAACTTCCGGTTAATTCGCAGCAGAGTCATTCTACAACCAGTCTGAAGCATTAGGTGTTTGTTTCAGCAACTACCGATTCGAAAGGTAGCACCTCAACTTCCATATTTGGAAAGGAAGTTACTAACATGATTGCAAAGGGATTGTGTAGGTTGTGTGGTGATAAATTAGAAGATGAAATGTAAAGTTTGGGGTAAGCCCAACACTATCTTCTTTGCCCAGGAAGAAATTGAGGGCGATGTAGTGTAAGACATGGACTTTGAGGAAGAACAAACTATATTTTGACAACAACATAGAAATGATTCAAGCTGCAAATGAACTTTACATGGAATGCTGGGTGGTAATACATTAGGAATTATCAAGAAGTAGACTGTCCCTTTTCTTATGGACACTAGGGAGTACAATAATTTCATTAGTGACAAATGGGTCAAGTTGCTGGGATTGAAAACATAGTTTATCAAGGATTTTTCAGTGATGGTTGCTTCTGATAATAAGTTGTTAATTACTAGGAAGTGTGAACAGATAACTTGGAGATTCAATGAACATACGTTTACATTAAAATTCTTGGTATTACCTAGCAATATATTTGGAATAATTTTGGGCATGCATTGGTTCAAGACTCTTGGTGAAATTCATTGGAATTGTGCAACTTTGATAATTCGTTTTAATCATCAAAGTCACGAGGTGATACTGTAAGGAGACCAATCTGAGACAGCAATTCAAGAATTGAATGGAAAGCTAAAATTGGCAATACAAGGATCAATTTTATACTGATGATCTGACATCCTTAACAACAAACCAACAAGAGGATCTTTCAGTGATTCTAAAGGAGTTTCAGATGTTATTGTGGAACCAACATAACTGCCTCCATCCTTTTAGCTTTGATTAATATAATGTAGGTTTTAAATCAAATCAAGCTAGCCTAGATAGAATTTAACATAGATCCCTGACATTTTTAGCTAATACAAAATAGATTTAATCGATTAAATTGATTAAAGGAAACACTTTTCACAACAAAATAATCGATTAAAACTTCGTATCAATCGATTAAAATCTTTATAAACTAGCTTACATTAGTTAAATTAGCTAAATAAGATTTTATTCTGATTGTGATGGATCTATTAGTTAAAATTTAATCTATGTAGTTGATATTATTGTTAAACATCCTTCTAGCTGATCAGTTTTACAAAATATCCACTAGATTAGGCATGATAAATTCGCATCAAACATTACTTAGTTTGCAAAACTGATTGTTTTAACCAATAAAAAATCTTTTAAATCGATTAAAAGAATTTATACAACATTTTCTTTACTGTTTTAATCGATTAAATGTCGAATTAATCGATTAAATGCACTTATGTTTCATATTTTCGAAGTCCTTCACTGTTTTAATCGATTAAACCTTTATTTCAATCGATTAAAATCATTAAACAAAAACTTTTTAATCGATTTTGTCCTGTTTTTAATCGATTTTTATTCTGGAAAGAAAAATTAAAGGCTTTAGTTAATGGCTGTTCTTGTAACATGCTACTAAAGCATGGTTCCCTTATCTTTACACGTATTAATTGTATTCATTACAGACGTGTTAATGAAGATAAGTTTGAATCAACTTTGATTGGTCTTTACATGAGTAAAGTATCGTATTCTTTTTATTTTCAAAAACTCAAACATGTTAAATACCTATGCATTGTTTCTCTTCTGTTCCCTATTTTTGATGAAGTCAAAAGGGGGAGAAATAGTTGCTTTACTTTTGATCAATTTAGAGGGAGAAATAAACTCTTAATTTAGGGGGAGCAACAATTTAGGGGAAGAAATAGGAAAATAATACATTTTTTATTACTCACTAATCTGTATTATCAAGTGACTTCTTTTGCAGAGTTTTTTTTCAAAATGGTGTTTGTCTTCATCAAATAGGGGGAGACTGAAAGTGATGAATATCTTATTGGAATACTTTGGCAAAGATCTCATTGATTTGATGAAGTCAAAGATGAAGTCAAAGGCAACTTTGCAGTGGACAAAAGTCACTAAGATAAAAGAGTAGAAGGATTAGTGTGTCTACAACTATGCTTAGGTATAATCATTTTATCTTTTCTGCTGCATGAGGTTTCTTCACTTAAAAGATTTTGCAAAATGCCTCTAAAAACATTTTAAACAAATTAAAAACAAAGTATTTTTACAAAAGCTTTCTTAAACAATTTTTTAACTGATACAGTTTCAAAATAACCGATTAAAATCACTTAAAATGTTAAGAGAAGTGTTTTTGCAGTATTTTAATCGATACAACTTAGTTTTAATCGATTAAATCCACTTAGAGTTCATGATGATCGATCAGAATACAATTATGAGCGATCAAAATCAGTTATGATCGATCAGAATTGAATTATGACCGATCAAAAATTTTTTCAATCGATTAAAACACGTTTCAATCGATTAAAACCACTTAAGGGTTCAGGATGATCGATCAGAATGCAATTATGACCGATCAGAATCAGTTGTGATCGATCAGAATTGAGTTATGACCGATCAGAACTTTTTCAATTGATTAAAACACGTTTCAATCGATTAAAACAACTTAAAAAATTTCTACACAGCGTTTTAATCGATTAAAACTTATTTTTATCAGTTAAAATGACTTGGAAAATTTTACAAGGAAGTTTTGCAGTATTTCAATCGATTGAATCGCGAAACAATCGATTAAATCAACTTAGAAGATTTTTTGTAAAGAGTTTTAATTGATATAAACGTTGTCGTATCAGTTAAAACAAATCTGTTAAAGAATCAAGAACACATTAATGGATTAAAAGAAGTTTTAACAGATTAAAACTGCACTTTTAACAGATTAAAAGAATCTTTTAACAGATTAATTAAACCAGCAGTTTTGAAATCTTCTATATAAACAGAGTTGCTTGAACTTTTTAAATATAATCTTTTACACATCCTTTAGCAATCAAGCAAGCAAACTTTAGCACTCTTTCAAGAAAGATTCGCGTCAGTTTTTGTAAAGTTCTTTGAAATTCTTTCTTGAGGCAAATTGCTTTCCTTTAAAGAAGAAACACTCACTGCAGAATTGCATAAACTGGTTTGAGCATTCTAGTTTCTTCTTTTCAATTCTTTTCATTCTTTACTGTATTGTTTGGTGCCTGGAATTTGGGCACTGGTTTCTCTGCAGCTGGAATTTGGTTGTAGAGTTTGTCAAGAACTAGAATTTGGTTCTTGGTGAAAGGTTAGGTGCAGGAACTGTAATTTGGTTCTTGTGGTAGATCAAGTGTAAGATTGTAATCTGTAAAACATTTGATCTAGTGGAACCCAGCTGGAATTTGGTTGGAGACTGGACGTAGCCCTGGTATTGGGTGAACCAGTATAAAACACCGGTGATATCTTTCTAAACCTTTCTCTTCCAGATAATCTGTTATTTGCGAAAATCTTTCAAAGATCAATTCACCCCCCCTATTGATCTCAGCCTACTTTTCTAACAAAAAACACAAGATCAACGGTGCTTTATTTGCAAGAAAAAGGGACACTTTTCCAAGAACTGTCCCCACAAAGCTGATAGAGCCATCAAGCTCATCTCCACCATCCAGCTTGATGATAAAGACGACATAAAATCTCTCTATTTCTGAACAGAGTTCCGCAGATGAAGAAACTGTCTTCGCTCTTAACATCTCCTCTGATGAATCTAGATCAGAATATTCCGAGGAATCTAAGATTGATACTGTTCTAATATTCTCCTTCCAAGAGACTCATCTTATCAATGTCTCTCCTCCACAACCATGCTTAGATGTCCAAATCCTTCCGTCTAAATATGAGAAAGCTATCCAAGCCATAGCCTACCTTGATACAGGAGCCCAGAAATCCATGATGGATCCTGATATTCTTCCCAAAGAATTTTGGAAGAAAGAAGCCTCCTATTTCGTAGTAGCTGACGGAAAAGTCTTTAAGACCGAACTGATCACCAAAGCTCCAATTGGAATCAAATTCATCCCAGAATGTATATTTTGGAGTAAAGTAATTGGGAGCAAGCTTCCCAACAAAGATATCCTGATAGGCATGGACATCTTCTCCATGACAAGCAAGTTTCAAATTCTTCCTACAGGGATCAAGTTCAAGAGGGAATTCAAACCTTTTACCGATGTACCTAGACTCTTCCCTCTCTCTGAAGTTCCTCCAGATTTTGAAGAAATAAAGGACAAGTTAACCTCTTTGTGTGCTAACAGTCATGAGAAATTTTCTCATCCCAAACCATTATGGAAGAATCCTGAGTTCTTTGTACAATTACCCTTTAAGCTCAACGAAGATGTCAATCCAATAAAGGCCACTCACCCAGGAATGTCACCTTCAGACCTACAGTTAGCAAGACAAGAGTGCTAGGAACTGTTGAAACAAGGCCTGATCGAACCAACCCAATCCAATTGGGCTTGTCAAGCCTTCTATGTGGAAAAGAGGTCCGAAAAAAATCAGAGGAAAAAAGAGGTTAGTAATCGACTACAAGCCTCTTAACTGTTTTCTTAAGGATGATAAATTTCCAATACCCAAAGCCTCATCCTTACCCACTCAGATAAAAGAAGCTCATATCTTTTTTAAGTTTGACCTCAAGTCTGGATTCTGGCAATTAGGCATTGACCCTACCGACAGATACAAAACTGCTTTCTGTATACCCAATGCCCAATACCAATGGAAAGTAATGCCCTTTGGGCTTAAGACAACCCCATCACTGTTCCAAGAAGCCATGACAAAAATCTTTGAGCCCATACTAGACAATTGTATACATTGATGATATTTTATTGTTCTCACAAGACATGGACTCCCACAAACAGTTAGTGGATCAATTTTTTGAAATAGCCCATCAACATGGGATTATGCTCTCAGAGAAAAAGATCCATTTGGCCCAAGAAGAAATCGACTTTTTGGGAATGCACTTCTGTCACGGTTCTTATCAACCTCAATCTCACATTACTGAGGAACTCCTCAACTTCACGAATGAAAATCTGACCATCAAGCAGATCCAACAATTTCTTGGGATAGTCAATTACATTAGAGAATTCATCCTTAATGTTGCCAAGAGTACAAGTCCCTTATCCAAGCTGTTAAAGAAGAATCCACCTCCATGGGGATCAGAACAAACCAGAGCCATTAAAGAATTGAAGAAAATAGCCCAAGCTCCTCCAGCTCTGAAGATTTTAGGCAACGAAAAAAGAATACCGTAGACTGATGCTAGTGATGAATACTGGGGAGCAGTACTCATTGAAGAAGAAAATGGAAGAAGATACTATTGTGGCCATGCAAGCGGACAATTCAAAGATTCCGAGAAACATTACCACACCACATTCAAGGAAGCCTTAGCTGTCAAGAATGGAATAAAGAAGTTTGACTTCCACCTTAGAGGATATCACTTTGAGGTACAAATGGACAACTCTTCATTCCTGAAGATCTTAGAGTTCAAGAACAAGATGCCTCCTAATCCTCAGATTCTCCGGCTAATTGACTGGTTTTCCAGGTATGATTTTACGGTTAAGCACATTAAAGGAAATCTAAACATAGTCCCTGACTTTTTGTCCAGACCCAAAAAGACTGTCCAATTAATAGTCGACACCCATAGTCTTCCCCTTATTTTCATGGTCAAACCTCTCTCCAACAAAGCCAAGACCATCAAAGTCTATCCACCCGGTTTAAACCCAACTACTCCCGCCAATATTCTCCATTATGCTAAAACCGTTATTTTTACTTTTTACATGAGACCATGAGATATAAGATAATCTCAGCTTCAATGTTTAACCTTGATATTCCCTTCGGGGGAATTTTTGAACTATTTTGTGAACCCGGTTGGGATCTTTGTGAACCTACCCTATGGACCATCTGGTGCAATACTGTTCAATACTCCATTCCTATCGCACTAAAAACACAAACAACTTACATAATTTTAACAGATCCATACAAAGACAAGTTCCATTTTTGGACATTACTCGAGTGGTTTTCTCCAATACCCTGGTGGAGACAAAAGCTTAAGGAGATTCTAGATTGTAAAAAATAGAAAGGAGTTACTGAAGACTCTCTCAAGAATTTGACCTCGATCTTCATCATCCACCGTCCATATTTCTTAAATCCAGCAGGACACCTATGGTCAAGAAATGAAGCTTATCTTTGGGCCAACTTTGAAACTTACCCACTTGAAATAATTACCGTGCACAACTGGCGCATCACCTCTGTGAAGTGAATCATTACCAGCATGAGCCAGTGGACCCTAACATCGCCAGCTCATCCCAGAGACCACCTGATTCATATCCTATGGATAAGATCATCCCAAAAGAAGACAAATCTCAAGAAATAAGATTTTTCAAATCAAGGGCAGAGATGAACATTCCTGATGAAGCCTTCCAGAAGGTCGAAGATCTAGCAGATAATATCAATGAAGATCTGATGGAAGAAATGATGATGCATAAGAAGATGTATCCCTACTGGGACCCATTACATGGAAGCATGACAAGGAGGGAAGCCCAACAGATGAATTATTCTGACTCCACCTGATCTGACTAAAGTATAGGCTTTAGTTAATGGTTGTCATTAAGACATGCTACTAAAGCACGATTCCCTTATCTTTACACGTGTCTATTGCGATTACCGCAAACGTGTTAAAGAAGATAAGTCTGGATCAACTTTACTACTCCATGAAGAGATAAGGCATCATTTTCAAATCTTATCTTATCTTTTCTACTTTGTCCATATGTATGACTAAAATAAAGTGTGAATCATGCTATTTTGTCCTTTGTAAGGCTATTATGATGTGTGGGTCGTAGTTTTATGATCTTATTTCAGATTCCACCTTGTAACATAAGTTTCGGGTCCGAATTTCATTCTAGTTTAGCGAAGCTTTGAATTCCTTTTGCTTACTTTTGCTATAAATAGGGGATGCTTGTAATGTTGTAAAGCAGAAAACAATCGAGTGAAATCAATACAAGTTCTCTTTCTAAAATGTTCTCTCTATAAGTTTTCTCTTCTTTGAAAGCTTGAAGTTTATAGTTCTTAGTATCGTTCCCCACTTGTGTATCAGAAAGCTTCTGATCTATGAAACCATTTTACCGCAGAGTGCTCTTCTTATAGGAAATATGAACTTGAGTGGACTTTTAGCCGAGGGATGGTGCCATTATGTTCGAGGATGTTCATATCGTCTAGATAAGAAGGGGTTTACGTCCGAAATGGTATCGGAGTCGATAAATATTTATAATTTTAAAATTATTATTATTAATTATTATTATTATACCTATATATATAAAAGTTAACTATTTTTTAAATTTATTATTTAAAATTTTTAATAAATATAAAATATATAATAACATATTTAATAAAATAATTTTTATTAAATTAACATAAAATAATAAAAAATTATTATTAGTTATTCAAAATATAATTATTTAATTAATATAAAATTTGATATATTATAAATAAAAAAAATAAAATTTAGAAAGTACTATTAAGGCTTCGTTTATTTGTAGAAAAATAAAAAATAAATAAAAAATAAAAAATAAAATAATATTAGTACTATTAAAGCTTCGTTTATTTGTAGAAAAATAAAAAAATGATTAATATAAGAAAAAAAAAGTATTTTCGTAAAGTAAAAAAAAAAAATTCACTTTCTAGTATAACATATCTAGTAAATAAGAATATTTTCTTTCACTCTTTATAATCTTTTTTTTTCTTTCAATTTATTTTTTTATATATTTTTTTATTAAATAAACCCTAAAATCTGTGCAAAATATTTAGATAAAAAGTAAAAAATTAATTAAAATATGAAAGAAAGAAAAAAGTGTATTGAATTAATTAAAAATATATATATGTAAAAAAGAATGAATGGTTAAAAAATAAAAGATAAATTATATTTTATATAATACAAGAATAAGTGAGAAAAAATTAAGAATATTGATATTTTAAAACTTAAATATTGTTTGGTTTAGTTCTCAAATTTGGTATCAAATTTTTTTAAATGGAATAAAAACAAATAAAATTAGAACCTATATTTTTTTCTCAGATCTTCAGATTATTTTTCCTGCAAAAGAAATTTGCAAATTTTGGTACCCTTTGATGATAATAGGGTCCTTTTTAAGTTACTTGAAATGAGCTTTTGGGAACCCACTTCAATCTACCTTTTGGTACACTATATTTCTTAATTTTGGAGAATTTAACTGAGTGACCTCTTTTCATGCAATAGAAGCATTTAATGAAAGATGATAAGTATGGTTTCTTATATGCAAAGGTTTTTCTTGTTGACAATTCAAGGACTTGATGTTGCACTTGATGAATATAAAGAATGTTGATTTTGATGATGATCCAAGAACTAAAGACTTAGAATATTGAAGATTGAAGATTGGTGATAATTGTATTGTAATAACTCTATTTTATTTAAGATTGAGTCTGTATTTTTAGAGTCTAAGATAGCCGGTACATAGTCTGTAACTTAGATGCTTCAAACAACTCAAATTTATCATCCAGGCTCGGCTTTAATCGATTAAATAGGTATATAATCGATTAAAACAGTGAGAAAACCATTTCTGTCTCAAACTCACTGCTTTAATCGATTAAACAGCAAAATAATCGATTATTCCGTACAGTTCCGTACAAATAATCGATTATTTCACCAAATAATCGATTAAACCAGAGAGATATGGGTTCTATTGTATTTGGCTCTGTTTTAATCGATTATTACTCCAAATAATCGATTATTTCTCCAAATAATCGATTATTTCAGTATGTTTTTCATTTTAAATTTCAAATTAACCCTATTTTCGAAAACCCAATTACCAAGAAGCCTAGTTTCGAAATCCCCAATTCCTAAACCCTAATTTCCCTACTTAAACTCTGCTTTGGCACTCAGAAAAGAAGAACAACTCTTTCCATACAAAAGTTAAGTGCTGTGAGTGCCAGAGAACTGTTTGTTGCAAGGAAAGGGGGCTTTCTGAACCTGGTGTGGGCTAGAAGCGATAAGAATCACTAAGTGGAGTTCTTAGTGGATTGTGTGCTGTGCTCGTCTCTAGGGAAAGTCTGTTCATCATCTCTTGTGGATTTCAAGAGAGGTGTATTCCGATCTTTATCTGTTCATTTGTAATCTGTTTGTAACAATTTGTTCTTAGTGACGGCGTTAATCCTCTTTTGAGTGATTAGCAACTGGACGTAGGGTCTTTTGATCCGAACCAGTATAAACCTACTGTGTAATCTTCTCTACTTTTCTCTATTTACATTTACACAGTTTTTAATCGGTAAAATTTGGGGAAAATTTTGAAAACCTAATTTTTATTAAGAAACCAATTCACCCCCCCTCTTGGTTTTTGTCCGACCATGCGAACATTCCGCTGCGCGATTCTAACAAGTGGTATCAGAGCTTGCTTTGATAGTCATTCAAATATTTTCGAAAATGGCCGGACAAAATCAAACTTTTGCCGAAGGTGCGTCTATCAACGAGACCCCCACTTTTTGCGGGTCAAAATTATCCTTTTTGGAAAGTACGTATGCAAATATTTTTAGAGTCTCGTTGATAGAGGCGTTTGGGACGCAATTTTAAATGGTCCATTTGTTCCTAAAACTACCGAGAACGGTGTTGACGTTCTTAAACCTTTTTCTAGATGGACTGCAGAAGAAAATAGAAAAGCCCAATTTGACGTTAGGGCTAGAAATATTATTTCATCTGCTCTAACGCTTGATGAGTTTTATAGAATTTCAGTTTGTAAAAGTGCACAGGAAATGTGGGAAATGCTAAGGGTGACCCACGAAGGAACTGACGACGTCAAAAGAGCACGTAAAAACTCTTTAATCCAAGAATACGAGATGTTCCGGATGCAACCAGGCGAAACGATATTTGATGTACAGAAACGTTTCACTCATATCGTGAACCATCTCACCGGACTAGGTAAAGTATTTGACGTTGATGAATTAAATGTTAAAATTTTGAAATCTCTGGATAGGAAATGGCAACCAAAGGTGACGACCATCTCGGAGTCACAAAATCTTGCCACTATGTCTATGGCGGCGTTATTTGGAAAGCTTAGGGAGCATGAACTTGACCTTGGAAGACTAAATGAGGAAGAAGGTCAATATCAAAAGAAGAACCTATCTTTCAAGACCGAGATTTCAAAAAGCAAAAATAAGAAAGAAGAAGAAGAAGACTCCGAAAATAATGAAGAAGAGATGAGTCTTTTTATAAAAAAGTTCACCAAAATGATGAAAGCAAAAGGAAGACATCCTTTCAAAGGTAAGGGAAAGGTAAAAGAAAATTCTTCCGTTAATATAAAATGCTATGGTTGTGGTGAAGCAGGGCATATGAAGACCGAATGCCCAAACAAGAAAAATGATGAACACAAGGGCAAAAAGCAATTCAAGAAGAAAGCATATATTGCTTGGGATGACAGTGATTCAAATTCAGAATCAAGCGACTCGGAAATAGAAGCAAATATTTGCTTGATGGCAAATGACAACATTTCTTCAGATTTTGAGGTTAGTGATTCCGATTCATCCTCTAGTGAAGAAAATGACCATGATGAATTGCAAAATGCTTATAATGAGTTATTTACTGCATTTATGAATATGAAAAACGAATTTAAAGTTGTAAAGAAAAATCTAAGAAGATCCGAAAAGGAAAATGAGTCCTTAAAATTGAAAATTGCATGTTTAGAAGAAAAGGAGGTAGCTAATACGAAAATTGTATGCTTAGATGAGAATAAGGACTTAGCTTGTGCAAATTGTAAAGAGTATGAATATGACATAGATATTCTTAACCATTTGCTTGACAAAGCCGAAAAAGAAATTGATGATCTTAAGAAGCATGAAATGGTAATTGCTCAAAATAATGTAAATCAAAGAGTTCCTTTGAAAAAGAGTAAAACTAAAAAGAAAAGAGTATGGGTAGAAAAAGGATCTAAAGCATGTTTGGTAAATAATGCATCTTATCCTATAGCTACAACAAAAGCATGTTTTTATTGCATGAAACAAGGCCATACTTCAAATAAGTGTAAAATTAAACATTTTGGTGTTCCTAAAGGAAAATATATTTGGGTTCCTATAGTTAAATGAATTGTTTGACTCTTGTATTTATTCGAAGAAAATTGATCATTTAGTATGTTTTAAATAGAATGCTCATTAGGTCAATTATTAAATCTACTCCATATGAATTGTTTAATGGTAGAAAACCTAATGTTGCTCATTTAAAGATTTTTGGATGTAAATGTTTTGTGCTAAATAATGGAAAGGACAATCTAGGAAAATTTGACTCAAAAGCCGATGAGGGCATTTTTCTAGGATATTCATTAAATAGTAAGGCATATAGAGTGTTTAATAGGAGAACTTTAAATATAGAAGAATCTATACATGTTACCTTTGATGAGATTGTAGACCTTGGAGGAAATCCTCTTGAGTCAAATAAAAGACTTGCAGGTGATGATGAATATATAAGAGAGGCCTTTGATGAATTATATTTGGAAGAAAATGTGCCTTCACAAACTCCTCAATTAGCAAAAGAATGGCAATCACCTAGAGGACTCTCATTGGACAACATTATAGGTGACATCTCAAAAGGGGTAAGAACTAGAAATATGAATAATTTTTGTATGTCTGTTGCTTTTGTGTCATAGATTGAACCTAAAAACATTGAGGAAGCACTTAAAGATGATCAATGGTGCATAGCCATGCAAGAAGAACTTAACCAATTTGAAAGGAATCAAGTCTGGGAATTAATCCCAAGAGAAGAGTCACATCAAGTTATTGGAACTAAATGGGTATTCAGAAATAAGCTTGATGAAGATGGTAATATAACAAAGAATAAATCCAGACTTGTTGCAAAAGTCTATTGTCAGGAGGAAGGTATAGATTATGATGAAACTTATGCTCCTGTGGCCAGGTTAGAGGCTATACGCCTACTTCTTGCTTATGCATCTATGATGAAATTTAAATTATATCAAATGGATGTAAAGAGTGCATTTTTAAATGGTTTTATTAAAGAAGAAGTGTATGTAGAGCAACCCCCTGGATTTGAAGATTTTAATAATCCTAATCATATTTTCAAATTGAAGAAAGCATTATATGGATTAAAACAAGCTCCTAGATCTTGGTATGAAAGGCTAAGTAGTTTTCTAACTGCAAATGATTTTTCAAGAGGAAGAATTGATTCTACACTGTTTATTAGGAAAGTTAAAGAACATATCTTATTGGTCCAGGTATATGTTGATGATATTATTTTTGGATCAACTGATAATTCTTTGTGTGTAGAATTTGCTAAGATTATGCAGGGAGAGTTTGAAATGTCTATGATGGGAGAATTAACATTCTTCCTTGGACTTCAAATCAAGCAACTTAAAGATGACACTTTCATCTCTCAAACTAAATACTGCAAAGAGATTCTCAAAAAGTTTGGTATGGACACCTCAAAGGAAGCTAACACACCCATGGGAACTTCATGCTATTTAGACAAGGATGAATCATGTTTGGAAGTTAATCAAACTATGTATAGAGGTATGATAGGATCACTATTATACTTAACTGCAAGTAGACCTGATATTATGCATTCTGTCTGTGTGTGTGCTAGATTTCAGGCTTGTCCTAAAGAATCTCACCAAATTGCAGTAAAACATATTTTAAAATACCTAAAAGGAACTACTGGATTTGGCTTGTGGTATCCGTCTGATGCTCGTATTAGTTTATTAGGATATTCTGATGCTGATTATGGTGGATGTAAAATTGATAGGAAAAGCACTAGTGGGACATGTCATTTGTTAGGTTCATCCTTAATATCATGGCATTCTAAGACACAAGCATGTGTAGCTTTATCTACCACTGAAGCTGAATATATTGCAGCTGGTAGTTGTTGTGCTCAAATTCTGTGGATGAAACAACAGTTAGAGGATTATAGTATATATTTAAATGACATACCCTTAATGTGTGATAATACGAGTGCAATTAATCTAACTAAGAATCCAGTAATGCACTCTAGAACTAAACATATTGGGATTAGACATCACTTTTTAAGAGATCATATCAGCAAAGGAAACTGTAAGATAGAGTATGTAGACACTAAACGTCAATTAGCAGATATATTTACTAAGCCTCTACCAAAGGATAGATTCTATGATCTTAGAAGAGACTTAGGGATATTAGAAATAACTTAAATTCTGCTTAATTTTACTGTTTTTGGATGATTGTAATGTTATAATTTGTGGTATAGGATGTTCATAGGTTATCATGTGTATAAACCTCAAAAATATGATGTTTCTTTAAATGCTATGATTGAGGGGGAGTCTTCTCCAACTTATGCATATTTTGAGGGGGAGCTCTTATGATTGATGTTGCAGAGTTCTTTTTGATTATAATCAAAATAGGGGGAGAAAAATTTAAAGCCTATGATTTAATTTTAAATTTTATCTGGTATGTTTAATGTGTTTGTTAGTATGACAGATAAAACAGGTTATTACAAAGGGCTTTAAAAGAAAATTTTGATCATCATCAAAAAGGGGGAGATTGTTGACAATTCAAGGACTTGATGTTGCACTTGATGAATATAAAGAATGTTGATTTTGATGATGATCCAAGAACTAAAGACTTAGAATATTGAAGATTGAAGATTGGTGATAATTGTATTGTAATAACTCTGTTTTATTTAAGATTGAGTCTGTATTTTTAGAGTCTAAGATAGCCGGTACATAGTCTGTAACTTAGATGCTTCAAACAGCTCAAATTTATCATCCAGGCTCGGCTTTAATCGATTAAATAGGTATATAATCGATTAAAACAGTGAGAAAACCATTTCTGTCTCAAACTCACTGCTTTAATCGATTAAACAACAAAATAATCGATTATTCCGTACAGTTCCGTACAGATAATCGATTATTTCACCAAATAATCGATTAAACCAGAGAGATATGGGTTCTGTTGTATTTGGCTCTGTTTTAATCGATTATTACTCCAAATAATCGATTATTTCAGTATGTTTTTCATTTTAAATTTCAAATTAACCCTATTTTCGAAAACCCAATTACCAAGAAGCCTAGTTTCGAAATCCCCAATTCCTAAACCCTAATTTCCCTACTTAAACTCTGCTTTGGCACTCAGAAAAGAAGAACAACTCTTTCCATACAAAAGTTAAGTGCTGTGAGTGCCAGAGAACTGTTTGTTGCAAGGAAAGGGGGCTTTCTGAACCTGGTGTGGGCTAGAAGCGATAAGAATCACTAAGTGGAGTTCTTAGTGGATTGTGTGCTGTGCCGTCTCTAGGGAAAGTTGTTCATCATCTCTTGTGGATTTCAAGAGAGGTGTATTCTAATCTTTATCTGTTCATTTGTAATCTGTTTGTAACAATTTGTTCTTAGTGACAGCGTTAATCCTCTTTTGAGTGATTAGCAACTGGACGTAGGGTCTTTTGATCTGAACCAGTATAAACCTACTGTGTAATCTTCTCTACTTTTCTCTATTTACATTTACACAGTTTTTAATCGGTAAAATTTGGGGAAAATTTTGAAAACCTAATTTTTATTAAGAAACCAATTCACCCCCCCTCTTGGTTTTTGTCCGACCACGCGAACATTCCGCTGCGCGATTCTAACATTTCTGGTTTTCTTGCTAGATGTAAATCCAATGCCAGTTTTGTCAAAAATAAGGTTTTGTGATCCAAGAAGAACATCAAGATTAGCTTTGCCTTGTGTAAATTTATAAACAGTTTGTAACAAATAATCAATCTTCTTTTGTAAATCTGGACAATTATGACATAGTTTGATTTTATTACACAAGCAATCAGAATTATCATGAATTAATTTTAAGTAATCAAGATCAGTTTCATCCTCAAATATTTTCTTTTCAAGAGTTTCAACCTTATTTTCTAGCCAGTTATTTAAGCCTTTTAGTCTATTGTTTTCTTTTTCAAGTTTCTTGGCTTCTTCATGCATCTTATTAGAAGCATCTTGCAGTGAACTGTAATTCATACAATTTGTGGAGGAGTTTTAACTTACACTGTTGGATTGATAATTCTGGTTAGCCATTAAGCACAAGTTAGCTTCTTCATCATCATAATTTTCTGTTGATGAGGTATCATTTGTCATCTCATGCTATGTATGCTCTTCTTTTGATCGTTTCTTCTTTCTTGTCATTGTGCTTGTTCTTTTCTGGGCATTCCATCCTTACATGACCCTGCTTACCACAACCATAGCATTTATAGTTAAAAGAATCAGATTTCTTTTCATACCTTTTGTGTCTTTCTTTATCTTGGACCTTTCTCTTGAGAAACTTGTTGAACTTTTTGACAAGCAGTCCTAGATTCTCACTTTCTTCTTCTGATTCTTTATCTTTCTCTTCAGTTTGAGAGTTATGCTTTTCCCTTTCTTTTCATAGATTTCTTGCTCATTAAACCTATTAATTTCCATCTCATGTTCTCTGAGCTTGCCAAATAAAGAGGTTATTGTCATGATAGACAAGTCTTTTGACTCTGATATTGCTGTGACCTTTGGCTGCCATGACCTGTCAAGGCATTTCAAAACTTTTATATATAATTCCTCTTTATCAAAAGTCTTACCTAAGCCCATTAGATGATTGATGATGTGAGTAAAGCGTTTCTGCACATCTGCAATGCTTTCTCCAGTTTGCATCTTAAACAACTCATATTCTCTTATGAGAGTATGCTTCCTAGCTCTTTTCACATCAGTAGTTCCCTCATGAGTAACCTCAAGAACCTCCCACATTTCCTTGGCAGATTTGCATTGAGATACCCTGAAAAATTCATCCATATTAATTGCGGAAGTAATTATGTTCTTAGCAGTATAATCACTTTGAACTTTTCTTTTCTCTTCATCATTTAAGCTAGACCATTCTTTTTCTGTAATTAATGGACCATTAACAATTACATCCCAAACATTTCTATCAATAGATTCAATAAAGATCTTCATCCTTATCTTCCAAAATGGATAATCTGTACCACAAAATAATGGAGGTCTATTAATAGAAGCACCCTCAGAAAAAGGCAATTTGTTTTCAACCATTAAAAGATTTGGACCAAAATTCTTGAGTAATTTTCAAGACCCTACTCTTGATACCAATTGTTATAAATGTAGGCTGAGATTAAGAGGGGGGGTGAATTGACCTTTGAAAGATTTTCACAATTTATAGAATACAAATTATCTATTTCAAAGACATTGAATTCTGATCACTTCTTGAATCAATAAAAATAAGTAATTCAATGTAAGAAACAAGAGAGTAAAGGTTTAGAGAAAGACAACCAAGATTTATACTAGTTCACCCAAACCCCAAGGCTACATTCAGTTCTCAGCCAAATTCCAGCTGAGTTCCACTAGATTGAATGTATTACAGATTACAATTCCGAATCACACAACACCCAATCTACCACAAGAACCAAATTCCAGTTCTTGCACCTAAACCTTCACCAAGAACCAAATTCCAGTTCTTCAACCAACTTGCAGTCAAATTCCAGCTACAGAACCAGTGCCCAACACTTCCAAGCACCCACAATACAGTAAAGAATCGAAGTTACATCGATTAAAATACTGACAGAACACTTTTCAAAATATTTGAAGTGATTTTAATCGATTAATTCAAAGTTATATAAGTTAAAATATTGGCAGAAGGTTTTCAAATACTCTTTTAGTGAAAATAATCGATTAATACGAGTGTGTATCGATTAAAATAGTTCCAATGAATGTTTTAAATGGTTTTTATCGATTATTTCGAAAACATATCAGTTAAAATTTTGTTATGAATGTTCCTAGCCCATTTTAATCGATTAACCTTATATAGTATCAGTTAAAATTATTTCTTAAGACCATTTTAATTGATTATATTGATTTTTAACAGATTAAAGCATTTTTAGAGGCATTTTCAAATTCTTTTAAATGATCAAACCTCATGTAGCAGAGAGATTGTTAGACAAATGACATCTAGAGGGGGGTGAATAGATGCACAAATTAAAATAGATGCCAAATTAAAAATTTATTTTAAGATATCCAATATTTATTAATTCAATTTTAATTATCAAATTGAACAAAGATAAAGCGGAAGCAATATAATCAAAGAGATAAAATATAAAAAAGATAGAGAAAGATAGAGATAAAAAAAATGGGTGTAAGGAGAGTAATGCAATGAAAAAGGGATAAGGGAAAGAGAAGAGCACACAATGATTTATACTGTTCGGGTATAGCCAACCTTACATCCAGTTCCCAGTCAAATCTTAACACAAGAGTAACCCTAATTCACTATATTTTAAATTCAGTTCACAAATTACAATCAACTCAGCAAAAAACAAACTAATTCAAAAGACAATCACCTCCTTAGAAACTCACTAAGGATGAACACCTCCCTAGAATCCCACTAGGGATGAACACCTCCTCTGAACAAATCAAAGGATGAAAACACCTCCCTGAATAAATCAAAGGGATGAACAATTTCCACACAAGAAACCCTAAAAAAATACAACAGAATGACAGTGACTACTTAAACCCTAAAGAGGGAATTTAATAATCAACCACTTAAGCCCACAAAGGATGAAGGTGATAAAATAAGAACAGTCACACCTAGGTAATGGAGACAACAAATTGTAGAAGCCTGTAGAATGTCAACCTCCAAGAACAAGTGTGATTAACAATGAAAGCACAATAGGCAATGGAGAAGAGGGTTTTGGTAAAATATCTTTGTGGTAATGGAGAAGAGGGTTTTCTCAAAACATGTAAAATATCTTTGTTGTCTTGCTCAGAATTCTTTTCTCAAAACTGATTGAATGTAAATTGTATTTTTGAATTATGTAACTGTGTGTTTTTTATTTTCCATCAAAACTTAATTAAACAGAAAAATAACATCAGAAAATGGCCGTTGGACATTAATATTTTTTTGGATAAAAATCAGGATATATTCAAAAATATTTATTCTTCAAAACAAATATATTTTTTAATTTCAAACTACCATAATCGATTATCTCCGCAGCATAATCGATTATGTTGGGTTAAAAATCAATTTCTCAATTCTGATACATCATAATCAATTATGATAGTGAAAAATATCATGTTACGAAATTTTATCACACTTGTGCTTTGGAGGCTTATGCATAATACCACTTCATCAACTTGTACCTCCATATCCAGTATTCTAAGACTCTATCTAGTCTTCAGGAATCATCTTGGGCTTGCTTGATGTTTGAATGTTGTTGACTTGAATCATCATCAAAATCATCTCTTGGGAATGTAGAGACATGTTTCACATTGCTATCAATCTCCCCCTTTTTTATGATGATCAAGGAAACACCTGAAATGAATTAAAATGCTTGACTCTATATAGCCAGCTCAAGATTAGTACAATATAGTGTAGCACAGATTAGCAAAGTATATTTAATCTCCCCCTAGATATGTTAATAACAAAGCTCCCCCTAACTCATTTGAGAAAAACCTCTCTTAACTCCCCGTGTTTAATTCAAAATTAGGAATGGGTTTCATACATATTTTAATTCATAAAAAAATCTCCCCCTGTTTCATTGATAATCATAAAATAATTATTTCAAGGGAAAAAAAAATCTCCTCTGTTTCATTGATAAAAAATATTATAAGAGAAAAAAATCTCTCCCTGTTTCACACAGATTAATATCATCAAAATCTCTCCCTATTTTGTTGATAATTATGAAAAATATTACAATAGAAATTGAGCACAAATTTGCACAGATTAGCATATAAAACAAGGTAGAAAAGATAATGTATTACAAAGTGTCATAGAGAAGAACATGATATTAAGGAGACAATATCTAAGATACCCAAGGCAAATGAAGAGAGAGAAAGATAGGAGAATGAAATGATTACAGAGATAATAAAATGAAATGTAGTAGTTTCCGAAATTGCAGTCTTCTTATTGAGGCAGCTTTCAAATTTAAATTTAAATTTCAAATTTCTATTCCAATTCAAATTCAAAAATCTCAAACTGCAAAGATTTCAAATTTCAAAATCTCAAATTGCAAAATTTCAAATTTCAAAAATCTCAAACTGCAAAATTTAAAAATTCAAAAATATCAAACTTTAAAAATTTCAAATTTTCATAAATTTAGATTTTCAAAATTCTCAAATTTTCAAATTTTCAAAATTAAGACTTTCAAATTTCAAAATTTTTAAATTTCAAAATTGGTCAACAATCGAATTTATGTGACAAATAAGTGTAGATATTCAATGCAGAGGTGTGGGAGACAATAATAAACTTATCTTTGTAATATTTCCCTGTTCATCTAGCTTGTTCCTGTACACCCATTTAGCTCCAATAACCTGCATTGATTTCTTATCCTTGATAATTACCTGCAACATCAACATACAAATCTAAGTACCCTTTAATTATTTTTGGGTCCTTAAGAAGGTTAGTAGAACACAAGTCTCTGCCAAAAAACTAAGGATAAAAGAATAGACCCATGATATAATAATTAATTATCACAACACCTTCAGAATCAACACAATTGATTATGACAACAAGAATTTTTTTTTTCGAAAATTCATAATCTATTAGATGCTTAAACTATCATCTAGACATGTATAAATGCTTTGTTCCTTTAGGCACCCATTCATATTTGCCATTAGATATACCAAAATCTTTTATGTAACATCTATTTGATGCATGACCTAATTTCATGCAATAAAAATATGTTGGTTTTCTTTGAAGAGGTCTAAAAGAATTTCTTAAAGTTCTTAAAACTAGTTTCACATCTATTTTCCTTTACTCTTTCACAAAAATAGTTTTATGAGGTTCTAGACTTTCTTTGGGTTTGTAACCAAGTTCAGCTTTGCTTGAATTCCCTCTTTGATAACCTAATATAGAATCAAGATTTTTAGAAGATTTTGAAAACTTGCTTATTATTTTCTCTAACTTGAAAATCTCATTTTCCAAATGATTACAATTTTCACAAGGTTTAACAAGTTCTTTATTTTTAAACAAAGTTTTAAATTTCTTAACATCTTTCTTTAAGTACTCATTTTCTTTTTCAAGAATACCAATAGTATTTTCTAATGCATTAAACTTTTGTCTAAGTGCATTGTATTTCTTAGATAACTTAGTAAAACCTTCATACATATCTTGATATTCTTTAAACAACTCATCATATTCATTTAAGGATTTTGTACTGCTTACCTGTGATGAGGTTTCTTGTGATGAGGCTTCATCATTACTTTTTGTCATAAAGCAAAGATTTGCTTCTTCTTCTCCATCACTGCTTTCAGAAGAACTCTCTTGTGTTGTGAAAGAATCATTATCCTCCCAATCAATATAAGATTTGCGTTTTCTCTTATAGATATCGTTCTTCTCTTTCTTCACATCTTTTTTTTCTTTCTTAAGTTCCAGACATTCTAGTTTGATATGGTCAGGTTTTCCACATTCATAGCAATGGTATTTATTTGTTTTCTCCTTTCTTTCCTGTCTCTTTTTCCTATTCTTCATAAAATGAGAAATTTTTTTAACAAAAAGAGACATATCGGAATCCGAAAACTTACCTTCATTTTCGCTTTCATCTTGTGAAGATTTTTCTGCTTTTAGAGCTATCGTCTTGGTTTGATTCTGTTCATCATTCTGTAGCTTCATCTCATGTTCTCGCAACTTTCCAAATAGAGTAGCAATATTTATTTTTGTGAGATCCTTTGATTCTGTAATAGCAGTGACCTTTGGTTTTCAATTCCTGTCTAAGGATTTCAAGATCTTTGTGTTCAACTCCTCATTGTCAAAACTCTTTACTAATGCTTTCAAGTGATTTACTATACGTGTGAAGCGTGTCTGGAAATCCGTGATGCATTCTGCTGCATTTGAAACAATTCATACTCTTGGATGAGTGTGTTCTTACGTGCTCACTTTACTTCATTTGTTCCTTCATGTGTTACTTCAAGAGTATCCCATATTTCTTTTGTCGTCTTGCATTGTGAGACCCTGAAAAATTTATTACGAGTTAAGGCAGAAACAATAGCGTTTCGGGCTCTTACATCATAACCGTAATCTAGTGTTTGTAAAAATATTTTCATTCTCACCTTCCAAAACTGATAGTCTTCTCCTTCAAATAATGGTGATCTGTTTATTGAGGCTCCTTCCCTGTAAACCTGATTCTGCATAGATATCTTGATAGATCGTTTAGAAATATCTTATCTAACCAAGCTCTAATACCACTTGTTAGACAAATGACATCTAGAGGGGGGTGAATAAATGCACAAATTAAAATAGATGCCAAATAAAAAATTTATTTTAAGATGTCAAATATTTATTAATTCAATTTTAATTATCAAATTGAACAAAGATAAAGCGGAAGCGATATAATTAAAGAGATAAAATATCAACAAGATAGAGAAAGATAGAGATAAAAATAAAGGGTGTAAAGAGAGTAATGTAGTGAAAAAGGGATAAGGGAAAGAGAAGAGCACACAGTGATTTATACTAGTTCGGGTATAGCCAACCCTACATCTAGTTCCTAGTCAACTCTTAACTCAAGAGTGACCCCAATTCACTATCTTTTAAATTCAGTTCACAAATTGCAATCAACTAAGCAAAAAGCAAACTAATTCAAAAGACAATCACCTCCTTAGAAACCCACTGAGGATGAACACCTCCCTAGAATCCCACTAGGGATGAACACCTCCTCTGAACAAATCAAAGGATGAAAACACCTCCCTGAATAAATCAAAGGGATGAACAGTTTCCACACAGAAAACCCTAAAAAAACACAACAGAATGATAGTGACTACTTAAACACTAAATAGGGAATTTAACAATCAACCACTTAAGCCCACAAAGGATTAAGGTGATAAAATAAGAACAGTCAGACCTGGGTAATGGAGACAACAAATTATAGAAGCCTGTAGAATGACAACCTCCAAGAACAAGTGTGATTAACAATGAAAACACAGTAGGCAATGGAGAAGAGAGTTTTGGTAAAATATCTTTGTGGCAATGGAGAAGAGGGTTTTCCGAAAACATGTAAAATATCTTTGTTTCCTTGCTCGAATTCTTTTCTCAAAACTGATTGAATGTAAATTGTATTTTCAAATTCTATAATTGTGTATTTTTTAGTTTCCATCAAAACTTAATTAAATAGAAAAATAACATCAGAAAATGGTCATTGGATATTAATATTTTTGTGGATAAAAATTAAGATATATTCAAAAACATTTATTCTTCAAAATAGATTTATTTTTGAATTTTGAACCGCCATAATCGATTATCTCCTCAGCATAATCGATTATGTCGGGGTAAAAATCAATTTCTCAGTTCTGGTGCATCATAATCAATTATGATAATGAAAAATGTCATGTTACGAAATTTTATCACACTTATGCTTTGGAGACTTATGCATAATACCACTTCATCAACTTGTACCTCCATATCCAGTATTCTAAGACTCTATGTAGTCTTCAGGAATCATCTTGGGCTTGCTTGATGTTTGAATGTTGTTGACTTGAATCATCATCAAAATAATCTCTTGGCAATGTAGGGACATGTTTCACATTGCCATCAATCTCTCCCTCATTGCTTTCAGAGATATGAATGAATACCTATTAATATTGATGATGACTCACTAAATACTCTACCCTTAAACCCAAGTAGCATTTGACTTCATCAAATTCTCAAGATCTTCATTTTATCATAAAGTTCATTAAGATCTTCATCACTTTCAAGTTGGACCTTTCCCAAATAAATCTAGGTTTCATAATTCCATAATTGTTTCATTTTCTTTAAACTTATCAAATTAAGAGTCATATTCAAATTTATTGAGTCTTTCAAAAGAAGATGCATGGAATAGGAGGTTAGGTCACCCATATATAAAAAGTCTTGTCTTAAGTTTTAAAATATTGTAATCTTAATTTTATTGTTAATAACATCAACTTTTACGATTTTGTCAGTTTGAAAAATTACATGCCTTACCTTTTTAAATATTTTCATTCTCAAGGAAAAAATGTTTTATATTTAGTTCACGATAATCTTTGGGGACCTGCACCAACCTTTTCAACATCTATATATCGTTTTTAAATTAATTTTGTTGATGACTTTAGTTGTTCTACTTAGATTTATTCTCTTAAAGTTAAATATGATGTTGTTCAGACTTTTAATAATTTCAAAACTCTCATTGAACATTGGTTTTGGAACAAAACTAAAACAAATTTATTTCAATTGGGGATCTGAGTAGTTGTCTTTCTTAAAAATAGTTCAAAAATTGGGAGTTATCTTTAAACACATGTTTAGCTACCTCAATCCAAAATAGTATAGTTGAAAGAAACCATCAACACATCATAGAAATGGGTTTAGGCCTTTTAGCTCAAGCTTTAATGGCATTAAAATATTGGTGGCAAACTTTTGAAAGTGTTGTCTATCTAATTAATAGATTACCCACTTTTGTTCTTCATGGTATATCACCAATATAGAAATAATTTGATAAAATTCCAAATTCCTCATTTATAAAAATCTTTGGATGTAGTTGTTTTCCTTTTCTTAGACCATACCAAAGTCATAAATTTCAATTCAACTCAACTAAGTGTTTGCTTTTAGGATAAAATGAACTTTTCAAATGTAATAAATATATTAGTTCTACTGGAAAATTTACATTTCAAGGCATGTAATGTTTAACCAAAAAGAATTTTTGTTTACTAATGGTTTCCAATTCCAAATAACATGAGAAATAGTGAAACCTCTCCTTGTATGGATCATCAACAAACTTCTCCAAGAGTATCATCAAATCTTGAAAGCTCTATTTTAGATTTGGCAAGAGATTTAGACAGAACTGTTACTGCAACCAATTTTGAAAAGGGCTGAATTAAATTAACCATCAACTGAAATTAACACCTATAGGTTGCTAGCAAGTGGAGAAACTTAAATGAAGATCATCCTATGATGACTAGAGGGAAGAGTGGAATCTTCAAACCAAAGTTTTCATTTACTAGTCTTACAGAGACTATTGGCAGTCTTAACACAATAAAGCCCTTGACAGTCTTAACACAATAAAGCCCCTGACAGTCTTAACACAATAAAGCCCCACAGTGTTGTAACAACTCTAAGTAATGATAATTGGAGGAAGGCAATGCAAGTTGAGTAACAAGCTCTTGTTCAAAATAAAACATGCATCTAGTGCCATTATCCTCAAAACATTTGTTGGTAGGCAACAAATGGGTCTTTAAATATATCTTGAGTGAAAGTATCAAACACTATAAAGTAAGGCTGGTTGCAAGGGGATTTCACCAAATAACTATAGTAAAATTCTTTGAAACATTCATTCTAGTCATTAAGCCCACTACGATAAGAATTGTGCTCACCATAATTGTTTCAAAAGGATGGGAGATTCCACAGCTAGATGTAAATAATACATTTCTTAATTATTTTCTAGCTCAAGATGTGTATATGGTGTAACCTAATAGACTTATTGATCGTGAAAGACTAGATTTTGTATGCAAACTCGGCAAGGCTATCTGTGGGCACAAAGAAGCTCCTTGTTCTTGGTTTGATAGGTTAAAGAACACATTAATTGCTTGGGGTTTTAGTCATTCCAAAATTGATACATCTCTTTTCTTGTTTAGATCACATGACAAAATTTTATTTATTCTGGTATATGTTGATGATATTTTGGTTACAAAAAATAGTAAAGCACTTGTGCAAACTTTTATTCACCAATTAAATAAGATATTTGCTCTAAAAGACATGGGAGATCTTCACTTTCTTAGATTTGAAGTATTTATAGATGAAACACAAAATTATCTTACACAATCAACTTTAGGCCTCTTTACAGTTATTTTCTTGGAGTGGTAACTTACACAAAATAACCAGAATGTGAGAATTGTACTTGGAAATTGTTGTCCACTAATTGATCATTAGAAATGATATTAGTATTAAGGTTAGGAGAAATAAAAACATTGGTCAAAGGTGAAAAAATATCACCTATTGTTGTGACACGTAATTGATTTTCATTAGTAATATGAATCTTGGAGGTTATTGTTAGCTCTTTGTCAAGAGTACCAAATTTTGCAAGTAGTAATTATGAAAAGTCTAAGTATCATTTCCCAATAGATTTTCATTTGTTTAAGCAACATACACATTTAATAACTATAACCGAATAATAAACTAATTTTAAGTTTCAATTTTAAGATAACAAAAATCAAGTAAACAAACAGATAAAATATGTGAAACTTAAATATTTATAAATTAAATATCACCAGGTTGGATTCATAAACACTTTGCAAGAAATGTCCCAATAAACTAGAGTCATTGTTTGTGCCTCCACACTATATATGCCTCTGCACTGTAATTATCTCAATTTAGTCCCTTAGAACAAAGTTCTGAAATATTTATAAAATAACTTAATCCTTAACTCATTTTACAAATAGTTCACATTAAGTTCAAGTTTTCAAGAAGATCCAGACTTAACATATTATGTCTAATACAAAAAATCAAAGTTGTTTAATTTTAGGTTCACAATCCCAAAATCATTTTCCAATGTTTAGGAACAACAAAATCACGTAAAGAAAAACATGCACATTAAATATTAAGAGAAAACACAGAAATAAGACAAAGATATATATATATAAAATAAAAGTGTTTCAACAATCATGTTCATTATAGCCAACCCTAGTGACAAAGAAATTAACTTATACAGGAACTGAGGCAAGAATCTTCAGGTCTGTGGTACTCTAGAATGTCTCTTCGTAGTAGTCTTTCTAGGGTTTTTTTCTCTTCTTCAGTATCTAAACCATCCACCTTTTCACTGCCTTCTCTTCTACTTAATAGCTTACCATAAAACACGCTTTCACTAGGCGAGCCGAATCTTCGATGGGTGAAATGAGGCGCTACATTCATTACAAAATTCACAAATTTTGTCCAGTAAGTGTACATGTTCATTGGGCGAAATTGACACGTAGGCACATTTTCTAAGAACACATCTTGTTGGGCAACGAAAAGGTCGTTGAGCGAGAGGACTCACTTGTCTAATGTGTTTCATTTACTCCAGCTTTCGGTCTCTATGAAAATTTAACAAAATTTGAGTAATAAATTGATATTTTCATTCTTAGAGCTCTTGACAAAATTAAATTTATTTTTAAATTAAAATAAAAGAAAACACATGATATGAATATAAGAAAAATGAATTAATAATTGGATAAAATAAAATTTTATCACATTTTTCAACTTCGCCAAACATCAAAATTTGTATGTCCTCATGCAAAATAAATATTTAAACTATCTAACTAAACTAGGTTGTTAGATTGTGTAAATAGGAACCAAACAATCTTTCCTTAACAATTTCAAATTTACAAAGCATGTATAAAATCCAATTTTTGCATAATTTATAAGACAATGATCACATGTTATGGAGCTAGTAGAACAGACAAAATGTTCTTCTCAAATCTTAGACCAAGCATGGGATAATACATAGAAAGAAGAGAACATGTGGTAATATCAAGTATTTCACTCATTTAGATATGTATTTAAGGTTGCCATCCTCTCATTATGCATGCTAAGGCTATCTCACAACTTTGCATTTCATATATTTCATACATAACATAAACAAGATTCAAATAAAAAGACTTTTAAAAAGACTTTTAAGGGTTGTAATTAGGTTGGACTTAATAGAAATATGGTTTTAATAGAATTCAAAATCACCCAAGAGAGGAAGAGATTATGTTCTAAACATTTATCCATTTGTTTCAACTCTCCCATTCAAACCTTGTTATTTTTCCACTTTCCAACAATTGACATGACACTTTTTTTTTAACTCTAAAGTAATAATATTCAATCATATGTTTCACTCCTTGAACATTTGATTTCCTTCGCCCAAACTTAATATCATGTAAGAGTCATTGATCATATCCAAGTTCACCTCTTCCTAGGGTGTGGGATGAGTTTGCTTAATTTGAAAGCCCAAGGAAACAAGAATCAATGTTGTTTTTCTCAAAAAGGGATCGTAAGGGATTTTAATGAATATCATGTAGGTAGGCTTTTTGGCTAAATGATTATTTATTGTAACAAAATAAAAATTTCGTTTATCATTTCTAATAAGCATGCAGTCATGGTATTAAAAAAATCATGCGAAATTAATTAAATGTTCCTAACAACAACTCTCTCACATCACTCATGTATTTCTCACAACTCCTATTTTACCAACCTATTATCTCTTGTAGTGCACTCATCAACTTAGGTTTCAAAATCAGGAATTCCAATGCAACCACAAACATGCAAATCACAACACAAACAATTTTTTTCTTAAATACACACATCATGCTTGTAATTTGTCAAAGTAATAGGAAATCATGTTAAAAGTCTCAAATTGACAATGAATCTTACCAACAGTTAAAAGTTTTAAAATTAACTACCATAAATTAAACAACAGAATTCAAACGTAAATAAAGAGAAAAAAAATCTTGTGTAGTCACCGCCTCGACCTCCATCCAATAGCCTTCTCTTGAGCCACAACATCATCGCCTCCATATGCACCATCCCACCTAAGTGAAGGAGGCATGTGCCAAGGCCAAGGAACTCGCTTGTGTGTTATAGGATTGTAGTATTTTTTTTTTTTCAACATGATTTTGTGCATGTAGTTGGTTGGACTTATTCCTTTCAAGTTAGATATATACCATCCTATAGTTCCTTGATTCTATTTAAGCACTTTCACAAGCTTCTCTTCTTTAACTTTGGATAAAAGTTTGCTAATAATGATTGGTTGTAGACCCAAAATCTTGTCCGGCCTCAAAATAAAGAGCAGAAGACTTCCGTTCGAAGATGGGCAAGGCCTTAAAGTTCCTTAGGATTGTTTACTAGGCTCCATACTAGAATAGGAAGACTTTTTGTACACAAAAAATAAAAAATTTCACTCAAAGGGTCAAGACCGCCGTCTTATCGTTGGCTAAAGGCTAGACCGCCGTCTCGCCACTTGCCAGAGGCGAGACTGCCGTCTCACCATTTTCCGGTCCCGAAAGTCGAGACGTCGGTCCCGACCTTGTCAGGCGAGACGGCAATCCCGATCTGACGGGCACGAATTCCTATAAATAGGAGCCTCATTCCATCCATTTTCACACACCATCCACTCCTACCACTCCCTAGGAAGCCTTTTGGCACTTTAGAGTGACTCTGAGCATTTTTCCAAAGTTCGAGTGAGCTTTCTGATTTCCGTTAAGGTAGAAATCGGTTAAGGATGTCTCTTTTTTTTTAGACATCTGGCCCTCGGTAGGGTGACACCTTTATTTTTTGATTGAGGGAGGAATGTCTCTGTAGAGTGCGGGGACTGCCAAAAAGCGTCCTCAAGTTCAACATTTATGAAAGCTCGCTTCGGAGGTTCTCCTTCATATCTCTTCTCTTGCTTTCTTTTACGGTTTTCCTTGTATGCATTAGATATTAGGATCATATAGATAGCTATTTGAATTCTGTAATAAATAAATAGGGTAGAAGCATAATTTTATTGTCTTTATTTTAATAATAGTCCATCATAGGGAACCCGAAAGGGGCGTTGTGGGGGTGCTAATACCTTCCCCACACGTAACTAACTCCCTTGCCCGACTCTGGTTGTAATGGCCAAAGTTGGTTTTTCTAAACCAATGTCTTTTTTTTTTCCTTTTCCGATGTTTTCAGTAAAAACATCGGTGACAACTCCATAAAACCCTTTTCGAAAACCTCGTTCTTAAGGTCAGTCCGGTTATCAGACATCTTAAGAATGCTGACCACCATTAAAAAACGCGAGTCAGGAAAATCATCATGTCGCTCCAACTGCCTCTTTTGACGGTGGCGACAGATGGCGACTCCACTGGGGAAGCTAGAGAGTTTATCCCATTTAGTGATGAACTACTTTAATTAATAAAAACTTAAAATTATGCTTTTACCCTTTCTTGCTTTTATAACATGATTTATTGCTTGGCTTTAATAACTGTTGTATGCTTACTTTATGCAATTGTTTGAAATAATAACTGTACACAAACCCTTGCACACAACAGTTTCCCCTATACCTGGGGGTAAGTGGGATAACCTTAGGGAGTGGGTGGTATTGTACGATTTGCCGCAGTGAGGGCCATGAGTCCACCGGTATGGTCGGAAACCACTACTCAAGGTGATAACCTTCCTCTTTTGGCCTAAAGACCGACAAGGCCCTAGTGCCATGCATGGTCTGAAGGTTGGGAGAGTGGGACCTTATAATGGGGGCACCGTGGGGGCCTGGCCTCGGTGAGGATATTTAGAACTACCTTGAATACGCATCTTTCTGCAGGATACCCCAACTTCTTGATAAAAACGTCATCTCACGGTTCACGAATGATTGAATTGTGTGTGTATTTGTTTGTTGCATTGCATAATCATACAACCATAAATAAAATACTAAAAAACCTTTTCACAATAAACAACCTTATCTCTGATAGTCTTCATTTAAGCTAGCCAGGTTTCAGGTACTTTGTAAGTTAAGTAGTCACGTTGACCTATAGAAGAGATAAGGGGTCATAAAAACAAATAAAAACCTTTTTGCAATGAACAACCTTATCTCGGACAGTCTTCATTTAAGCTATCTTGGTTTCAGGTTCTTTGTAAGCTAAGTAGCCACGTTGACCAACAGAAGAGATAAAGGGTCAAAAAATAATTACAATAAAAAAAGCAATAATCACAAAAACATAATACAACAATTTTGATAAAATCAAAATATTCATTTCAAAATAAAAATAAAATGATAAAACAATTTTGACAAAACATTCATCTCAAAATAAAAGAGATAATAATATAATTTTTGACAAAGTCGTATCATTCATACCACATCATTTCATAAATTGGTAAAACCAAGAGAGAAAATAAATGCATAAAGAAAGGTATACATAAGCATCATGTTAATAAAAATCTCTAATGCATAAATACATTCATGCTAGGAAATACTAGATATCCTTAAGACGGGAAAAAGAGACCCAAGTGCGTTTGTGACCTTTGCGACAAGGAAGGGACAAGTGTACTAAGGTGTGATGGTGACCTCTATTATACTTGTCAAATTTGTGATGGAGAAGAAACCATTACACTGAGGTAGGTATGATACCCCACAAAGCGTAAGCTTTAAGGAGGATACCTAAGTCATTGTCTTAAGGCATATTCATCCCATAAATCATTCATTCTAATCAATAAAATTCTTTTTGTATTCTAGAAAGCGACTGGTATTCTTCATGGCCTCCTCCGCATAAACACTATCATACATCATGTTAGAAAATAAAACATGATAATGTTTAGGAAAAAACAAACACCTACATGCATGCATCCACCAAACTTCATCATAACATGCATCTAGTAATAGGTAGTTAAAGAAAGTGGACATTCCTCAATATCGTGTAAAGAGGATAGAACATTTACATGCCATACACGGGAAGTAAAAAAAAATACACACAAATTTTAACTCGCCTATGGTTTCCTTTCGGCTTTTCGCTTTTAAAAGTATGCTTCAAAGCATTGCATTGAGGAATGTGCACTTTCTGGATGAAATAAATAAAATTATCTTTTTCATCATCCCTTCAATAATCTATTGAATTCATGACTTACATTCATTCATTCTCACTTTAATAATAATGATAATAAAAAGAAAGGATTAATCAATGTGTTTTCCACGAATTAGAATAAGATGAATGTCGCCACCGTCAAAAGAGGCGGTCGGAGCGACGCGATGATTTCGTTTGACTCGCATTTTTTAAAGAAATTGTTCAATGCTTTTAGGTTGTCCGATAACTGGGCTGGACCTATAAGCGAGGTTTTCGAAAGGTTTGAGGAGTCGCCAACAATGTTTTTACCATAAACATTGGAAAAGGAAAAAAGAAGGCAGTAGTTTTTTAAGAAAAACCAACTTTGGTCATTACAACCAGAGTTAGGTAAGGGAGTTAGTTACGTGTAGGGAAGGTATTAGCTTCCCTACAACGCCCCTTTTGGGTTCCCTATGATGGACCATTTTTTATAAAGAAATAATAACTTTAAATTATGCTTTTACCCTTATTTATTCATTGCGCAAATTAAATTATTGACTACGTGGCCCTAAATGATTAATGGACAACAATACTATCTAAAAAATTAGTAAAGTAGAGAAGGGAGTATATAGGAACCTTCGAAGCAAGCTTTTATAGTAAATTATTTGAAAGAGGATGCTTTTTGGCAATCCCCACGCTCTACAATGATGATCGCTCTTCCTCGCAACACTATAGAACGCTTTCTAAGAACTCTAAGAAACTCTGGAAATGCTTCAGAGGGGTCCTAGGAGAGTAATTTGAAGATTTTACAGAAGGGAAAGTGGTAGAATGGTGTGAAAAGAGTGAGAAAGTCCCCCTTTTTATAGGAATTTGCACCTGTTAGGTCAGGACCGTCGTTTCGCCTGACAAGGTCAGGACCACTGTCTCGCCAAATGAGATGGCGGTCTCACCTTCGGCAAGTGGCAAGACTGCCGTCTCGCCATTGGTGAGTGGCGAGACGGCCGTCTCACCAAACGAGACAGTGGTCTCACCCTTAGCCAACGACGAGACGGCGGTCTTGGCCCTTTAGGTGGAATTTCTTATTTTTCGTGCACAAAAATCCTTCCTATTCTAATACGGGTCCTATTGATCAATTCTAAGGACCTTTTAGGCCTTTCCCATCTTTGAACGGAAGTCTTCTGCTCTTTATTTTGAGGCGGGGCAAGATTTGGGGTCTACAATTGTCCCCCTTCACCTGACTAGCCGACTGTTGGCTCAACATGCCAAAAAGATCGGCGGGAATGTGAAGGAGTTAACCCTTTTGCCCGGTTGTCATTCGGTTGCTTTCCTGGTTGTGGTAGTCGACCTTCTGGACGCTAAATATGATCCTCTAGTATGCTCCTTTGATGCGGTAGCTGACCCCTTCGGTTGATGAGTACAAACCCCCATCCGGTTTGACGAGTATGAACCCCCGTCTGGTAAGCCCCCTTTTGTAAGGCCCAATGAGTACACACCCCCATCTGGTTTGACGAGTATGAACCCCCGTTTGGTAAGCCCCCTTTTGTAAGGCCTGATGAGTACACACCCCCATCTAGTTTGACGAGTATGAACCCCCGTCTGGTTGTAAAGTCCACTTTGTAGGACCGGTTGCGACTTACTGCTCTGGCTCATGCGCAGTTATTTTTCCTGTGTGTAGGTCTTTATCTTCGAGACCTTCCTTGTCCCAAAGTTGTGGTGGCGGCTTACTGCTCTAGCTCATGCGCCATTCCTTGTGAGGAGTGTTTCTTGCTTTGATAAATGTTTTTTACTTTTCTGATGAAGTCTTCCAGTGTGCCGGGGATTCTTTGATTTTTGGATTTTTCCAATAGCCATCCAACTTGTTGATTGTTGGGGATTCTTTGTTAAATGCCTCTGAAGTAGGCAGGAGTTCACTGAGGATTGGTTTTGATGATGCCTCTTGAGTAGGCAGATATCCATTCTGGGGATGTTGGCTCTTTATTTGCCAGATCTTGCCTACTCATAGGCGAATGACCCTTCTGGGGATGTGAGTCTGAAATTTGCCTTTGTCGTGGGCTCACTAAGGATGGTTTTTCTCTTTTTGATGATCCACTAGGGATTAATTGCTTTCCCGGGGATTTGATTTTGGTTTTCCCCCTGGAGTTTTGACTCCTTGTTAGGTACTGGTGTGAGCTGGTTCTGCAATGCTCTTATTTCATTGGGGAATGGGCATTCTGTTTACCTAAAAGTTAGGATTTTAATTTCTCCTTTTTCCGCGATTTTTCTCTTTTTTATCGCGATTTTGAAATTTTGGCTTTTTCGGGATAGCGCGTAAGCCTTTTTACTTTTTAGTCTCTTTTTATTACGCTGGCTTTTTCTTTTTTCGGAAGAGAATAAAGGAAAACAGCTTTACCAAAAGATTTTATTTATATATATCATGAAATTTGTACAATGATTATATATATATATATATATATATACAATGATGTTCCTAAGGCGGCGGTGGGCTCGACTGCGAGGCTGAAGACGACTCAGGAGGAGGAAACTGCCGAAGCATGTGCCTCTAAAACTCTTCCTGGCTTCGGATCATGCCGAGCACATGTTGGTTGATCGTATCCAGGCTCTGAATCACTATCTCCTACCTCTGGCTGATGGTCTCCAGCTGCATCTCAAAGACGTCCTGCCTCAGGGACATCTGGTCTAACTGTTGGCGAATGTCATCCATGTGACAGTGAACGCCAGGAAAGTCATCCCCGTACTGTTGCTGCTGCTCTAACTCCGGGGGCATCGAGATCTCCTGCAACGCATCCAAATCCTGGATGTCTAGGGTCATGGCGAGCGTCGGGTGGAGGGCCACCTAGGACCCTTGCCTGATGAGCATGCCCATGCTGACAAGCATGGACCCACTAATAAGCTCAAGTCGCAGGATGGAGGGAGTGTCCTCCTCGTTGGCGCATCCCCATCTCTCGGCCAGCGGGGTGATGAGGGGAGCCATGAGGATGACTCCAACGGGGCGGCTCCCGAAGTCCTTTAGAGCCTTCAAAAAGAAGTAGCCGGGATTACACCGGCGTCCATGTAGCATGCAGTGCAGCACGAAGAGATCGAGCTGGGTGATCTTCCCCTGACTCTCCTTCCGTGCATGGATCGTCTCGCCAACAGCTTATGGCAAATGCGGAGAGGAGGGTTGCATGCTGACCCTTTCATCAGGACCGGTAGAATCTGTGACCCGATGAGATCCTCCCATATCTCACCGGTTGTGAGGGCAACCGGCCACTCACAGATAGCTCCCTGATATTCCGGCATCAGGTTGTCTACGGGCTGGTTGAAGTCCATGGTGACGTTGAACTCATCAAACTTCATCGTCTGGTAGGTCTCGTTCATGTAGTATGAGACCATCCTCGCTGGAGGGACACCCGGGAATAGCATAGGCATGTCAACCATCGTGATGGAGGCAAGGAACTCCATCACAGCCTGCTTGTAGATGCGAGTCGGAGGGTCTTGGAGGAGGAAGTCCCACCCGATGCTATGGATGTAGCCTCGCACATCCTCTTCCCAACTGAACTCGACCAGGATACCGTAGTCTAAACGCAGCATGGGATGCCAAGAGTGGCCCCTGATGTGATCCAGCCTGGCATGGTGTTACGGCGTTAGCTGAGTAGGGTCTGGAGGAGCCTGTGGTGCAGGAGCGCTCGGGCCAAATCCCCAACCTCTCTTTCGGGGCCTGGAAGATTCTCCTTGTTGCATTTTGTTCAAAGACACTCAAAGATGTATGAGAATGTATGAGAGGATGCAGGAATGGAGTGTTTTAAAACTTACCCAAAAACCTCTTTATATAGAAAATTTTATTTTTGGTCGGGACCGCCGTCTAGGATTCGGGACGGCAGTCTCGAATTTTTGAAGTTCGAGACCGCCGTCTGGAATGTTGAGATGGCGGTCTCGCCCTTTGTGATGTGGCGAGAAGGCCATCTCGCCAAACGAGAAGGAGTCTCGCCTTTAGCAAATAGCGAGATGGCGGTCTCGCCAAACGAGACGATGGTCTCGATTTCAGCGAATGATGAGACAGCTGTCTCGCCAAACAAGACGGCGGTCTCGCCATTGGATGGCGAGATGGCGGTCTCGCCATTGATGGATGGCGAGACGGCGGTTTCGCCAAACGAGACAGCCGTCTGGGCCTTTCAAAGGGATTTTTTTTATAGGGAAAATATAGGACCTTGTTCAAAAACATCTATGCATGCAATGTTTTCATGTTATGTGTCCTATAATGTTATTTCGTTGATTTTTCAAAAAGATTAACTGGTGTATTTTTTGAAGACAATGCCCTTCTGATGTCGTTTTCTAGTTGTACTTGTTTGTATCATTCCCGACTTAATATGACCGAAGAATAACTGTTGGTTGAGGAGCAAACTTGCCATGTCGGTGCGTTTTTTCCTTCCTCTAGAGGTTTCAATCCTCTTATTGATTATATGCCTCCATATTCCCCAACTAATTATCAAAATGTTATGATAAGGGTCAAGAGAAGAGAAGTAAGAGGATAATTTATTCAAAAGCTTGTGTTTTAGACGGTTGAACTTTTATTTATTTATTTTATTCAAAAGGGGCTTTGTAAGAATGGTTGGCCAAGGTTGGTCAAAGTGTTTAAGCTGATGTTAAACAAACGTCTTGCTTTGAGGATTTGTGTCTTAGCCAATTTCTATTACTTTCTATGGCTGATTGACTTCCCCAAACTGCCCTTTGGGTTTTCAGACTATGATACTGTGTTTTTGCCCTAACTTTTGTCTAGGTTCCTTTTTCCTTTTTTTGGGAATCCTAGCAGACATTATTTTGTAACCCTAACTTCTGCCTAGGCTACCCTTTATTGTTGTTCGGGTTTCCTAGCGGGTCAACCCTAATTTTTGCGTAGCCCCCTTGGTGGGTTTCCTACCGGGTAATTTGCCCCCTTTTTTTAACCTTTGGCTTCTATGGGCTTCTTTTGATTTATTATTTATTTTACACAATATTAGCGAAACACAGTTTTATTATGATGAGGTAAAACCTTATTCTGTATTTCTAGTCAATCAGTTTGATTTTTGCAATGGCGCGTTTTGATTATTTCGACGCACTTTGAAAATGTTTGCTTTAACATGGTTATTATGAGGTCTAGTCATGAATAGCAAGAAAAGAAGTAAATAGTAAGAAATGTATTCTTATTAATTAATAGGGGAATATGTGTCCAAAAGATGCCCGGGGGTCGGGCTAGCCCCGAGGGATAATCTCTAACAATCCTTGGGTTTACATCCCTTAAGAAAGGAAAAGGAACTCCTAATGCTAAGGACTAGAGTTGCTCTCGACGGTTGTATCCTTCCGCTTCGGAAGATCTGCTTGAATGTGCGGAGGGGGAACTTCCCTTTTCTTCTTTCAGCTCGACCCTTTGTAGGGTCATATCCTAGGCCATGCTTTAAAGGATTATCTTTGAATTCCGGGGGCTCCTTTATTCCTTGGGAGTCTGCCCCGAGTCCTTGGCCAGGATGGTAACCATACTTCATCATCATGCGGGCTACCTTCGTATTACCGGGAAGTCTTTCTACATTGGCGATTTCAAACGCTTGAAAAGATGTTTTAAGGGCCTCTTCAGCTGCATCCACATAGGGTTGAGTAGACGGTCCACTGATCAAGATATCATCTTCTGCTTTGACCGTGACCAGTTTGTCATCTACTATGAACTTGACTTTCTGGTGGAGTGTTGAAGGTACTGCCTTAGTTTCATGAATCCAAGGTCTGCCAAGGAGACAACTATATGTTGGAGTAATGTCCATCACGTGGAAATCGACGTTGAAGATAGTGGGTTCGACTTGGATCGACAGATTGATTTCCCCCACTACTTCTCATTTGGATCCATCGAAGGCTCGAACGATAGTGATGCTTGGGCGCATGCGGGTTCCTTGAATGGTCAACTTGTCAAGTGTGCACTTGGGCATCACGTTCAAGGATGACTCGTTATCCACAAGAACTTTAGCGATGAGATATTCCTTGCATTTGATGGAAATATGCAAGGGTTTGTTATGGCTCGACCCCTCTGGAGGGAGTTCTTCATCTGTGAAGGTGAGGTGATCGTTAGCTGTGATGTAGTCGACGATCCTCTCAACTTTTTCTTGGGATATTGTATAAGGTACGTGCGCTTCGCTCAAGACCTTCATCAGGGTGTTTCTATGCGGTTCCAAACTCATCATCAGAGATAACAAAGTTATGTTTGCAGGTATATGATTGAGCTAGTCGATGATGGAATACTCGCTCTGCCTTATAAATTGGAGTAATTCATCGATCTCCTCCTTGGATTCTTTATTTTCATTTTCTTCAGTCTGTTTATTTTTTCCTTTATTCTTGGGGGCATCTTCTTGTGACTCCTTGGGGGAGTATATTCTTCCGCTTCTAGTCATGTCGGCTATGTTGGAGATGTCATCCTTTATTGGTGAAGATTCATCGTATCTCCACGGTACAACTTTATTTGAGTCATAGGGGAAAGGACGAGGCACAAATAATCGCAAAGGCGTCCTTGCCCCCTCTTCCTTATTGACTTTGATAACTGACGACCGAGGCTTATTATCTTCTTGGGGTGAATTGACCGTTGGGGAGAGCTTGATTACGAATGCTTTTCTCTCCATCCTTTTGATTGTGGAAGACGTATCAGTTAATCCTTCCTTTTTATTTTCTTATTTATAAAAAGTGAAGGAGGGATAATCAAGTATGCAAATGAATGAAATGCATGTAAGTAGACAATTGTTGAATAAAAGGAAATTTTATTTATTTATAGAAAGTGTACATCCCCTATACCATATTACGAAGCATTTTTTGACAGAAATGGAAAAGCCTAAAGAAACCCACAAGTGGGTTCTGATTTCTATGTAATTCCTCTTCGGCTTACCGTACATCATGAGTGAGTGCTTCGGTCTGTTGGTAGACCGCCTGGCTCATGTCTTCACTATACTTCTGAGCCTCTTTGATCTTCGCCTCTTGATAGACGACCAAGACTTATAAATTGTCGAGCCTCTCAAGGGCTCGGTCTCTTTCTTGTAGCACCTGACCATACTGAGCTAACCCATCTCTTTCTTTGCAGCGCAGCTCAGTAAGGCTTCTATTAAGTCTTTGGGTAGTCTCCCATCCTTGACATATCTCAAACAGAGTCCTTGCGAGATCTTGTAGCATTCCCTTGATCGTTTGAGCCTGTTTTGCACATTCGGCCTCAAGGTATGCTGATTTGGCGATTATTTCTTGAAGTTGATTATTCGAGTTTAATCTGGAAACTTTGGATGCTCGGATAATCTGCTCACTGGAATCAGCTCATTGGTCCTTGAGGCGCTCTATTTCTTGATCTTTCTTCTTGCATTGCCTTTGCAGACTGTCTATAGTGAGGATAAATTCTTGCTCTTTTTCCTCAAGGGCCCTCATTTGAGCTCCCATGATTTCTATCCTCTGGGTCAAGGCATCGACTTGGCTTTGGAGCTCTCCACTGGCTGAAGGCGCAATAGGTGGGGCGGATGGTTGTGACATCCCTCTATTTCTCTTCCATTCCTCGTAGTCACTGGTGACAACTACTCGAGCTTTGCCTAGCTCTCTATCTCCCATAAAAACTGGTTTCTCCCATGCTCTCCGCACAACAAGTGAGTTCGCAACAGTGCATGGGTCTCCGAAGAAACACAGTCCTCCGAGTTCTTCCCGTGATAATGCGGTTTGGGTTCTCATGAGTTGTCTCATAGCCACTTTTGGAGAATAAGCTATGCAACCTTTGAGACCTACTAATGGTACGCTCGGATAATCTCCACATCTGATGAGGATAGGGCCAGGTCGAAACCAAGGACATGCCCAGGATAAGTGGCTGGCATCCCATTGTTCCAATTCGACCTTCCACTCCATGGTTAGACGTCGGTGGAGGGGGATTCTCGAGAAGCTCTTCAAAGGGTCGGGGAGCATCCCCATGTGACTAGAAGTGTAGAAATGCGTGATACCCCACACGAATAGCAATGAAGAGCAGCATCTGAGTGTTCTTCCTTGCTTTTGGTGACAGAATTCGATCGAAAGCAAGGTATCGGCAAGAAGTGCAGGCAAGGGACTCTTCGAGTGCATGTCCCAGGCAAAGAAGGCGTCCATGACGGCTTGATCCACTGTGTCAAGGTGAAAGGGAAACAACATAGTCCCAAACACGATCAGAGCCAGAGTTTTGTTAAATGCGAACCAGTCTACCCTTTCAGCCAAAGAGGATAGATGGTCTTCTAACATTGCGATTTTCCAACCCTGGATATTCCCTTTTGCTATCAGGGCAGCCTGCTGTGGTGGTAATCGGATGATGGCAGCGACTTTGGCTGCAGGAATATATGCCTCGTGGCGAATATGGACCCCGACTGACTTGGGTCATCTTAACATAATCTCATACTCCTCCAAAGTGGACACCATATCAAACTGCGGGAATTCAAAGTAATATAGACTGGAATTCCAAAAATGGACCAAAATCCTTACGAAAATGGGGTCAACACAGATCTTCAATATGTTGAGAATTCGTCCATAGGATTTTTCAAAGTCGGAGCGGACCTCTGGTGGCATCAATGCGCAGAGCCGTTCTATCTTCTCCGCATGGTATCGGGGAATATCCACTTTCTTCAACTGTCTACTAGCCCCCTCTATTTTCTAATAACAAAAATGCATGCTATGAATGTGATGTTAATGCAAGCATGCATGTAAGTATTTATTTTTCCTAAACATTACTATGTTTTATTTTTCTACATGATGCATGATAGTGTTTGTTTTTTTTTGTTTTTTTCAAAAGAAAGATAAACTACCTATATGGTTGTTCATGAGTTTAATGTTTATGAACAAGGTCCATTTTTTTATTTATTGGATTTATTTAGTTTTATTTGGTTTTTATAACCTTTTATCTCTTCTATCGGACTGCGTGGCTACTTAGCTTACAAAGAACCTGAAACTAGGCTAACTAAAAGGCAAACTGTCTGAGATAAAAATGGTTTATTGCAAAGAATAGTTTTAGTGTCCCTTATCTCTTCTGTCGGACTGCGTGGCTACTTAGCTTACAAAGAACCTGAAACCAGGCTAGCTAAAAGGCAGACTGTCCGAGATAAGGGTGTTTATTGTGAAAAGATTTTTTTTGAGATTTTTCTTTTACTTTTCTGTTATATGTTTATGCTATGCAACAATCAAATGCAACAAACAAATGCACACACAATTCACTCATCGGCGAACAAGTAGGACAACGTTTTTTTAATCACGAGGTATGGGTATCCAGCAGAAGAGTGCATATTCAGGGTAGTTCTAAATTTCCTCACCAAGGCCAGGCCCCCAGGGTGCCCCCATTATAGGGTCCCCACTCCCCCAGCCTTCAGACTATGCATGGCACTAAGGCCTTAGTCAGTCTTTGGGCCAAAAGAGGAAGATTTTCACCTTGAGTGATGGTTTCTGACCATACCGGTGGGCTCATGGCCCTCACTACGGCAAATCGTACAATGCCACCCACTCCCTATGGATATCCCACTTGCCCCCGGGTATAGGGGGAATTGTTGTGTGCAAGGGTTTGTGTACAATTTGTATTTCAAACAATTGCATAAAATAAATAGACAGCGATTGTTAAAGTCAAGCAATTAAAACATGTTATAAAACAAGGAAGGGTAAAGGCGCAATTTTAAGTTTTATTTCTTAAAACTAGTCCATCACTAAATGGGATAAACTCTCTAGCTTCCCCAGTGGAGTTGCCATCTGTCGCCACCGTCAAAAGAGGCGATCAGAGTGACGCGATGGTTTCGTTTGACTCGCGTTTTTTAAAGAAATGGTTCAACGCTTTTAGGTTGTCTGGTAACTGGGTTGGACCTATAAGCGAGGTTTTTGAAAGGTTTGAGGAGTTGCCACCAATGTTTTTACCATAAACATTGAAAAAGGAAAAAAGAAGACAATGGTTTTTTAAGAAAAACCAACTTTATGTTGAACATACAAGGATATGACTGTTGAACATACAAGGATATGAAGCTTGTAGATTTTGATGATGATTCAAGAATAAAGGACTTAGAGATTTGAAGACTTGTAATCTTATGTAATAACTCTATTTTTATGTTTTTGAGTCTGTAATATTAGAGTCCAAGATAACCAGCACATAGACCATCCTTTAAAAGCTCTAAAAGCTCATTTTTATCAAAATTACACTGTGATAATTGATTTTCACCCTGGATAATCGATTATTACAGTAAGAAAACCATTTTCAGGAAATCCTCTCTGTGATAATCGATTATCACTCAGGATAATCGACTATCACAGGCTGATAATCGATTATCTGGCCAGATAATCGATTATCCTGGCCCAGTTTTGTTCCCCTGCAAATTTGGCTCTGGAATAATCGATTATCACTCAATATAATCGATTATTTGGATATGTTATGTATTTTTAAATTCAAAATTGGACCAAGTTTCAAAAACCATATTCCCAATTCATCAAGTTTCGAAAATCCCCAATTCCCAGACCCTATTCTCTCTACTTAAGGTTCTCTAAGGCTCTCTGCAAATTGAACAAACCTTTTTCATACAAAAGTTAAGAGTTATGACTGCTAGAGAACTGTTTGTAGGGAAGAAAAATGGGCTTTTGAAAACCTAGTGTGGGCTAGAAGCGATAAGAATCACTGAGTGAGTTTCTTGGTGGATTGTGTTGTGCCGTCTCTAGGAAAAACTGTTCTTCATCCTTTGTGGATTCAAAGGAGGTGTTCATCTCTTGTGTGACTCAAGAGAGGTGTTTTCTTTACCTTATCTTTTTAATTTGTAATCTATTTGTAAACTGTGATTATAGTGACAACGTTAATCCTCTTTTTGAGTGATTAGCAACTGGACGTAGGGTCTTTTGATCTGAACCAGTATAAATCAACTGTGTAATCCTCTATCCCTTATCTATTTACTTTACACAGCATTTTAATCAGTGAAATTTGGGAAAAATTTTAAAACCCTAATTTTTGTTTAAGAAATCAATTCACCCCCCTCTTGATTTTTGTCCGTAAACGCAAACATTCTGCTGAGTGATTCTAACAAGTGGTATCAGAGCTTGTTTTGATAGTCATTCAATTTTCGAAAATGGCCGGACAAAATCAAACTTTTGTCGAGGGTGCTTCTATCAATAGACCCCCACTTTTTACGGGGCAAAAATATCATTTTTGGAAAGTTAGAATGCAAATATTTTTGGAGTCTGTTGATAGAGGTGTTTGGGATGCAATTTTAAATGGTCCTTTTGTTCCTAAAATTACTGAAAACAGAGAAGAGGTACCAAAATCATTTTCTAGATGGTTGACTGAAGAAAATAGAAAAGCCCAATATGATGTTAGGACTAGAAATATAATTTCATCTACTTTAATCCTTGATGAGTTTTACAGGATATCGGTTTGTAAGAGTGCTCAAGAAATGTGGGAAATGCTAAGAGTAACCCACGAAGGTACCGATGACCTTAAAAGAGCAAGAAATAACTCATTGATTCAAGAGTATGAGATGTTCCGGATGCAATAAGGGGAAACGGTTTTTAACGTTCAAAAGCGTTTCACACATATTGTGAACCATCTCACCGGGTTAGGTAAGATTTTTTATATTGATGAGTTAAATATAAAAATTCTTAAATCTTTGGATAGAAAAAGGCAAACTAAGGTGACGGCCATCACAGAGTCACAATATCTTGCTACCATGTCTATGGCAACGCTCTTTGGAAAATTGAGAGAACAGGAACTTGAACTCGAAAGGCTAAATGATGAAGAAGGCCAACATCAAAAGAGGAACCTTGCCTTCAAAACTGAAATTTCCAAGAGTAAGAACAAGAAGGAGGAAGAAGACTCGAAAAATGAAGATGATGAAAATTTGAGTCTTATGATAAAGAAATTTACAAAGTTCATGAAAGTCAAAGGGAAGCAACCCTTCGAAGGTAAGGGAAAAGTAAGAGAAAGTATTTCCTTAAATATTAAATGTTACGGTTGTGGTGAAACAGGACATGTAAAAACCGAATTTCCAAACAAGAAAAATGAAGATCACAAAGGCAAGAAATTCTTCAAAAAGAAAGCCTATATTGCTTGGGATGATAGTGACTCAAGTTCGGAGTCAAGTGATTCGGAAATTGAAGCAAACATTTGCTTGATCGCAAATGACAACATCTCTTCCGACTTTGAGGTTAGTGATTCTGACTCTTCCTCAAGTGATGATGAAAATGATTATAATGCTTTACAAAATGCATATGGAGAATTATTTACTGCTTTTAAGGACTTGAAAAATGAATATAAATCTGTGAAAAAGTGTTTGAACAAATCCGAAAAAGAGGTGGAATCTTTAAAAACGAAAATTGTATGTTTAGAGGAAAAAGATAATAAAAATATAGCATGTGCATCATGTAAAGAGTATGAATATGATATTGATATACTTAGCCATTTGCTTGATAAAGCTAAGAAGGAAATAAGTGATAGTTATAAGAATAAGACTATTGTTCAAAATAGAGAAAATTGTCATGTTTCATTGAAAAAGCCTAAAAATAAAAATAGAAGAGTATGGGTTGAAAAAGGAACTAAAACTTCAAAAGTTAGAAATGTATCATATTCAAAGACTACATCTAATGCATGCTTTTATTGTATGAAACATGAGAATTAAACATTTTGGTGTTCCTAAAGGAAAATATGTTTGGGTTCCTATAGTGAAATAATTTGATTGTCTCTAACCCCAAGGACCCAAAATTTATGGGGACCTAAGATTATCATGTTCTTGTTTTGTAGGAAACTTCAAAATCCAATAAGTCTATGTGGTATCTTGACAGTGGATGTTCAAAACATATGATCGGAGACAAAACGAAATTTTTGAGTTTCAAAGCTAAAGAACAAGGATATGTAACCTATGGGGACAACAATAAACGAAGAATACTTGGAACCGAAAACATTGGTGGTGCAAATACTTTGGAGATAAAGGATGTGCTTCTTCTTGATGGGCTAAAGCATAATCTCCTAAGTATAAGTCAACTTTGTGATAAAGGTTTCAAGGTAATTTTTGAAAGTAAGTTTTGCACCATTCATTTAAAAGATTCTGAAAATATAGCATTGAAAGGCATTAGGCATAATAATATCTATTTGATTTGGATTGTGTATCTAACACTAGTATAACATGCTTAGTTGCTAAGGAAGAAAATCCATGGTTATGGCATAAGAGAGTGGCTCATATAAACATGCATCAATTAAACAAACTAATATCAAAGGACTTAGTTGTTGGTTTGCCTAAGCTAAAATTTGAAAAAGATAGATTATGTGATGCATGTCAAAAAGGTAAACAAGTGAAATCATCCTTTAAATCTAAGAATGCTATTTCCACATAGAAACCTTTAGAACTATTACACTTGGATTTATTTGGTCCATCTAGGATAAAAAGTTTTGGTAAAAATTATTATGCTCTTGTAATTGTTGATGATTTTTCTAGATATACTTGGACATTTTTCTTAACATTAAAAAGTGAAGCTTTTAAGGTCTTTAGGAAGTTTTCCAAACAAATCCAAAATGAGAAAGACTTAAGAATTAAGGTGTTAAGAAGTGACCATGGTGGAGAGTTTCAAAATGAATGGTTTGAAAATTATTGTGAGAAAAATGGTATTTTGCATAATTTTTCTGCACCTAGGACTCCCCAACAAAATGGTGTAGTAGAAAGGAAAAATAGGTCACTAGAGGAACTTGCTAGAACAATGTTGAATGAATCAAATGTTCTTAAGTATTTTTGGGCTGATGCTGTAAGTACTGCATGTTATGTATTGAATAGGATGCTTATTAGGCCAATTATAAAATCAACTCCTTATGAACTGTTAAATGGTAGAAAGCCTAATGTTGCTCATTTAAAAATATTCGGATGTAAATGCTTTGTTTTAAATAATGGAAAAGATAACTTAGCAAAATTTGACTCAAAAGACGATGAGGGCATTTTCTTAGGTTATTCACTAACTAGCAAAGCATATAGAGTGTTCAATAGAAGAACTTTAAATGTTGAAAAATCTGTACATGTCACCTTTGATGAAATTGTATACCTTGAGGGAAATCCTCTTGAGTCAAATAAAGAATTTGCAGGTGATGATGAATACATAAGAGAGGCTCTAGAAGAAATGTATTTGAATGAGAATGAGCCATCTCAACCAACTAAATTGACAAAAGAGTGGCAATCACCTAGAGGACTTTCAATGGACAATATAATTGGTGATATCTCAAAAGGGGTAAGAACTAGAAATATGACAAAATTTCTGCATGTCTGTAGCTTTTGTTTCACAGATAGAACCCAAAAGTGTTGAAGAAGCTCTTAAAGATGATCAATGGTGCATAGCAATGCAAGAAGAACTTAATCAATTTGAAAGAAATCAAGTCTGGGAATTAATTCCAAGAGAAGAATCTCATCAAGTTATTGGAACAAAATGGGTATTTAGAAATAAACTTGATGAAGATGGAAATATAACAAAGAACAAAGCCAGACTTGTTGTCAAAGGTTACTGTCAAGATGAATGTATTGATTATGATGAAACTTATGCTCCTGTTGCTAGGTTAGAGGCTATACGCCTACTTCTTGCTTATGCCTCATTGATGAAATTTAAACTTTATCAAATGGATGTTAAAAGTGCATTTTTTAATGGGTTTATCAAAGAGGAAGTATATGTGGAACAATCCTCTGGATTTGAAGATTTTAAATATCCCAATCACATTTTTAAATTGAAGAAAGCTTTATATGGTTTGAAACAATCTCCTAGGTCTTGGTATGAAAGATTAAGTAGTTTTCTAATTTCAAATGACTTTTCTAGAGGAAAAATTGATTCCACCCTGTTTATTAAGAAAGTAAAGGAACATATTCTATTAGTTCAAGTATATGTTGATGATATTATTTTTGGATCAACTGATAATTCTTTGTGTGAAGGATTTTCTAAGATAATGCAGGGTGAATTTGAAATGTCAATGATGGGAGAATTAACATTCTTCCTTGGACTTCAAATTAAACAACTTAAATATGGCATTTTTGTGTCTCAAACCAAATACTGCAAAGAGATTCTCAAGAAGTTTGGAATGGACACTTCAAAGGAAGCTAACACACCCATGGGAACATCATGCTATTTAGACAAGGATGAATCAGGTTTGGAAATTAATCAATCTATGTATAGAGGTATGATAGAGGTTCACTATTATACTTAATTGCAAGTAGACTTGATATTATGCATTCTGTTTGTGTGTGTGCTAGATTTCAAGCATGCCCAAAAGAATCTCATTTAACTGCAGTAAAAAGAATTTTAAAATATTTAAAAGGAACTACAGGAACTGGTTTATGATATCCATCTGAAGCTTCTCCTAGTTTAATAGGATATTCTGATGTTGATTATGGTGGATGTAAGATTGATAGAAAGAGTACTAGTGGAACATGTCATATGTTAGGATCATCTTTAGTATCTTGACATTCTAAGAAACAAGCATGTGTTGCTTTGTCCACAACTAAAGCTGAATATATTGCAGCTGGTAATTGCTGTGCATAAATCCTATGGATGAAGCAACAACTAGAAGATTATAATATTTTTCTAGATAATATTCCTTTGATGTGTGATAATACAAGTGCAATCAATCTTACTAAGAATCCAGTAATGCACTCTAGAACTAAGCATATAGAGATTAGACATCATTTCTTAAGAGATCATATTAGTAAGGAAAATTGTAAATTGAATATGTTGATACAAAGTATCAATTAGCAGATATTTTTACCAAATTTCTTCCCAAAGATAGATTCTATGATCTTAGAAGATACTTAGGAATATTAGAGATAATCTAAACTTTGCTTAACTAATTAATATTTACATTTTGTATTGTAATAATCGAGTATATAGGGAATTAATCGATTATCCTGTGTTTATAACATTGAAAATTTGTTAATCTCTCTAAAATAATTGATTATCTTGGATAATGATTGATTATTGAAGTTTAAACAAGTGAAATATGTGAAATCTTTCTGTAATAATCGATTATTTGGGATAATAATCGATTATCTGGCCCAAAATTGCCCAAAACCAGTATTTTGTCACTTGAATAATCGATTATCCAGCCTGATAATCGATTATCTCTACACTGGAAAAATTAATCGATTATCAAAGGCTGATAATCGATTATCTTGCGTCATTGGGGGTTCTCTAGCCGTTTGTAATGGCTATTTTGGCTCCAATTCTTCTTCAACTAGCCATTTATGACCGTTAGGATGTTTCTCTATATAATTTTTACTTTTAAACTAAGTGGATGGTTGATACAAATTTTATAAAAAATGGTGATTCATATTTTTAAAATGAAAATATTTATAATAAAATTTAAAAGTAAAATTAGTGAAAATAATCAAACACTTAATAAGAATTATTATTACATTCTAGAGTTATATAAGTTATTTATAATATTATAAACAATTAAATTTTAAATGAAATTTGCATTTTTTTCATAAAGAATTGAATAATATTATGATTTATACGAATTCATTTTCTATGTCATCAAGATAACACTTGACAATCAACCTCCTCCTTAACTTTCACTCCGCATGAAAATAATTTCATTTCCACGTCATTTAGTTGACAATTACACTAATTTCATTAATTAATTTTAAAATAAAAATAATATGAAAAGTAAAAGTATATAATTTTTTAATTTAATACTTTAAAAAATACTTGTTTCGATATGAAATGTTGTACTCTTATAAATTATTCAAATAAGATAATAACATTTTTAATTCATTCAATTTCAAAACCTTTTGCTTTGCTGTGTTGTATTTAATTCTGTTGTGTTTTCTATGATCAATTCAAACATGGTCCTTAGAGAGTTTTTGTTGGTGTGAAATGTTTGCGTGTAAGACAAAAATCAAGAGGGGGTGAATTGGTTTCTTATAGAAACTTTCCCTTTTAAAAATTTTTCGCAAGTTTTACCGATTAAACGATAATATAATAAAGCACTTGAAATGTAAAGAGATAAGGGAAGAAGATTGTACAAAAGATTTATAATGGTTCAGATCAAAAGACCCTACGTCCAGTTGTTAATCACTCTAAAAGAGGATTAACTCAGTCACTAAAAGCAATCGTTCAATAGATTACAAAATACAAATAATAAGAATTAGAAAACACCTCTCTTGAGTCACACAAGAGATGAACACCTCCTTTGAAGCCACAAAGATGAAGACAGTTTTTCCTAGAGACGGCACAATACACAACCCACCAAAAAACCCACTTAGTGATTTTTATCGCTTCTAGCCCACACTAGGTTATAAAAACCCATTTTTCTTCCCTACTCAAAGTTCTCTTAGCAATCACAACTGTAAACTTTAGTATGAAAAAGATTGTAATTTACAAAGATCCGAGAGTTCCTTAAATAGAGATTTTAGGGTTTAGAAATTAGGGTTTTCGAAAATAGGTCTGAAAATTGAAATTCAAAATCATAACTGACACAGATAATCGATTATCATGAGTGATAATTGATTATCACAGAGCCATTTTTGCAGAAGACATAATTTTGACAGGATAATCGATTATCAACAGTGATAATCGATTATTCTAGAGACTTTCAGAGACCCAAGAGATCTAAGATAATCAATTATCACAAGTGATAATCGATTATCAATAATCGATTACTGATAATCGATTATCCATAGGTGATAATCGATTATCACAGTGAGTTTTAGATAAAAGTGAACTTTCAGTGGACAAACTATGTGCTGGTTATCTTAGACTCTATTTTTACAGACTCAAAATGATAAAACAGAGTTATTACAAATAGATACAACTATATATGAGTCTTCTAATCTTGAAGTTCTTTGTCTCTAAAGCATCATCAAAATCTTCAGGCATCATACCCTTGTATTTTCAACAATCTCCCCCTTTTTTATTATGATCAAAATCTATTTTAAAGCCCTTTGTAATAACCTGTTTTTATTGTCATAACTAACATAGAAAAAAAAATATTAAATATACCAGGCTTTAAATATTTTCTCCTCCTTTTTTATCATAAACAAAAAGAATATAAGTTCCCCCTCAATATATGTGTTGAACATACAAGGACTTGATGTTGAACTTACATGGACATGAAGCTTGTTGATTTTGATGATGATTCAAGAACAAAGAACTTAGAGAGTTGAAGACTTGTATTGTTGTGTAATAACTCTATTTTGATGAGTTTGAGTTTGTAATATTAGAGTCTAAGATAGTCGGTACATAGTCTACTCTTTAGAAGCTTTAAAAACTCACATTTATTAGTTAGCATCGGGTTTAATCGATTAAATCATCAGATAATCGATTATTACAGTGAGAAAAACCATTTTCTGTAACTGTTCACTGTAATAATCGATTAACACACCTGTTAATCGATTAACAGGCCTGTTAATCGATTAACAAGGCTTTGAATCGATGAAAACAGAGAGTTTTGGGGTTCTGTTGATTTTGGCTCTGTAATAATCGAGTATTTCAGTCAGATTTTGATTTTCAACTTCAAATTAAAACTATTTTCGAAAACCCAAATCCCAATACTCCTAGTTTTGAAAATTCCCAATTCCCAAACCCTAATTCATCTACTTAAGGTTCTCTATAGCTCTCAGAAACATAGAACAACCTTTTTCAAACAAAAGTTAAGTGTTGTGAGTGCCAGAGAACTGTTTGTTGGAGGAAAAAGGGGCTTTTGGAACCTGGTGTGGGCTAGAAGCGATAAGAATCACTAAGTGGAGTTCTTAGTGGATTGTGTGATGTGCCGTCTCTAGGGAAAGTTGTTCTTCATCTCTTGTGGATTTCAAGAGAGGTGTTTTCTTTACTTTATCTGTTTAATTGTTATCTATTTGTAACAACTTTGATTATAGTGACAGCGTTAATCCTCTGTTTGAGTGATTAGCAACTGGACGTAGGGTCTTTTGATCCGAACCAGTATAAATCTCCTGTGTAAGACTCTATCTCTATTCTATTTACGTTTACACAGTATTTTAATCGGTAAAATTTGGGGAAAATTTTTAAAACCTAATTTTTATTAAGAAACCAATTCACCCCCCCTCTTGGTTTTTGTCCGACAACGCGAACATTCCGCTGCACGAATCTAACAAGTGGTATCAGAGCTTGCTTTGATAGTCATTCAAACTTTTCGAAAATGGCCGGACAAAATCAAACTTTTGCCGAAGGTGCGTCTATCAACAGACCCCCACTTTTTGCGGGTCAAAATTATCCTTTCTGGAAAGTAAGAATGCAAATCTTTTTAGAGTCTGTTGATAGAGGCGTTTAGGACGCTATTTTAAACGGTCCCTATATTCCTAAAGTTACTGAGAACGGTGTAGACGTTCCTAAACCTTTTTCTAGATGGACAACAGAGGAAAATAGAAAAGCACAATTTGACGTTAGGGCTAGAAATATTATTTCATCTGCTTTAACCCTTGACGAGTTTTACAGGATCTCTGTTTGTAAAAGTGCTCAAGAGATGTGGGAAATGCTAAGAGTGACCCACGAAGGCACCGATGACGTTAAGAGAGCACGGAAAAATTCCCTAATCCAAGAATACGAGATGTTCCGGATGCAACAAGGCGAAATGATATTCGACGTTCAAAAGCGTTTCACTCATATTGTGAACCACATCTCACTGGATTAGGTAAAATCTTTGACGTTGATGAATTGAATGTTAAAATCTTAAAATATTTGGATAGGAAATGGCAACCTAAGGTGACGGCCATCTCGGAGTCACAAAACCTTGCCACAATGTCTATGGTGACACTCTTTGGAAAGTTGAGAGAGCATGAGCTAGAGCTAGGGAGGCTAAATGAAGAGGAAGGACAATATCAAAAGAAGAACTTAGCCTTCAAAACCGAAATTTCCAAAGGTAAAAATAAAAAGGAAGAAGAAGACTCGGAAAATGAAGAATAAGAATTGAGTCTTATGATAAAGAAGTTTACAAAATTCATGAAAGCCAAAGGAAGACATCCATTCAAAGGTAAAGGAAAGGTAAGTGAAAATTCTTCTGTAAATATCAAATGTTATGGTTGTGGTGAAGCAGGACATATGAAGACCGAATGTCCAAACAAGAAAAACGAAGAAATAAAAGGCAAAAAGTTCTTCAAGAAGAAAGCCTACATTGCTTGGGACAACAGTGATTCAAGTTCGGAATCAAGTGACTCGGAAGTTGAAGCCAATATTTGCTTAATGGCAAATGACAACATATTTTCCGACTTTGAGGTAAGTGATTCCGACTCATCTTCAAGTGATGATGAAAATAATTATGATGAACTGCAAAATGCATATAATGAATTGTTTAGTGCCTTTAAGGATTTGAAAAATGAATATAAAGTTGTGAAAAAAAGTTTAAGTAGATCCGAAAAGGAGATTGACTCATTAAAAACGAAAATCACATGCTTAGAGGAAAAGGAAACCTTAGAAACGAAAATTGTATGTTTAGATGAGAATGATGATAAGAACTTAGCATGTGCATCTTGTAAAGAGTATGAATATGACATAGATATACTTAACCATTTGCTAGATAAAGCCGAAAAGGAGATAAGTGATTTTAAGAAGGATAAAATTGTTTTAACTCAAAATATTGTAAATCATCAAGTTCCTTTGAAAAAGTCTAAAAAGAAAAACAAAAGAGTATGGGTAGAAAAAGGAACTAGAGCATCTATTGTTAGAAATACATCTTATTCTAAAGCTACATCTAAAGCATGTTTTTACTGTATGAAACAAGGTCACACTTCAAATAAATGTAAAATAAAACATTTTGGTGTTCCTAAAGGTAAATACATTTGGGTTCCTATTGTTAAATAATTTGTTTGTCTCTAACCCCAAGGACCCAAAAGTTATGGGGACCTAAGTTTACTATGTTCTTGTTTTGTAGGAAACTTCCAAATCAAAGAAGTCTATGTGCTATCTTGATAGCGGATGCTCAAAGCATATGACCGGTGATAAAACGAAATTTATGAGTTTCAAAGCTAAAGAACAAGGATATGTAACTTATGGGGACAACAACAAAGGGAAAATTCTTGGAATTGGAAATATAGGTGGTGCAAACAATTTGGAGATTAAGGATGTGCTTCTTGTTGATGGACTAAAGCATAATCTCCTTAGCATAAGTCAACTATGTGACAAAGGATTTAAGGTAATATTTGAAAGTAAATTTTGCACTATACATTTGATAGATTCCGAAAATGTAGCATTAAAAGGCATTAGGCATAATAACATATACTTGATTGATTTGGATTGTTTACATGATTCTAGTATAACATGTTTAGTTGCTAAGGAAGAGAACCCTTGGTTATGGCATAAGAGAGCAACTCATGTAAATATGCATCATTTAAATAAATTAATATCAAAAGACTTAGTTATTGGTTTGCCTAAGTTAAAATTTGAAAAAGATAGGTTATGTGATGCATGTCAAAAAGGTAAACAAGTAAAATCATCATTTAAATCAAAGAATGTTATTTCCACTTCAAAACCCCTAGAATTATTACATTTAGATTTATTTGGACCTTCTAGGATAAAAAGCTTTGGTGGAAATTATTATGGTCTTGTTATTGTTGATGATTATTCTAGATATACTTGGACATTTTTCCTAACAATGAAAAGTGAAACTTTTAAGGATTTTAGATAGTTTGCAAAGCAAATTCAAAATGAGAAAGACTTAAGAATTAAAATTTTAAGAAGTGACCATGATGGTGAGTTTCAAAATGAAAAATTTGAAAATTATTGTGAGGAAAATGGAATATTGCATAATTTTTCTGCTCCTAGGACTCCCCAACAAAATGGTGTAGTTGAAAGGAAAAATAGGTCACTAGAGGAACTTGCTAGAACAATGTTAAATGAATCAAATGTTCTTAAATATTTTTGGGCTGATGCGGTTAGTACTGCTTGTTATGTTTTAAATAGAATGCTCATTAGGTCAATTATAAAATCAACTCCCTATGAATTGTTAAATGGTAGAAAGCCTAATGTTGCTCATTTGAAAATATTTGGATGTAAATGCTTTGTGTTAAATAATGGAAAGAACAACTTAGGAAAATTTGACTCAAAAGCCGATGAGGGCATTTTCTTAGGTTATTCATTAACTAGCAAGGCTTACAGGGTGTTTAATAGAAGAACCTTAAATATTGAAGAATCTATTCATGTTACTTTTGATGAAATTATAAACCTTGGGGGAAATCCTCTTGAGTCAAATAAAGAACTTGCAGGTGATGATGAGTATATAAGAGAGGCTCTTGATGAATTGTATTTGGAAGAAAATGAGCCTTCTCAAACACCTGAATTAGCAAAAGAATGGCAATCACCAAGAGGACTCTCAATGGACAATATCATTGGTGATATCTCAAAAGGGGTAAGAACTAGAAATATGACTAATTTCTGCATGTCTGTAGCTTTTGTGTCATAGATAGAACCCAAAAATGTTGAGGAAGCACTTAAAGATGACCAATGGTGCATAGCTATGCAAGAGAAACTTAACCAATTTGAAAGGAATCAAGTCTGGGAATTAATCCCAAGAGAAAAATCACATCACGTAATTGGAACTAAATGGGTATTTAGAAATAAACTTGATGAAGATGGAAACATAACAAAGAATAAAGCCAGACTTGTTGCCAAAGGCTACTATCAAGAGGAAGGTATTGATTATGATGAAACTTATGCTCCTGTTGCCAGGTTAGAGGCTATACGCCTACTTCTTGCTTATGCATCTTTGATGAAATTTAAATTATATCAAATGGATGTTAAGAGTGCATTTTTGAATGGTTTTATTAAAGAAGAAGTATATGTAGAGCAACCCCCTGGATTTGAAGATTTTAGTTATCCTAATCATATTTTTAAATTAAAGAAAACATTATATGGGTTGAAACAAGCTCCTAGGTCTTGGTATGAAAGGCTAAGTAGTTTCCTAACTTCAAATGATTTTTCTAGAGGAAAAATTGATTCTACGTTGTTTATAAAGAAAGTAAAAGAACATACCTTATTGGTCCAAGTATATGTTGATGATATTATTTTTGGATCAACTGATAATTCTTTGTGTGTAGAATTTGCTAAGATAATGCAGGGAGAGTTTGAAATGTCTATGATGGGAGAATTAACATTCTTCCTTGGACTTCAAATCAAGCAACTTAAAGATGGCATTTTTGTCTCTCAAACCAAATACTGCAAAGAGATACTCAAAAAGTTTGGAATGGACACTTCAAAGGAAGCTAACACACCCATGGGAACTTCATGCTATTTAGACAAGGATGAATCAGATTTGGAAATTAATCAATCAATGTATAGAGGTATGATAGGTTCTCTGTTATACTTAACTGCAAGTAGACCTGATATTATGCATTTTGTCTGTGTGTGCCCTAGATTTCAGGCATGTCCAAAAGAATCTCATTTAACTGCAGTAAAATGTATTTTAAAATATTTAAAAGGAACTACTGGTTTTGGTTTATGGTATCCATCTGAAGCTTGTACTAGTTTAATAGGTTATTCTGATGCTGATTATGGTGGATGAAAAATTGATAGAAAGAGTACTAGTGGGACATGTCATTTGTTAGGTTCATCTTTAGTATCTTGGCATTCTAAGAAACAGGCATGTGTTGCTTTGTCCACCACTGAAGCTGAATATATTGCAACTGGTAATTGTTGTGCTCAAATTTTGTGGATGAAACAACAGCTAGAAGATTATAGTATATTTCTAAGTGACATTCCTTTGATGTGTGATAATACGAGTGCAATCAATCTTACTAAGAATCCAGTAATGCACTCTAGGACTAAGCATATAGAAATTAGACATCATTTTTTGAGAGATCATATAAGCAAAGGAAACTGTAAAAATGAATATGTTGATACAAAACATCAATTAGCAGATAATTTTATTAAGCCTCTACCCAAGGATAGATTCTATGATCTTAGAAGAGACTTAGGGATATTAGAAATAGCTTAAATTCTGCTTAATTAGACAGTTTTTGGATGGTTGTAAGAATATAATTCATTATGCAGGATGTTAATAGATTATCATGTGTATAAACCTCAAAAATTTGATGTACTCTCTGGAATAATCGATTATTTGCACCAAAAACATGACATTCCTCTCTGGATTAATCGATTAACTCGCTAGATAATCGATTAAACTCAATGTTAATCGATTAACTGCTTGAATTAATCGATTAAATGGGTCTGGTACTGGTTTAATCGATTAATTCAATATTTAATCGATTAAACCTGGTAAGTTTTGCTTTCTAGCCGTTGCCAACGACTCTCTTGACCTTTATTCACTTCCATATGACCGTTGGAGATGCTTGGTTATAAAATTGGGACCTCCATTTCACTTATACTCACTTCTATCTCTTGAATTCAAGCTTTCTTGCCTCATTCTACTCACTTTGCCTTCTTCTAACATCACTTGTCTTCATAAATCTTTCTTGTTACTCCTCTAATTCTACAATGGCCTCATCTTCTCGTGCTAAAATTCCCACCAGAAGAAGATCTGCACCCTCATCTCATCCTCGTCCTAATTCTGTAGAAGGATGAATCTCTGATGCTGAAGGCCGACAAGAATTTTTGTCTTATTGGAAGGAACGTGGTATTATTTCTCCTAAATTCCTTATTGGTGATCAATTCAACAATAGGGGATTCAATTTTCCTAATCTCCTTGAAATTCAATGAGTTCTCCCTTTCATCTAAATGCAAGGTACGTATTATCCTGACTTAGTTAGGGTATTTTTCTCTAGGTTCAAATTCAGAGATCAAATAGCTACCTCTCGTGTAAAGGGGGTAACAATTATTCTTGATGATGATATTTGGGAAAACGTTGCCCATTTTCCTATAAGAGAAGATGCTATTAACGTGTTTGGTGAGTTAGATGATTTTGACAGGATCATGGCTCACCGTTCTTTTCTGCGAAACCCTTCCATGGAGATTGGGCGTCTCCTTCTAGTTGGACCTTTGAAGAAGGAGGAACGCATGATTTTGCATTTACTTGTCTGGATCCTATGTCCTCGGGCTACAAATCATGCTCAATGTTCTTCAATCGATCTTCGCATTATTCATGCAATAATGTATAATGAGCCTCTTGATTGGGGTATTCTTGTCACCATGACTATGTTAAAAGTCAAATGACATCCCACCTTCAAAATTCCATATGCCCTCCTTATCTCTCGCATTCTTGAATACAAAGGAGTAAATGTCGAAGGTGAACAAACAGTTCGAATGACAAATCTGAACTGCATGTTGGACAACACATTAACTCAACTCCAAATGGTGCGTGTCAACAATATTTATGTTCACAAGGATTATGTTCCAAACGAAGATGAAGATAATGAAGATTCTGATGATGATATGCCTCCTGCTGCTGAGTTTCCCTCTGATCAAATCCAAAGTGCTAGAACTTCCTCTGCTCATCCTGAAACCCGACAATCTATGGAAGATATGTTATCTCATATGAACCAGAGGATGTAGGCATTCTTCACTCTTTCTGGAGTACGGCATGAGGAAATAATTCGCCGTATCTCTGATGTGGATGATAAAGTGTGCCATTTAGAAAATAAATTTGATGTACACTTTCATAGTGATAGTGAAGTGTAGACCCCAAATCTTGCCCGACCCCCTAATAAAGCCGAAGATCGCCCGTTTCGAAGATGGTTAAGACCTTATCAAGTCCCTAGTAGCTTGTTCTAGGTTCCATTTAGGATAAGAAGGGTTTTTAGAGGCATTAAAAATCGGGAAATCTGCCGGAGACAGCAGATGGCCGTCCAGAACAGGTGGATGGTCGTCCAGAACAGGCAGATGGTCGTCCAAGACAAGCAGATGGTCGTCCATGGCAACTTTAAGGCCATGGACGGTCGTCCACTTAGCTTGGACGGTCGTCCATGGCCAAAAGTTGCCATGGACGACCGTCCACACTGCATGGATGGTCGTCCATGGCCACTTTTTGCCATGGACGGCCGTCTGTTTTGTCCAGACGGTCGTCCACCTTTTCCAGGCCCGAATCCCTATAAATAGGGGCCTCATTTCTCTATTTTTTCACACCTTTCCCACTCCTCCACTCTCTTGGAAGCCTTTGGCACTTGAGAGTGACCCTAAGCATTATTCCGGGGTTCGAGGGAGCTTTCCGATTTTCGTTAAAGTTGAAATCGGTTAAGGAAGTCTCTTTTTGAGACATCCGGCCCTCGGTAGAGTGACTTTTCTTTATTTTGCGGGAGGAGCGTGCTTGTAGAGTGCGGGGACTGCCAAAAAGCGTCCTCACGTTTTCGAAGAGTTAATATAAAGTTCGCTTCGGAGGTTCCTTCTCTATTCTCTGTCTTTTTTACTGCTTTCTTTATCGCTTTCTTTGTGTGTATTAGATAATAGAGCCATGTAGATATTTAAATTCTGCAAGTAGATAAAATAATAGGGTAAAAGTATAATTTCTTTAAGTGTTTATTTCCTAAGTTAGTCCATCATAGGGAACCCGAAAGGGGTGTTGTGGGGGTGCTAACACCTTCCCCACACGTAACTAACTCCCTTACCCGACTCTGGTTGTAATGGCCAAAGTTGGTTTTTTCTAAAACCACTGCCTTCTTCTTTTTTACCTTTTTCAGTGTTTAAGGTTAAAACACTGATGGCGACTCCTCGAACCTATTCGAAAATCTCGCCTTTAGGTCCAGCCCGGTTATCGGACGTCCTAAAGGCATTGAACCGTTTCTTTCAAAGAAAATGCGAGTCATATCAAAACCATCGCGTTGCTCCGACCGCCTCTTCTGACGGCGGCGACAGATGGCGACTCCACTGGGGAAGCTAGAGAGTTGATCCCATTTAGTGATGGACTAGTTTAGGAAATAAAAACTAGAAATTACGTTTTTACCCTTCCTTGCTTTATAACATGCTCTACTGTTTGACTTTAATAATTGTTGTATGATTATTTTCTGCAATTGTCTGAAATAAACTGTACACAACCCTTGCACACTACAGTCCCTCTATACCCGGGGGCAAGAGAGAATACACATAGGGAGTGAGTGGCAGGTACGGTCAACCATGGTAATGGCCATAGTGCCAGCAGGTCGTTGTCGGAAACCACCACTCAAGGTGATAACCTTCTCTTTCTCGATCTAAGAACGTCGACACGGACATCCGTGCACGGCTCAAAGACTGGGAGACTGAAGGGTCCCTATAATGGGGGCACCTTGGGGGCCTGGCCTTGGTGAGAGCAGTTAGAACCTACTTTTGTCGATGCACTTTTCTGCAGGAAACCCCTACCTCGTAATTAAACGTCACTCTGTTCGCGGATGAGTGAATTGTTTGTGCATTTGTTTGTTGCATTTATTTGTTGCATAGCATAATCATACAACAAAAAGAAATATATATATATATATATATATATATATATATAACAAAATCTCCAAAATATTTTCGCAATAAACACCTTTATCTCGGACTGACTCGCCTTTTAGCTAAGGGACGTTAAAACCATTCTTTCGCAATAACCATTTTTATCTCGGACAGTCTGCCTTTTAGCTAGCCTGGTTTCAGGTTCTTTGTAAGCTAAGTATCCACGCAGTCCGACAGAAGAGATAAAAGTTTTTAAAAAATAAATCAAAATAACTACCTTAAAGAGAGGAAATCGGGTCTTTTTCATGGTGTTAAGCATTGAATCCATCATACAGGTAGTTTCATTATTCTTCAAAAAAAATATACAAAAAAATCGTGCACCATATAGAAAAGAAAACATGATAATATTTAGAAAAAAAAAACACTTTCATGCATACGAAAGCATCATACTCATACCATGCATTTTCTGTCATTTCTAGAAAAATGGAAGGATCAGGCAGTAAACAGTTGGGAAAAGTGGATATTCCCCGTTTCCGTGTTGAGAAGTTGGAGCAGTTGTGCGCGCTTATGCCATCAGAAGTTCGATCCGACTTCGAGAGATCTTACGGATGGATCTTGGACCTCTTGAAAATATGTGTTGACCACGTGTTCGTCAGGGTCTTGATCCACTTTTGGAGCTCCAGATTGCATTGCTTCGAGTTCCCTCAGTTTGATTTGGTTCCGACTTTGGAAGAATACGAACTTATGATCAGATGGCCCAAGTCAGCTGGGGTCAACATTAGCCAGGGGGCTTACGTCTCAGTAAACAAGGTCGCTCACCTCATCCGATCACCACTTCCACAGTCTGCCCTAAAGGGAAAAGGGAGCATTCAGGGGTGGAAGATATCACTTTTAGAGGACCACTTATCCTCTCTGGCTGAAAAAGGAGATTGGCTCACATTCAACAAGACTCTGGCACTAATTATGTTTGGGACCTTTTTATTCCCTTTCCATAACGACGCCATGGATCACGCCGCAATAGATGCCTTCTTTGCTTGGGACGTACATTTGAAAAGTCCCGTGCCTACGCTTCTTGCCGACACCTTGCTGTCAGTAGAATTCTGTCATCATAAGCAAGGAAAAACACTTTGTTGTTGTTCTGCATTATTGTTTGTTTGGGGCATCACTCACTTCTATGCTTCAAGTCACATGGGAGCATTCCCAGACCCTTTGAGGAGCTTCTCGAAGATCCCTCTCCATCATCGTGGTGCCATGGAGTGGAAGACTGAGTTGGAACACTAGAACATAGATCACATATCTTGGGCATGTCCTTGGTTCCGACCTGGTCCTGTTCTTTTCCGATGCGGAGATCACCCCAGTGTACCATTATTGGGCCTTAGGGGTTTCATAGCTTATTCTCCGAAGATAGTTATGAGGCAGCTCATGAGGACCCAGACCACCCCAACATAGGAAGAAATCGGGGGATTGTGTTTCTTCTGCAGTTCCAGCAGCTTCAAGGATGCTTCCGCACTCCGAAGAGCATGGGAGAAACCAGTCTATGTGGGGGACGAAGAGCTTGGCAGGGCTCAAGTAGCAGTTTCTAGTGATTTTGAAGAATGAAGGAAGAATAGAGGGGTGCCACATCCACCCACTCCATCCCTCTCACCATCAGTAAATGCAAAACTACGAACCTGAGTCGACGCCTTGACCCAAAGGATAGAAATTATGGGAGCCCAATTGAGGGGCCTTGAAGAAAAAGAACAAGAATCTATCCTTACCATCGATGGTCTGCAAAGGCAGTGCAAGAAGAAGGACCAAGAGATAGAGCGTCTCAAGGACCAGTGTGTTGACTCCAATAAAGAGGTTGCTCGAGCATCTAAAGTTGCTAGAGCGAGCTCGGATAATCAAATTCAGGAAATAACGGCCAAATTAGCACACCTTGAGGCCGAATTTGCAAAGCAGGCACAGGCGACCAAGATGATGCAACAAGACCTCAAAAGGACTCAGTCTGAAGCACAGCGAAAGAGGGAAGCCGCCCAAAGACTTAACAAAGACTTGGCTGAGCTACGATGCAAGGAGAGAGACGGATTAGCTCAGTATGGCCAAGTGTTGCAAGAAAGAGACCGAGCCCTTGATAAACTTGATGATTTACAGGCATTGGTCGTCCATCAAGAGGCAAAGATAGAAAAGGCTCGTAAATACAGTGAAGAAATGAGCCAGACAGTCCATCGCCAGTCTGAAGCACTTACTCGTCATGTACGGGAGGCCGAAGGGGAGTTACGTAGAAACCAGAGCCTGCCTGTGGGTTTCTTTAGGTTTTTCCGTTTCTGCTAAAATGTACTTTGTAGCATGGCCTAGGGGAATGTACACTTTTTTCGGATAAATAGAATCACGTTTTGTTTATCTATACAACTGTTTATTGCATTCATCTCGCATTCATTCACATATCTCTCCTTGCTTTAAAAATTAATAAGATAATAAAAAAGAAAGGTTAACTGATGTGCTTTCATAAAACAGAAGAATGGAACGGAAACCACTCATCATCAGTCTTTCCTCAACGGTTGAGCCACCCACAACGGACGATAAAACTCAACCGCTGGTTATCACGATCGGTAAAGAAGAGGGGACTAGGACACCACTACGATTATTTATGCCTCATCCTTTCCCCTACGAATCAAACAAAGCTGTACCATGGAAATACGCAGTAAACGAAGACGTTTCCAATATAGCCGGTATTGGGGGCATGACTAGAAGCGGGCGAATATACTCTCCCAAGGATTCACAAGAAGATGCCCCAAAAAATAAAGTAAAAAAAACAAAGAAACCGAAGAAGAAAACAAAGAAGAATCCAAGGAGGAAGCAGACGAATTACTCTAGTTTATAAAGCAAAGTGAATACTCTATCATAGACCAACTCAACCGCACGCCCGCGAAGATAACTTTGTTGTCTCTGATAATGAGTTCGGAACCTTGTAACACCCTACCTTATAAACCCTCTATCAGAAGAATTAATAATTTTTAGCGGATTTTTTTATTTTTTATAAAACCAATAATAATCTTTCCCCCATACATAATATTAATATATTAAACCAATGCATTAATAGTAAAAATAAACTTTAACAATTTTCAATAACTCATTCCTCGCATTTCATCATTTTAGAAAGTACTAAAAGTAAACATTCATAATTACATATGATAAAATACTAGTACAATCCTTCATAATATTGAGGGTAACATTGGGGATAACTTCCTACAGAGCAATAAACTACACAAAAGAGTAACTACTACTCAGTATCCTGTAGGTCTATATACTACAAAAGACTGCCTATAAAAGTTTGGATATGTTTATCCCAATACATGTTGCCATCATTGTGGCTCCCAGCTAATGAGTATGAGTGTCATATTCATCGGGTGTGGAATTTGTGCCATCTCCCCTCTCTTCAAACAATGACCGATCAGGTCCAACGAGTACCGCAAGCACAAAGGAAATAAAGAAAACAGAAAGACAAGAGGGTGAGCAACAGTTCATACATCATTTTAAAATCAACATCATAAACATTCACAAATCAATTAAATTCCAAATGATTTATGTTAATGATGCATGATCCTAATATGTTTTCTAAAATGTCTATGCATGCGGGCCCGAATCATTTCTCAAATCAGTACTGGGGTAGCCAGGAGTTGACACTACTAGGCATGGAAAATCCACCCACGGGATTGTTGAGACCCATGCTCAAATATAAACCCAGTAGCTCACTGACCATTGATATACGGTAAGAGCACAGTCAGGTACAGGAGAGTTTGTACAGTGGGATCCCCGACAACAGGTAGCGAGCCTGGGTCTTTTGGGGCCTCCAACCACTACCCTTCCTATCCTCAAGTCCTCCCTCAGGGCCTCCCTATCGTATTCTCAGAGTCCATAATCTCTGATTCCCCAGATTTCACAAATCACCATTTTCAAATGAGTAGTGTATGAGTCCCTAAGTGGTTTTTCTTAAAAATTCACATTTTTCCAAAAATCTTGACAGAGTTTCCCCTGTAATACAGACTTCCCAAAAATTTCCAATCACCTGTTACAAGCAGAAAACTTCCAATACAATTCAAAAAGGGTTCACAACCCATTATCCAATTCTTTCAATTTAATTTTCAATGAACTTTCTCATGAAAAACCACCATGCATATAAATGCTCACTCAAAGACCACACATATCATAATAGAGTACCAAACATGTATTTTACATCATCATACACGTAAGCAATTCATGATCACTTTCACAACCAAGCATATAATGAAATCAAAATTATCAATCATAACAAATTTAGACAAATTCAACAAATAAGGTCAAACAAGTTTATGATGTAATCCTTACTATATAGCCCACCCCTTACTTGATACGTTCACACTTATTCCTTTCAAAGCTTGATGTTGTATTTCAGCAAAATCTATATACGTAATAAAATACTAGTTAGAATCTTATATTTCTATGGTTCTATCTCATGAGAATTTAAATTTACTTTATATTGTTAATCCATTTCTAATAATATTTTAAGTTCACAGCTTACAATTAACTTAGAAGATTATCCTATTTTGTATGCACTTAGAGTAGGAAAAATCCTAATAACAAACATGAACAAGGGTTAGTATTTCTAAATTTTCTAGAGTTATATAAGCTGTTTTGGCATGAGATTTGAGCCAAATTTTCAATAACTTAATCACCTACAATATTGGTGAAGGAAATAAATTCAAATACCCTATAGAATAGATGCAGTTTTCAGTTTTCAGTGGTTCTTTCCAACTGGGCTCAATTACAATAACACTCTGAACATGCCTTGGTAATTTGACTATAACTCATGATACAAATAAGCTATTGACATAAAACAAATTTCTACATTTTGGGGATATAATTTCCTATAACTTTTATGAAGGAATCAAGTCCTAATTTCACACGTATCAATCTCAGTAATTCAAAAACCTAGGCTAGTGAACCAGGGCTACCTCTTAACGTCATAACTAGAACACTTGACAGTAAAATGAGCATAACTTGAGCTACAAATATCTGTTTAATGTGAAACTAGTTTCTAAATTTCGACCACTTAAAGAGCTACAATGTTTATGAAGATACTAATTCCTAATTCTGTTCACACAAGTCCCAAATATTCAATGAATAGTACCTATGAATTAGGGCTCTTAAAGTTTTTAGCTTAACCACTTCTAATCCTCAATTTTAAACATTATTCTAGTATCCTAGGTGTAAAACCTACAATAACACTCTTTCTACTCCCATTCAAACTCATTCAAGTGAGGATAAAAATAGAAAATGCACCGTTTTAAAAAATAAAACGGTAGAAATGTAGAGGAGATTGAGATAAACCAACTTACCTCTTGGAGCTTCTCAAGAAAATCAAGATTTTCCCGTCAAAATCAATCTTAAAGATAAGAAAAATTTTGAGAGAAAGAGAGAAACGATGAACCTACGAATTAAAATTTTAGAAAGGCACTCTTTCCTTTAAAAGCCTAATTTTCCGCTCAACGGATATGAGGCCGCAAGTAATAAGATTTCGACTCACAATCCGCTCAGCGGATTTCTTGTGCGCCCAGCGGATATGAGGCCGCAAGTAAGAGAGAGATTTCGAACCACAATCCGCTCAGCGGATTATATTACAAAAATTTTATCCATTATTTTCTCCTTTTTACCCTAACCAGGATTTGAACCCACAACCCCAAAGACTCCAACATCACTCCAAACCATATCAACTATCATATGTTTCTTGTCAACTTATACACATAATAAACTTTTAATGTATCCACACTCAATGTATACAAGAAAACAATAATTTCTAAATGTGACAATTAAAATTGTTATGTCCATACTCAACGTTCGGCACACACACGAGTATTTTCTAAAAATTCCCGAAAATCATAAATAATCTAATAAACATAAAACTCTACAGTTACTTTACCCAATTCCTAATAATTTAATTATTAAAATTTTGACAAAGATTTTGTCAAAATTTAACAAACCAAGGGTATTGAGAATTAGGATGTTACAAACCACACTGAAACGCACTGCTGAGGGTCTTGAATGAAGCATACGTATCACACACCATATCCCAAGACAAGTTCGAAGGAATCATTGGGAACATCACAACCAGTGATCATCTTACCTTCACCGAAGAAGAACTTCCCCCTGGAGGGTCAAGCCATAACAAGCCTTTACATATATCCGTCAAGTGTAGAGAATACCTCATCGCCAAAGTCCTGGTGGATAATGGGTCATCCCTGAACGTCATGCCTAGGTGCACGCTTGACAAATTGGCAATTCAAGGAGCCCATATGCGTCCAAGCAACACCGTCGTTCGAGCCTTCGACGGATCAAAACGTGAGGTAGTAGGAGAAATCAATCTACCAATCTGGGTAGGTCCCACTATTTTCAACGTGGACTTCCATGTGATGGATATCACTCCTGCTTACAGCTGCCTCCTCGGCAGACCTTGGATTCACGACGCCAAAGCAATCCCATCAACGCTCCACCAAAGGATTAAATTCGTGGTAGGTGACAAACTGATCACAATTCAAGCCGAAGATGACATCTTGATCAGCAAGCCATCTACCCTACCCTATGTGGATGCAACAGAAGAGGCCATCGAAACATCCTTTCAAGCACTGGAGATTGCTAATGTTGAAAGACTTCCCAACAACGTGAGGGTGGCACATATGATGACAAAGTACGAATACCGCCCAGGCCAGGGACTCGGTGCGAATTCCCAAGGAATAAGGGAGCCACCAGATTTCAAGGACAATCCTTTGAAACGCGGTCTAGGGTACGACCCTAATACAAGAAGAAAGGGAAGGTCTCCCCTCCGCCCATTGAATCAAATCTTCCGAAGCGGAGGGATACAGGCGTCAAGAGCAACTTTAGTCATTAGGTGTTCTTCTTCCATCTTTTAAAGGAATGTAAACCCAATGACTATTAGAGATTACTCCCCGGGGCCAGCCCGACCCCCGGGCATTTTCAGGGCACATATTACCCTTTTAATCATACGAGAATATATTTCTTACTATCTGCTTCTTTTCTTACTACTCATGTCTACGCCTCATTAATAATCATGCTTAAGCAAACGTTTCTAAAAGGCGTCTAAAAACTTGAAAGCGCACCGACAGTAAAGAAACAAATTAAACCATCACTGATTGATTAGGAACACGAGTAAGGTTTTACCCCATCATAGTGAAACCATGTTTTGCCAACGTTGCGAAAATAATAAGAAAGCCCATAAAAGCCAAAGGCTAAAAAGAAAGGGCATCTAACCCAGTAGGAAACCCACAAAAGGGGGCTACGCAAAAGTTAGGGTCAACCCGCTAGGAAACCCGACCAATAATAAAGGGTAGCCTAGGCAAAAGATAGGGTTACAAAACGGGGTCCATTAGAGTTTCTAAAGCATAATAAAAAGAAACCCCAACAAAATTTTGGACAAAACGCAACATCCTAGATTGAAAACCCGAAGGGCGATCTAGGAAAGACAATCAGTCTTAACAAGCACCGCAAAGCTCACCAAGCAAAGACGCAACCCCACAAACAAACGTTTGTTTAAGCTAAGCCTAAACAATTTGACTAACCCTGGCTAGTTGTGCTTACAGTTACCATTGGTTTCAAGAAATCCCCTCTAAAAACACAAACCTTTGATTTAATCATCCTTTTCTTTCTTTTCTCTTGACCCTTATCACTATGATATTCTAGCGATTAACGGGGTAATATGAAAACATAGTAATCAATAGGAGGATTGAAATTCCAAAAAGGGGAAGAAGCACACTAGTATGACGAAATAACTCTTCAACACAATCATTCTTCGGTGAAGGTATATCCAAAACGGCAGAAATGGTACAGCTGAAGGTAGCACCAGAAGAATCTCTCCGTCAGGAGTACATCAGTTAACTTTTCTGAAAGTAATTAACAGAAATAGCATTATAAGTTGCATATCATGAACATTACATGCATAGATGTTGATGAATAAGGTCCTATTTCCTTTAAAAATAATAAACAAGAAAAAAAAAAGAGAAAAAAAGAGCAGATGGTCGTCCGTTTAAGGCAGATGGTCGTCCAGAAGTGGCCATTGGGACCAGATGGCCATCCACTTTGAGCAGATGGTCATCCAGAGGTTTCCGTTGGGGGCAAACGGCCGTTCACCCTAGCCAGACGGCCGTCCATGGGTGACCGTTAGGGGCAGATGGTCGTCCACTTAGAGCAGACGGTCGTCCACCCCTGTTTTTTTTTCCTATAAATTTGGGCGCCCCAAATGGCTCATGGCACCTCATTCTTGCATTCTCCCTTCCTCCTACACCTCCCATTTGCATATTTTTTAGTGCTCTTTGTTGAGAAATGGATCGTGGAGAGTCGTCTACACGTCGGAAACGCTCCCGGGGACCCATAAGGAGCATCCCCCCTCCTCAGGTTCCCACTCAACTAACCGAGTAGCACCAGGCTAGGTTTGCCAATATCGCCAGTATGTTTGGCACCCTATGCTCTGGTTGGACTTCAGCATCCTAGCCATGTTCGGTTGGGATCAGGATGTAAAGAGATACATCCAAGGTATAGGGTGGGACTTCCTACTCAAAGATCCACCTACCCGCATCCATCGCACGGCCACGCTGGAATTCCTTGCTTCGGTCACACTCATAGACCTACCATCTATGATCCTCGGGCTTCCGCCTGTCCCAGCAGTCACCTATTGGATGAATGGGGCTTACCGGACTAATGTCATAGACGACTTCAACGTCCTCATGGGGTTCCACCAGCCCGCAGAGATCCAGACACCGGAATACAGGGGGGCATTCTGTGAAAGGCCGGCTACCCTCACCACCAGTCAGATATGGGAGGAGGTCGCCGGCTCCCAACACGTTCCCGCCAATCCAAAAGGGACCTCTTTCCTCCCACCTCTCCGCATTTGTCATAAGTTGCTAGCAGGCACCCTTCATAGCCGAAAGGAAAGTCAAGGCAAAGTCACTCAGGCGGATCTCTTTGTCATCTACTGCATGCATCAAGGGATCCGATGCAACCCTGACTACCTTTTCTTGAAGGCCCTGAAGGACTTTGGGACACGAGGCCCCGCGAGATCCATCATGGTAGGCCCTCTTATCACCCCTCTAGCTGAGTATTGGGGATGCACTGATGGAGAGGACATCCCCCCTACCCTGCGACCGGAACTCATAGATGGTTCGATACTCGCCCATATGAGCATGCTCACCCGTCAGGGCACCTCCTGGGTCCTACACCCCATCCTTGCTATGACGTTCGACATCCACGAGATGGACACTTCAGAATCACAAGAGACGCTCGTCCCTCCAGGATCCCAACAACAACAGACGCAGTACGAAGATAACCTCGCCAGCCTGCACCGTCACATGAGCGATGACAGGGCCCACTCGGATAGGCAGTACCAGCACCTGTGCCAACAAATCGATCAGTTGTCCCTAAGGCAGCAGAGTTATGAGCAAGCACGGGAAAGCCTTAGCCTGAGGGTGGACGACCTCACGCAGAGAATGGACACGATGGGCCAGGACCTACACGGCATGATCCGAAGCCAGGAAGAATTCCAGCACCGCATACTCCGCCAACTCCCTTCACCATCTCCATCCTCAACATCCAGCTGAGAGCCGGAAAGCTGAGATCTTTTTAAAGTCTCCTGTTGTACTCTACTTTTCCGCAAAATAAATAAATAAGACTTTATGTTTTTGTCTTGTTGCCTCTCTTTACAAAAGCCGGCATGCACAGAAGAAACTAAGAAAATAAAAAGGCACATGCATCATTCCAAAAAAGCCAAATTTCAAAATCAGAAAAAAGAATAAAACCGTAGAAAAATGTGAAATTAATCGAATATTTTCAGAACCCAATTCCAACTACCATAGCCAATAAAAGGCCGAATCCCCAATGGATTCTTGCCTAAAAGGCATTCGTCAAGAATCCCCAGCATTCAAGAAGTTGGACGACTAAACAAAAAGCCAAAAGCGAAGAATCCCCGGCATACCGGACGACTACACAAAAGTCAAGAACAATTACTCCCCATGAAACTGGCGCATGATCGGAAACAGTAAGCCGCCACCACCTCTTCAGGAAAGGGAAAGACCTGAAGACGAAGACCTGCACACAAGCAAGACCGGCGCATGATCAGAAACAGTAAGTCACCACCTCTTCAGGAAAGGGAAAGACCTGAAGATGAAGACCTGCACACAGGCAAAACTGGTGCATGATCGGAAACAGTAAGCCGCCACCACCACTTCAGGAAAGGGAAAGACTTGAAGACGAAGACCTGCACATAGGCAAAGTCGGCGCATGACCAGAAGCAGTAAGCTGCCACCACAGCCAAAGGGTCAGCTACCGCATCGAAGGAGCATCCTGAGGCATCTAACCTGATGGGGGTTCGTATTCATCAACCAAGGGGTCAGCTAACGCATCGAAGGAGCATCCCAAAATTCTCTATGTGTCAACCGAAGGGTTGGCTACCGCACCGAAGGAGCATCCTGAAGCCTCACAGCATATCGTCCGAAGGGTCAGCCTCCACAGCAAGAGGAACATCCAGAAGACAACCGGGCAAGAGGGTTAACTCCTTCACCCGCCAATTGACCTCATGGTATGTTAACCCATGGTCAATTGGTCGAGTAAAAGGGGGGCAGCTGTAGACCCCAAATCTTGCCCGACCCCCTAATAAAGCCGAAGATCGCCCATTTTGAAGATGGTTAAGACTTTATCAAGTCCCTAGTAGCTTGTTCTAGGTTCCATTTAGGATAGGAAGGGTTTTTAGAGGCATTAAAAATCGGGAAATCCGTCAGAGACAGCAGATGGCCGTCCAGAACAGGCGGATGGCCGTCCAGAACAGGCAGATGGCCGTCCAGGACAAGCAGATGGTCGTCCATGGCAACTTTAAGGCCATGGACGGCCGTCCACTTAGCTTGGATGGCCGTCCATGGCCACTTTTTGCCATGGACGGCCGTCCATTTTGTCCAGACGGTCGTCCACCTTTTCCAGGCCCGAATCCCTATAAATAGGGGCCTCATTTCTCCATTTTTTCACACCTTTCCCACTCCTCCACTCTCTTGGAAGCCTTTGGCACTTGAGAGTGACCCTGAGCATTATTCCGGGGTTCGAGGGAGCTTTCCGATTTCTGTTAAAGTTGAAATCGGTTAAGGAATTCTCTTTTTGAGACATCCGGCCCTCGGTAGAGTGAATTTTCTTTATTTTGCGGGAGGAGCGTGCTTGTAGAGTGCAGGGACTGCCAAAAAGCGTCCTCACGTTTTCGAAGAGTTAATATAAAGCTCACTTCGGAAGTTCCTTCTTGTAGACCCCTAATTTTGTCCGGCCTCTCAAAATAAAAAATAGAGGAACTTCGCCCGAAGATGGAGTTCATCTGGTTTCCCAAAAATTGAGGAAACCTCCCGCAACAACATGGAATTCGCTTATATGCACGATAAAGACTAAAGAAGACCTCTCATAATAAGACGGAGTTCAATCATCCACACAAAGGAGACTTCCTACACGAAGATAAAGCTTCAACGGACACATATCGGCATCAACTGACGTCCAAAACAGACAAGGAAAGCTTCCCGGAGTCCCGAAACGCGCAAAACTGGCCAGAACAGTCGAGACGGCCGTCCCAAAGTTGGGACGGCCGTCCCAACCTGTCCCAGCCAGTTGGGACGCGCGTCCCGAAGTTGGGACGGCCGTCCCAAGTCCTGGCTCAAGTGGGACGGCCGTCCCGGTCCCTGCGGGGTCCCGACCGTGTAATTTTGCCATTTGGGACGACCGTCCCGGTCCGTACGGCCGTCCTAGTCCAGACGGTGGTCCCGAAGTGCGCCACTGCGAAAACTATAAATAAGAGGCTCATTTGTCACTTTTTCACACCCCGGACACTCCGCAGAGCTCCGAAACACTTTCTAAAACTCGGAGCACTTGTCTATTTCTTTCTTTCTCTTGAATGATCTTTCCGATTGCCTTAAATAGGTAACAATCGGTTAAGGAATTATATTCCAGCATTCGATTCTTCTTTAAATTTTTAGTGGGGTCGATCTTGTATTGGTGAGGAGAGTCTCGTGTGAGAGAGGGGTTGCCAAAACACATCCTCATAGTTCGAGATTCTCAATATCAAGCTTGCTACGGAGGTTCTTTTCAATTCTCTTCTCTTTTATTGCTTTATTTATTGTTTTATTTAGCTTTATTTATGCCATGTAGAATAAAGTCATGTAGATAGCTATTTTGTCTCTTTTATTGTTTTATTTAGCTTTATTCATCATTTTATGCATGCAATATAGAATAAAATCACGTAGATAGTCATTTAATATTATAGGGTAATCACGTAATTTCTCGTAGTCTTTACTTAAATGAATTAATCTGTCATAGGGAACCCGAAAGGGGCGTCGTGGGGTGCTAACACCTTCCCCACACGTAACTAACTCCCTTACCTAACTCTGGTTATAATGGCCAAGTTTGGTTTTTATTAAAATCAATGCCTTTTCATCCTTTTCCAATGTTTATGGTCAAAATATTGGTGGCGACTCCATAAGAACCCCTTTTCGAAAACTTTGCTTTTTAAATGTTGAAGCAATGAACATATTTTAAAACAAATACGCGAGTCTAAACCATCTTTCGCGACCGCTCGCATAAACATTCGAGACGTCCCCCGGACGTCGAAAGGGACGGCGGCGACAGATGGCGACTCCACTGGGGAAGCTAGAGAGTTGATCCCATTTAGTGACAGATAAATTCAAACTAAGTAAAGATTTGAAATTACGCCTTTACCCTTCGTATGTTTTTTACTGTATGGCTTTAATAACTGCTGTATGATTATTTTCTGCAAATTGTTTGAAATATAAATTGCACACAAAACCCTTGCACACAACGAGTCCCTCTATACCCGGGGCAAGAGTGAATATCTATAAGGAGTGGGTGGCGATACGATCGGTTAGTTGGCACACGGGACTACCGCCGTTGTCTGAAAACCACCAACTCAAGGTGATAACTCTCTTCTTTTGGTATAAGGGTGTCGCCACTGAGTTCCGTGCATGACCCGAGGATCGAGAGATTGAGAGGTCCCTATAATGGGGGCACCTTGGGGACCTTTGGCCTCGGTGAGAACAGTTAGAACCACCTAAACCAAGCACGTTTCTGCAGGAAAATCCCACCTCGTGATTAAATAAGCGTGGCTCGCTCGTGGATGTATGAATTATGTGTGCATACGTTTGTCTGCATTTGTATTGATGCATTAGCATAGGGTAATCATACAACGTACAAAAAATGAAAAAACCTAAAAATCATAAAAATATATAATCAAATTAAAAATACCTTTGTCATAAAATAAAAATTATTAGCAAAAGTCTTGCAATTCATATCACCTTTTCTTCATAATCATAAAAAGGGAAGAAGATAGTACTCTCTTCATCAAAATCCATAAACATTCATATAGATAAGCTTTCTTTTCCAGAAAAACCCAGTATTATCATACATCATATTAGGAATGAAACATGATAATACTTAGAAAAATAAATACTTGCATACATACATTTACAAAAACCCATCCTCATATCATGCATTTTTCACTTCGTTAGATAATGGAGGGATCTCGGTAGTAGACAATTAAAGAAAGTGGAAATCCTTCCGTACCGTGTGAGAAGCTAAGGCAGCTTGTGTACTTACATGCCACGGAGGCCTCGTGCTAATTTTGAGAAATCTTATGGAAGAATTCTTGACCTCCTAAAGATCAAGATCAATCCAATATTTGTTAGAGCATTGGTCCATTTCTGGAATCCCAATCTACACTCGCTTTGAGTTTTCGCAGCTTGACTCGGTACCAACCTTAGAGGAATACGAACTCATGGTTAGATGGCCTCGATCGCTTGGGGTTTATGTCTCGGTCAGAGAATATACGGCCGTGAGAAAGGTTGCTACTATCATACGACTACCTTCTCATCAATCTGCCCTCCAGGGGAAAGGAAATGTCCGAGGTTGGAAAATATCCGTAATAGAAGACCACTTGACCTTTTTAGTCGAAAAGAAAGATTGGTCTACATTTAACAAAACTCTAGCATTGGCAATGTTCGGAACCATATTATTCCCATTTCATGCGAATATTGTGGATCATGCTCGCGATGGATGCATTCTTTGCCTCGGGATGTGTATTCAAAAAGTCTTATACCTACAATCCTTGCCGATACCCCGCTCTCTCGTAGAATTTTGCCGACGTAAACAGGGAAAAACACTCGGATGTTGTACTCCACTCGCTATATGTCCGGGGTATTACTCACTTTTACGCCTCAAGCCACATGGGTGTATTTCCCGATCCTTTAAGAAGCTTCTCAAAAATCCCTCTTCAACATCGTCAAGCCTTAGAGTGGAAAACCGAGTTAGAAAACCGGAACATAGAGCATGTATCATGGGTTTGCCCTTGGTTCCGACCCGACTATATTCTCATACGATGCGAGACTACCCGAGTATACCACTTCTAGGTCTTAGAGGTTGTATAGCATACTCTCCTAAAATAGCTATGAGGCAACTTATGAGAACTCGTACTACGCCAACCCAAGAAGAACTCGGACATACTGAGTCTATGCCATTATTCCCATAACTTTGAAGAAGTATCTCGCTATCCGGAAAGCATGGGAAAGACCAGTATACCTGGGGGATAAAGAACTCGGAAAGGCTCGTGTATCTACATCCCGTGAATATGAAGAATGGAGAAAAAATAGAGGGATACCCCTACCATCCGATACATTCATTAAAACATTGGTCAACGAAGAATTACAATTGCAGGTCAATGCCTTAAACAAAAGGGTTGAAGTCATGGAAACTCAGCCTAAGGGCTTTTGAAGAAAAAGAGCAAGAATCAACCATTATAATAGACGGTCTAAAAAGGCAATGTAAAAAGAAGGACCATGAGATAGAACTTCTCAAGAATGATTATGCCGACTACCAAAAAGAAGCTAAGCAAACAATGAAAATTCCGAGGCTTGAGCAAGATAGTCTTTTCCAGGACATGAATGACGAAATAGCACGTTTTGAGAAAGCACTTACGTAACAGTGCAAAAATGATCAAGTTGATACATGATGACCTAACAGAACTCTGGTCGAAGCACAAAAATGGCGAGAAACCGCTGAAAAATACAAGAAAAGCCTGGATGAGCTACATGATAAAGAAAGGAATGGATTAGCTCAAGTATGGTCAACTACTCCGTGAAAATGACCAAATAAGAGAGAGATCCGACCAACAACATGCTTTGATCGTTCATCTAGAAGAAAAGATGAGAGAGGCTCATCGATATAGTGAAAATATGAGTCAAGCGATACATGAGCAAATCAAAATACTCTGAAACCATGTGAGAACAACTGAAGATGAATTACGAAGAAAACCTAATTTACCTATAGGATTCTTCAAACTTTTCCGTTTTTGTCAGCACTTGCTCCAAAGCATTGTATAGAAGGATTTACACTTTCTAATAAAAGGACTTATTTTTTCTCTCCTAAAATTGTCTATTGCATTCATAAGCTGCATACATTCGTATATCCCTCCTCATTTTAACAATAAAGATAATAAAAAGAAAGGATTAACTGATGTGCTTTCCGCAAATCAAAAAAATGGAAAAGAAGCCTTTCGTCATCAAAATCTCTACGACAGGCGATAAACCCGAAGATGATAATAAACAAGCACCGTTGGTTATTCCAATTGACAAAAGGGAGAAGGCAATAACACCTATACGTTTATTCGTGCCTCACCCTTTCCCTTATAAATCAAATAAAGCTGTACCCTGGAGATACTCGAAGAATCGCCAGTCAATCAAGACATCTCCAACATAACCTAGTATTGGGGGCATGACAAGAAGCTGAAGAATATACGCCCCCAAGGAATTACAAGATAATATTCCTAAAGATAAAATGAAAAATAAAGCCGAAGAAGAAAAGGAATCCAAGGAGGAGACAGGATGAGTTACTCCAATACATTAGACAAAGCGAGTACTCCATCATCGATCAACTCAATCGCACTCCCGCAAAGATAACCTTGTTATCACTCATCATGAGTTCGGAACCGCATCGAAACGCACTGTTAAAAGTTTTGAATGAATCATTCGTTCCACATGCAATATCTCAAGACAAGTTTGAAGGAATTATTGGTAATATCACTGCCAATAATCACCTTACTTTCACTAACGAAGAATTCCCTTTCGAAGGGTCAAATCATAATAAGCCTTTGCATATCGTCGTTAAATGCAAGGAATATCTCATTTCCAAAGTTCTTGTGGATAATGGATCATCCTTAAATGTTATGCCTAAAAATACACTAGACAAGATAACAGTACAAGGAACCCACATGCGCCCGAGTAATACAATAGTTCGAGCCTTTGACGGATCAAAACGCGAAGTGGTAGGAGAAATTAGTCTACCAATTCAAATCGGACCTACTATTTTCAACATAGACTTCCACGTAATGGATATCACACCAGCATACAGTTGTCTCCTCGGTAGACCTTGGATTCATAGCGCTAAGGCAATACCTTCGACGCTCCACCAAAAAGTCAAGTTTGTGACAAATGATAAACCGGTCACGCGTTCAAGTCGAAGAAGACTTTCTAGTAAGCAAACCATCTATCCAACCATATGTGGATGCGGTCGAAGAGGCTCTTGAAACATCTTTTCAAGCACTCGAAATTGCCAATATCGAAAGACTCCCAGTAGCATGAAGGTGGCCCGGATGATGAAAAGATATGGATATCGCCCAGGACAAGGGCTTGGAAAGAACACTCAAGGAATAAGAAAGCCACCGGATTTCAAAGATAATCCGTTAAAGTATGGATTAGGGTATGACCCGCAAAAGATCAAACCATACGAAGAACAGGGAAGTCTTACCCTCGAAGATAGTATTTCAAAAAGGAGGGATATTAGCGCAAAGGGTAGCGTTAGTCATTAGGTGTCCTTCTTCCGATTCTAAGGGATGTAAATCTAATGACTATTAGAGATCACTCCTCGGGGTTTGCCCGTCCCCCGAGCATCTTTAGGGCCCACATCTCCCTGAAATTACAAAAGAATGCTATTCTTACTATCTGCTTCTCTTCTTGCTAAATGTATCTATGCCCCATTTTAATAAACAAAGTTTAGATAAATGTTTTGTTCCAAATGCGTCCAAATAAGTAAAGCGCCGTAAAGCAAAGTCAAAATAAATAGATTAACTATAAACACAATAAAATTTATCTCGATAAAATCAAGTTGTGACAAATGTTGTGCAAAAAATATACGCAAAAAAAAAGGAAAGCCCGTCAAGGTCAAAGACCAAGACAAGAAAATAAAAGGGCTAAATACCCTAGCAGGAAACCCAAAAAGGGGCTGCGCAAAAGTTAGGGTAAACCCGACAGAGACCCGAACAATAATAAAGGGTAACCTGGGCAAAAATTAGGGTTATGGAAAGTCCGCTAGGTATTCCTTAAAAATAAATACAAAAAAGGGAAACCTAGACAAAAATTAGGACAAAAAGCACAGCATCCTAGACTGAAAACCTGAAAGGGCGGACTAGGGAAATTAATCAATCATCCAAAGAGGCGCCATAAAACAGTAAACAACGACGCCACATCATGAGAATGAAACGTTTATCTAAACTAGCATAAACACAAACCAACCCTGGCCAGCCATTCTTACAAAAACCTTTATTATAAAAAAATATATCCCTCTAAAACACAAACCTTTGCAATAAATCCTTTTCTTTCTCTTCTCTTGACCATTTCATTAAAAAGCATTCAAGTAATGAAGGGGGATGTGATAACATAGTGATCAATAGGAAGGTTGAAATCCCTAAGGAAAGGAAGAAAAGCATTGATATGGCAGTTGCCCTACAAACAGAAGATCGTTCTTCGGCCATGACAAAGAAAATTCCAAGACGGCAAATCAATACAGCTAAGCTTGTTATCCAAGAAACAAGATGACGTTAAAGTACAACACTAAGATCACGCCCGAAGTTAAAGCACATCAGTTAAAACTTTCGAAATATTAACTGAAATAGATCATAGGATGCATATCATGAAACATTACATGCATTAAAACATAAATAAAAGGAGTCCCATCTTCAAATTCATCAAAAATCACTCAAAAAATAAAAAAATCCCATCCAGCAGCTCGAGACGGCCGTCCCAAAGTCGAGACGGCCGTCCCAAGTCCCCATTTTCAATTGGGACGCGCGTCCCAGGTGGGACGGCCATCCCACTTACCCGCTGATGGCCCCTGTGTATTTTTTTCAATTAAGACGGCCGTCCCAACCCAGATGGCCGTCCCAATGGTCCTGGCGCGCTCTATAAATGCTAGGCGCGGATTTGAGCTTCTACATCCCATTCCAGGCTTTCTATCTTGCTTCTTCTCCATTCCTACACATTCCTAGCATTCTTAAGTGAATACTACCTACAATGGAACACGGAGAATCTTCATCTAGGAGAAAACGCTCTAGAAACCCTGCTAGAGGAACTACTACAGTCGGTACTCAACTAGCGTAATCACACCAACTACGTCTAGTTAATATCCAAGCAATTCTCCCGGTACCCCACACTCGCAATTGGACTTCGAAATCCTAGCTACATTCGGCTGGGATCAAGATGTCGAAGATACATCCACAACATAGGATGGAACTTTCGCTCCGCGAGCTACCTACTCGGATCCATCGCACCGCCACGATGGAATTTCTCGCTTCGTCAACATGGTGGAAATGCCATCTTCCATTCTTGGGGTGCCACCAACTCAAGCTGTCTCCTACTCGGATGGATGGAGCCTCACCGGACCACCTGCTCCGGATGACTTTAATGTCATTATGGGTTTCCGCCAGCGAGCGGATACAAGAACTCCGAGTACCGATCCGCGTATTTGGAGAAGCCCGCCGCTCTCACCACCGCTACCATGTGGAAGGAGATCACCGGGGCTGTCATTCCGCCATCAAATCGAAGGGTGCAGCTTTTTCTCCTCCACTCCGCGTATGTCATAAATTGTTGGTCGGGACCATACATAGCCGGAAGGAGAGCCAAGGAAAGGTAACTCCGGCCGACCTTTTCATTGTTTATCGTATGCACCAGGGGCATAGGTGCAACCCGGGGTATGCCTTTCTCAAAGCCGTCAAGGATTGCGGCACTCGTGGTCCAGCGAGAGCAATCATAATAGCTCCCTTTCTCACCCCTCTAGCCGTGTATTGGGGATGCAGCGACGGAGAAGACATCCCAGCTAGTCTTCGACCGGAGCCGATCAACGGCGGAGTGCCGGCTCATATGAACATCCTCAGCAAGCAAGGTACAGTGGTTTATCTTAAACCCAATCCTCTCTATCTCGATGGACATGCGGGATTTCGACACACCACAGGATATCCCCACCACTTCAGAATCACAGCAGCAATCCTACGACCCTGACTACGCCGGCTTATACAGGCGCCTGGATGATGAGCATGCCTACATGGAAGGGCAATTCCAGTTCATGCGACAACAGTTCGGTCAGCTGACCATGAGGCAAGACAGGACGGACCGCCAAATAGAAAATCTGGTCCAGACCCAGGCGAGGTTCCAACGCCGCTTGCTCCGCCGCTTCCTTCGCCGACACCATCCGCTCACTCGAGTCCCGAGGCGGACGATTAGGAAGTTTTATGATGCTTTCTAGTAGTTCAAAAATGGTTGAATGTATTATCCAAAATATATATATAATAAATAAAAATTGTTATTTCCATTTGCATCTTGAAAAGCCTACGTGTAAAATAAAAAGGCACACGTAATATAGCAAAAAGCCAGATTTCAAATAACTCGCGTTGATCGCGAAAGAAAAAGGCAAAATCAAAACTATCTCAGCAGAATAAAGAAGCTTCAGAAAAAATAGCACCAACAAAAGAAGGTACATAAAAAAAAAATGGCCAACGAAAAGGCTTGATCATCCCCAAGCGAATCCTTGCCTACTCCAGAGGCAAGACAAAAAGATTACCTCGCGACTCAGCTTCATCACTACATGAGTCATCAAGCACACTCATGCAAGAGTCTCCATTTCATTTCCCAAAAGAGAATAAGGACTACACAAGAGTCCATCGAAGAAAGCACAGAATTAAATCACCCAAATCACTGGGGGGCAACAAAAAGAAAGAAGGGAAAAGCCTTTCATCCTCCAACAAAGGCCACGACATGAAAAAGCCGAAAGAAAATCCCCAAGAAGAGCACATCAAGAAAAATCTACAAAAGCAGAAAAGAAGAAATTTCCATCCCCAGGAGGCCAATAAAATTCCCCAGGGATCATTACAAAGAGAAGAGAAAATATATATCTTTCCATCTAACGTGCATAAAAGGCGCACATACAAACCCATTCCCCAGTGAAATAAAAGCATAAGACAAAAGTCAGTTCAAGCAATAAGGAGTCAAAAACTCCATTTTCCCTCTAAGGGGGCAATTCAAAAGAGATCTCGATCGAAGCAATCAAATTCTCAAAAGAAAAATTTTCACCGGTGAGCTTACAACGGAACTACTCGTTTGCTCAAAATAAGCAAAGAGCTAATATCCCGGAGAAATGGGAAATCAACCTATGCCGGAGGTAATGCAAGCCCAAAAGCATAAAAGTCTTCACCATTGCTCGAAGCAATTGCCTAATCAAGAGGCACAATCAAAGTCCCCAATAAATTCCTCGCCTAAAAGGCAACCAACGAAGAATCCCGGTAAAACCGGATGACTAAAATAGAAAAGTCAAAAAGAAAGAAAATCAATCATTCCTCATGGAATAGGCGCATGATCAGAGACAATAAGTCACCAGAAACCGGATGAGGGTTCGTACTCATCAATCAAAATAGATATACCAAAAAAAAATTTCATACCGGGTGGGGGTACATACTCACCTAAGCCTTGCACAACGGGGCTTAAAAAAAAAAAAAAAAAAAAAAAAAAAAAAAAAAAACTTCATACCGGGTGGGGGTACGTACTCACCTAAGCCTTGCAGAACGGGGCTTACCAAAAACTTCATACCGGGTGAGGGTACGTACTCACCTAAGCCTTGCAGAACGGGGCTTACCAAAAACTTCATACCGGGTGGGGGTACGTACTCACCTAAGCCTTGCAGAACGGGGCTTACCAAAAACTTCATACCGGGTGAGGGTACGTACTCACCTAAGCCTTGCAGAACGGGGCTTACCAAAAACTTCATACCGGGTGGGGGTACGTACTCACCTAAGCCTTGCAGAACGGGGCTTACCAAAAACTTCATACCGGGTGGGGGTACATACTCACCTAAGCCTTGCAGAACGGGGCTTATCAAAAACTTCATACCGGGTGGGGGTACGTACTCACCTAAGCCTTGCGAACGAGGCTTATCAAAAAAAAAAAAAAAAAAAAAAACTTGCAGAATGGGGTTCATACCGAGGGAGGGTAGATATTCACCAAAGTCTTACGGAACAAGACTCATTCGAGAATCTGGCAAAAAAAAAAATGCAGATTTGTACCGGTGGGGGTAGGTACTCACCAAAACCTTATAAAAATAAGGTTTATACTGGATGAGGGTAGATACTCATCAAAATTTAGTAAAAATGCATCGGGTGGAGTAAAAAAATACTCACCGAGAAGCATTGCAAAAAACGGGTGCAAAGACTTTACTTCTATTAGAGGATAGTTCGGTGGTGAGCACCTCGGAAGTAAGTACCCACAAGAGTTCTGCAAAATGCAAACTCATACCAGGTGAGGGTAGGTACTCACCAAAACCTTGAAAAACAAGGTTCATACCTAGTGGGGGTAAATACCCACAAAAGTCTAGTCAAGTACAGACTTATACCAGGTGAGGGTAAGTACTCACCAGAGTCTTAGAAAAAGAAAGCTCAAACCAGATAGGGGTTAGTACCTATCAAGATATTTATCATCCGGAGGATCATCAAGGAGCAGTATCCGAAGGATAGCCGGGCAAAAGGGCCAACTCCTTCCCCTACCAACTAATTATGTCGGCATATTAAAACCAACAAATTAGTTAGGCAGGTGAAGGGGGGGCAGCTGTAGACCCCTAATTTTGCCCGGCCTCTCAAAATAAAAAATAGAGGAACTTCGCCCGAAGATGGAGTTCATCTGGTTTCCCAAAAATTGAGGAAACCTCCCGCAACAACATGGAATTCGCTTATATGCACGATAAAGACTAAAGAAGACCTCTCATAATAAGACGGAGTTCAATCATCCATACAAAGGAGACTACCTACACGAAGATAAAGCTTCAACGGACACATATCGGCATCAACTGACGTCCAAAACAGACAAGGAAAGCTTCCCGGAGTCCCGAAACGCGCAAAACTGGCCAGAACAGTCGAGACGGCCGTCCCAAAGTTGGGACGGCCGTCCCAACCTGTCCCAGCCAGTTGGGACGCGCGTCCCGAAGTTGGGACGGCCGTCCCAAGTCCCAGTTCAAGTGGGACGGCCGTCCCGGGTCCCCAGGGGGTCCCAGCCTGTGTAATTTTGCCATTTGGGACGGCCGTCCCAGTCCAGACGGCCGTCCTAGTCCAGACGGTGGTCCCGAAGTGCGCCAGCTGCGAAAACTATAAATAAGAGGCTCATTTGTCACTTTTTCACACCCCAGACACTCCAGAGAGCTCTGAAACACTTTCTAAAACTCAGAGCACTTGTCTATTTCTTTCTTTCTCTTGAATGATCTTTCCGATTGCCTTAAATAAGTAACAATCGGTTAAGGAATTATATTCTGGCATTCGATTCTTCTTTAAATTTTTAGTGGGGTCGATCTTGTATTGGTGAGGAGAGTCTGTGTAGAGAGAGGGGTTGCCAAAACGCATCCTCATAGTTCGAGATTCTCAATATCAAGCTTGCTACGGAGGTTCTTTTCAATTCTCTTCTCTTTTATTGCTTTATTTATTGTTTTATTTAGCTTTATTTATGCCATGTAGAATAAAGTCATGTAGATAGCTATTTTGTCTCTTTTATTGTTTTATTTAGCTTTATTCATCATTTTATGCATGCAATATAGAATAAAATCACGTAGATAGCCATTTAATATTATAGGGTAATCACGTAATTTCTCGTAGTCTTTACTTAAATGAATTAATCTGTCATAGGGAACCCGAAAGGGGCGTCGTGGGGTGCTAACACCTTCCCCACACGTAACTAACTCCCTTACCTAACTCTGGTTATAATGGCCAAGTTTGGTTTTTATTAAAATCAATGCCTTTTCATCCTTTTCCAATGTTTATGGTCAAAATATTGGTGACGACTCCATAAGAACCCCTTTTCGAAAACTTTGCTTTTTAAATGTTGAAGCAATGAACATATTTTAAAACAAATACGCGAGTTTAAACCATCTTTCGCGACCGCTCGCATAAACGTTCGAGACGTCCCCCGGACGTTGAAAGGGACGGCGGCGACACTTCTCTATTATCTGTCATTTTTACTACTTTCTTTATCGCTTTCTTTATGTGCATTAGATAATAGAGCCATGTAGATATTTAAATTCTGCAAGTAGATAAAATAATAGGGTAAAAGTATAATTTCTTTAAGTGTTTATTTCCTAAGTTAGTCCATCATAGGGAACCCGAAAGGGGCGTTGTGGGGGTGCTAACACCTTCCCCACACGTAACTAACTCCCTTACCCGACTCTGGTTGTAATGACCAAAGTTGGTTTTTTCTAAAACCACTGCCTTCTTCTTTTTCACCTTTTTCATTTTTTAAGGTTAAAACACTGATGGCGACTCCTCGAACCTATTTGAAAACCTCGCCTTTAGGTCCAACCCGGTTATCGGACGGCCTAAAGGCGTTGAATCGTTTCTTTCAAAGAAAACGCGAGTCATATCAAAACCATCGCGTCGCTCCGACCGCCTCTTCTGACGGCGACGACATGAAGAATTTTAAAGTTTGTTTTTATTTTATCTTGTGTTGTAATGTATCTTCATTTCTGAAATAAAATGTGGTATTCTTTTATTGCTTTGTTTGAGGGGGAGTTATCTCCAAGTTATGCATATGTTGAGGGGGATCTCTTAATTTTTTTTATTATAATCAAAATAGGGGGAGAAATATTTTAAGCCTATTATGATTGATTTTAAATATTATCTGGTATGTTTAATGTGTTTGTTAGTATGACAGATAAAACAGGTTATTACAAGGCTTTAAAAGAAAATTTTGATCATCATAAAAAAGGGGGAGATTGTTGAACATACAAGGACTTGATGTTGAACTTACATGGACATGAAGCTTGTTGATTTTGATGATGATTCAAGAACAAAGAACTTAGAGAGTTGAAAACTTGTATTGTTGTGTAATAACTCTGTTTTGATGAGTTTGAGTCTGTAATATTAGAGTCTAAGATAGCCGGTACATAGTCTACTCTTTAGAAGCTTCAAAAACTCACATTTATCAGTTAGCCTCGGGTTTAATCGATTAAATCATCAGATAATTGATTATTACAGTGAGAAAAAATATTTTCTGTAACTGTTCACTGTAATAATCGATTAACACACCTGTTAATCGATTAACAGGCCTGTTAATCAATTAACAGGGCTTTTAATCGATTAAAACAGAGAGTTTTGAGGTTTTGTTGATTTTGGCTCTGTAATAATCGATTAACACTTCATTTAATCGATTATTTCAGTCAGATTTTGATTTTCAACTTCAAATTAAACCTATTTTCGAAAACCCTAATCCCAATACTCCTAGTTCCGAAAATTACCAATTCCCAAACTCGAATTCATCTACTTAAGGTTCTCTATAGCTCTCAGAAACATAGAACAACCTTTTTCAAACAAAAGTTAAGTGTTATGAGTGCCAGAGAACTGTTTGTTGGAGGAAAAAGGGGCTTTTGGAACCTGGTGTGGGCTAGAAGCGATAAGAATCACTAAGTGGAGTTCTTAGTGGATTGTGTGTTGTGTCGTCTCTAGGGAAAGTTGTTCTTCATATCTTGTGGATTTCAAGAGAGGTGTTTTCTTTACTTTATCTGTTCAATTGTTATCTGTTTGTAACAACTTTGATTATAGTGACAGCGTTAATCCTCTGTTTGAGTGATTAGCAACTGGACGTAGGGTCTTTTGATCCAAACCAGTATAAATCTCTTGTGTAAGACTCTATCTCTATTCTATTTACGTTTACACAGTATTTTAATCGGTAAATTTTGGGGAAAATTTTTAAAACCTAATTTTTATTAAGAAGCCAATTCACCCCCCCTCTTGGTTTTTGTCCGACAACGCGAACATTCCGTTGCGCGATTCTAACAATATGTAGAAAAATAATCAACTCCCCCTCAATATATGCAAAGATAGATATTTAAGTTATTTCTAATATTCCTATGTCTCTTCTAAGTTCACAGAATCTATCATTGCGGAGAGGTTTGGTAAATATGTCTGCTAACTGATGTTTTGTATCTATATATTCAATTTTACAATTTTCTTTAGTAATATGGTTTCTTAAAAAGTGATGTCTAATTTCAATATGCTTAGTTCTAGAGTGCATAAGAGGATTCTTAGTAAGATTAATTGCACTTGTATTATCACATTTCAAAGGAATATCACTAAGAAAAATACTATAATCTTCTAATTATTGCTTCATCCAAAGAATTTGAGCACAACAATATCCAACCGCTATATATTCGGCCTCAGTTGTTGATAAAGCAACACAAACTTGTTTCTTAGAGTGCTAGGATATTAAGGAAGATCCTAATAGATGACAAGTTCTACTAGTACTCTTTCTATCAATTTTACAACCCCCATAATCAACATCAGAAAAACCTATTAAACTAGGTAAAGCTCTAGAAGGATACCATAATCTAAATCTTATGGTTCCTTTTAGATATTTTAAAATTCTTTTTACTACAGTTAAATGAGATTCTTTTGGACATGCTTGAAATCTAGTACACACACAAACAGAATGCATAATATCAGGTCTACTTGCAGTTAAGTATAATTGAGAGTCTATCATACCTCTATACATTGATTGATTAATTTCCAAACCTGATTCGTTCTTATCCAAATAGTAGGACGTTCCCATTGGAGTGTTAGCTTCTTTTGCAGTGTCCATTCCAAATTTCTTGAGAAACTCCTTGCAGTATTTTGTTTGAGACACAAAAGTGTCATCATTTAGTTGCTTAATTTGAAGTCCAAGGAAGATGGTTAATTCTCCCATCATGGACATTTCAAATTCATTCTGCATAATACTAGCAAATCCTTAATATAAAGAGTTATCAGTAGATCCAAAAATAATATCATCAACATATACTTGAACTAACAAAATATGTTCACCTACTTTCTTAATAAAGAAAGTTGAGTCAATTTTTCCTCTAGAAAAGTCATTAGCTAATAGAAAACTGCTTAACCTTTCATACCATGATCTAGGAGCTTGTTTTAATCCATAAAGTGCCTTTTTCAATTTAAAAATATGATCAAGGTATTTGAAATCTTCAAAACCCAGAGGTTGTTGTACATAAACATTTTCTTTAATAAAACCATTTAGAAAAGTACTTTTGACATCCATTTGATACAATTTGAATTTCATCATTGAAGCATATGCAAGAAGAAGTAGGCGTATAGCCTCTAACCTGGCAACAAGAGCATAAGTTTCATCATAATCTATACCTTCCTCTTGATAGTACCGTTTCGCCACAAGTTTAGCTTTATTCTTTATTATGTTCCCATCTTCATCAAGCTTGTTTCTAAATACCCATTTCGTTCCAATTACTTGATGGGATTCTTCTCTTGGAATCAATTCCCATACTTGATTTCTTTCAAATTAATTTAGTTATTCTTGCATTGCAATGCACCATTAATCATCTTTGAGTGCTTCCTCAACATTTTTGTGTTCAATCTTTGTTGTTGTCTCCATAAGTTACATATCCTTGTTCTTTATTGATGAAACTTGTAAATTTCTTTTTATCCCCAGTCATGTGTCTTGAACATCCACTGTCAAGGTACCACATAGACTTTTTGGATTTAGTAGATACCTACAAAATAAGAACACAGGATCTTAGGTCCCCATAACTTTTGGGTCCTTGGGGTTAGAGACAAACAAATCATTCAAATATAGACACCCAAATATATTTTCCTTTTGGAACACCAAAGTGTTTAATTTTACACTTATTTGAAGTATGTCCTTGTTTCATACAATAAAAACATGCATTGGGGGATTTAAATTTTGAAAATGATTCATTTCTACTTTGTGAAGGTACACTTCCTTTTACAACCCATACTCTGTGGGTTCTTTGATTTTTAGTTTTTCTTAATGAAACATGACTCTTACCTTTAGTTTTTACAAATTTTTTATTTTCATCAACCTTATCTTGTGTACCTTTTTCAAGCAAGTTCTCAAGTATGCAAATATCAAATTCATAGCTTTTACAAGATGCACATGCAATTGGTTCTACTTCTTTTTCTTCAAAAGATGCAATTTTCGTTTAAAAACTTCCACTTCTTTTTCTGATTTATTTAGACTCTTTTTCACGGTTTTATATTCAAATTTCAAGTCCTTAAAGGCAGTAAACAACTCTTGATATGCATTATGTAAAACATCATAATTATTTTCATTATCACTTGAAGAACAATCTGAATCACTTACATCATAGGCAAAAGATACATTGACATTTGCCATTAAGCAAAGATTTGCTTCAATTTCAGAATCACTTGACTCTGAACTAGAGTCACTTTCTTCCCACGCAATGTAAGCTTTCTTTTTGAAAGATTTTATTCATTTTGAATCATCACTTCTTTTGTTGTTGGGACATTCGAATTTCACATGTCCTGTTTCACCACAACCATAACATTTGAAATTTAATGAAGATCCTTCTTTCTCATTTTTCTTACCTTTAAATGATTGCCTCCCTTTGGCTTTCATGAACTTGGTGAATTTTTTTTATCATGAGACTCAGATTTTCATCTTCTTCACTATCGAAATTTTCTTCTTCCTTCTTTTTCTTGTTTTTGGAAATCTCAGTTTTGAAGGCTAAGTTTCTCTTTTGATGTTAGCCTTCTTCATCATTTAACCTTCCTAGTTTAAGCTCGTGCTCTCTCAATTTTTCAAAGAGAGTCGTCATTGTCATTGTTGCCAGATTTTGTGACTCGGCAGTCATTTTGGGTTGTCATTTCCTGTCTAAAGATTTCAAAATCTTAACATTTAACTCGTCAGTATCAAAATTCTTACAAAGTCGCGAGAGATGATTAACAATATGAGTGAAACGCTTTTGAACATCAAAGATTGTTTCTCCCTGTTGCATTTGAAACATCTCATATTTTTGTATCAATGAGTTTTTCCTTGCTCTTTTTATGTCATCGGTTCCTTCGTGAGTCACTTTTAGAATTTTCCGCATTTCTTGAGCACTTTTATAAACTGAAATTCTATAAAATTCATCAAGGGTTAAATCAGATGAAATAATATTTCTAGCCCTAACATCATATTGTGTTTTTCTATTTTCTTCAACAGTCCATCTAGAAAATGGTTTTGGTTCCTCTACTTCATTTACAATCATTTTTGGAATAAACAGACCATTTACAATAGCTTCCCAAACACCCCTGTCAACAGACTCCAAAAATATTTGCATCCTAACTTTCCAGAAAGGATAATTTTGACCAATAAAAAGTGGGGGTCTGTTAATAGATGCACCCTCAGCAAAAGTTTGGTTTTGTTTGGTCATTTTCGAAAATTTGAAAAACTATCAAAGCAAACTCTGATACCACTTGTTGGTATCGCGCAATGGAATGTTTGCATGTAGGACAAAAACAAATAGAGGGGGTGAATTGGTTTCTTATAAAAACTTTCCCTTTTAAAACTTTTTGCAAGTTTTAATGATTAAATGATAATATAACAAAGTACTTGAAATGTAAAGAGATAAGGGAAGAAGATTGCACAAAAGATTTATACTGGTTCGGATCAAAAGACCTTACGTCCAGTTGTTAATCACTCTAAAAGAGGATTAACTCAGTCACTAAAAACAATCGTTCAACAGATTACAAAATACAAATAATAAGGATTAGAAAACACCTCTTTTGAGTCACACAAGAGATGAACACCTCCTTTGAAGTCACAAAGGATGAAGACAATTTTTTCTAGAGACGACACAACACACAATTCACCAAGAAACCCCACTTAGTGATTCTTATTGCTTCTACACTAGATTATAAAAGCTCATTTTTCTTCCCTACTCAAAGTTCTCCAGCAATCACAGCTATAAACTTTAATATGAAAAAGGTTGTAATTTATAGAGAGCCCGAGAGTTCCTTAAATAAAGATTTTATGGTTTAGAAATTAGGGTTTTCAAAAATAGGTTTGAAATTTGAAATTCAAAATCATAACTGACACAGATAATCGATTATCATGAGTGATAATCGATTATCACATAACCATTTTCGCAAAAAACATAATTTTGACAGGATAATCGATTATCAACAGTGATAATCGATTATTCCAGAGACTTTTAGAGACCCACGAGAGCTAGGATAATCGATTATCACAAGTGATAATTGATTATCAATAATCGATTACTAGGATAATCGATTACTAGGATAATCGATTATCACAATGAATTTTAGATAAAAGCGAACTACGGACTATGTGTTGATTATCTTAAACTCTAGTTTTACAGACTTAAAATGATAAAACAGAATAATTACAAATTGATATAACTATATATAAGTCTTCTAATTTTGAAATCATTTATCTCTAAAACATCATCAAAATCTTCGAAATCTTCATGCATGCATTTTCAACCATTTTGATTTTGGTTTTATTTATTTTTATTTTCATAAATTTGAAAATCACTTTTTTTTTATTTATAAAATACAAGTTTTTTGTATAACATTTTTCTTTAATTTTTACTCTTCCAAAATTTTAAATAATTTTATAAATAATACGTACTAACATTATATTAAAATATTATTACATATGTCTTTTAGATAATTATTTAACTTTTTGCTTAACACATAAATACGTAATCAATATTATATACTGTTAGGATCAATATTAATTATTTTTAATTAAAAAGCCAAAACTCGAAACTATAAATATATTTATTTAATTAAGCTTCATGAATTTATAAATTACAATACATGACCCTATTAAGATAATTGATGTTCTTGTTTACTCACTGCTTTAACATTATCATAGTTTACGGTTGAACACCAAACTGAATTGAAATTGCACCAGATCGCAAAAAAAAAGTAGTTCATTTGCACATCGACATGTTCATTGATTTCTTAAGCACACTGGTGAAGTTCTGATGCTATGAAAGAATCATTATTATAATTATTATTGTTATTATACTATTGAAATTTGGCACCTGTTCTTCGTCTTCGCTGGATCTGATCTGAGCAACGTGCCATGAATCGGTTGTTGAAAGCGGCGAGAGCTTCTGGTTCTCTCAACCTCTCCAATCGTTCCCTCACGTAAGCCCTAGCCTACTCTTTCACTTCCGCGTTCATTTTGTCGTTTTCCGTTGTCAATTCATTAGCGAAATGCTATTGTTGTTGTTTCGATTTGCAGAGAAATTCCTGACGAGGTTTACCGGAATCTGGAGGGGCTAGGAGGCGACGACGACAAGTGGTGGGAGGTACAGTACATTCCAAATTGAACCAAAGTTTCATTTTGAATAGGGAAAGGGAATGAATTTTGAAATGAAATGAAATGCAATTAAATGAAATTTACAGGCTGTGGAGCTTCAGAAGCTTATTCTGGCTCACAATAGCATTGGATCGTTGAAGGAAGATCTGAAAAATTTACCTTTTCTCGCTGTGCTGAATCTCAGCCATAACTGTCTCTCGCAACTTCCCGCTGCTGTAGGAGAGTAAGTTTTTGTAACGCTTGAGTTTTGCTTGTTTAACTCTTTTCATTGTAAATTTGACGCTGGATTTTTTGTTCTTGTTTGTTTCTGATTTGTAGGTTACCTCAGTTGAAGATGTTGGATGTTTCGTTCAATTCTATAGTTGAAATTCCGGAGGAGATTGGATCGGCTGCATCGCTTGTAAAGTATGCTGACTTTTGTGTTGTCAGGTTGATTGATATGAGGAAATTTACTTCCTTTTGTACTTACTCTGTTTGCATGTGTGACTTGTGTGCTGCTCGGTTGTTGCATTTGTTTGTTTAGGCTTGATTGTTCAAATAATCGGCTCACGGAGCTTCCTAGCTCGCTTGGCAGATGCTTAGAATTGTTGGACTTAAAGGTAACATTGTCTTGCTGAAACTTCGGAGAGTAGTTGTTAGTTGTGTGATTGGCTTATGCTGCTTATCTTATATAAAAGTGGTTTTTTCAAACTGTGCTCGTATTGTGAATTAAACCTTGAAATGCTATCAACTTTATTTATTATTTTGACTCCTAGAAATGGGTACGACATGGAACAGTGATATTTCGGAAAAAAATTTAAAATTATGGAACATAATTCAAAAATATAAAATTAGTGAAACATTAAAATAAACCATAAGGCTTAAAATCAACATGGTGAAATCTGTAAAAAAAGAAAGAAAAATCAAAGAGGGTGAATGTTTTAAAAGTGTGCATAATTCATTGTAGGAATAATAAATGTTATAAATATTACTATTACTAATGTGATTATTGCATATTCTCAAGTATTGGAATAAAATTGTAAAATATAAAAGTGAAAAAAATGGACGCAGCTTCTTCTTTGAAGTGTTCAAGCTTCTTGAGGGGTTCACTTTGTTCTATGTTAATGTCAGAAAGCACGTACTAATTGATAACAATGAGATACTTCTAACATGAGTATCCAAAGTCCAAACTTCACTACAAATATTGGAGAGTGGAGAGTAATACTTCTTTTGGGTGCAGGATAAAGGAAGGAGTTTCCTTTCTAATAACAACAGTGATACTGCAATTTGTTGGCTAAATTTTTTTCTTGTTTTAAAAGGATTTGTTCAACTCCTGTCACTGGCACTGCCAAAGAATTTACTTTCTTTCAGCTTAACTGTTTCGGGCATCTGGCATTTCTCTCTACCAGTGTGGTGCCTACTTTCAACATATAAGTTACCCTTCCATTTGAGAAGTTTCTTCTCGCCTCTTCATTATGATGGATTTTATTAGAGATCAGACATTGACTAGAGATATGACTAAATTATAATATATGACTGATACGCAAGTGTCACTTAATAAGCTAGGTTTGTATGGTTGAATTATCCATTTATAATATAATTGTTGGCTCATCACTCCACCCATTATTAGGCTACTATCAACTACATTTAATATTTAATTTCCCGCTCTCGAGATGTATATTCGTTAGTGTGAGGGGATGTGTTGAAGATCCATATCAACTAATGATATAACCAAATTATAATATATTACAAGCCAGTTTTGTAGGGTTGAGTTAGACACCTATCCATTTCTAATAGATTTCTTAAAAGAGAATTAAGCTTGAATCTATTTTTGTAACATCACATGCATGAACTCAAGTTGATGCTGTGTAGACTGTCAATCTTCTTGCTTTTTACAATTATAGTTGGTCGTTACCTATTGACCTTAAAATATAATTGGACAGCGACATTGATGATAAGTTTTGTCAAGATTCACTGACTTCCTCAGATATGGAGGTACAATTTTAGTGAATAGATTCTTAGTTTACCTTTTCTTGATTATATATTTGATTTCCTTGGTCCTTGATTTAGGTTATTCAGTATACTTAAATCTATTGATAAAGATTGTGCTTACCTTAATTTGGGGACTGTGAAATTTTCCTTACAGACTTTACCTGTCTTTGTAATTGAACTGAAGTCAGATATAAAATTTTTCTATTTATTGGTGTTTTACTCTTTATTCATATAAAATTCTTGTATATGCTATTTGATGAATGAGGCTTATGATGCAGGGATCAAACAATCTTTTTACGAGCTTGCCAGAAGATTTAGCAAATTGTTGTAAATTGTCTAAGCTAGATATGGAGGTAGTAGTTAGTAGCAAAAGTTACTATATTAGTTGAATGCAAACATCTCCTTAAACCTTTAAATAATTATGGTTTTATTAACCAGTGTTCTGTACATTATCTTTGTCTTTGCTAGGGAAACAAGCTAACAGTGATATCGGAAAATCTCATTTCATCATGGAACATGCTTACTGAACTCAATGCATGTAAGATCCTTTTGTTGTGTAAGGTGACATGCATAATATCAATTTATTATTTATTCCTATTTGTAAATCTTTTGATTTGGCAAACCTTTTTCCAATACAGCAAAAAATTTGCTGAATAGCATACCAGCCAGCATTGGAGGACTTTCACGTCTAATTCGTCTTGACCTTCATCAAAATAGTGAGTTCTTTTTAACAATCGTAAACCTTTTTTGGTCTTTTTGGTTTCTCCATTTACCATTATGATTTAGAAATTATGTGTCAATCTTTGCAGGAATACTGGCAATCCCTTCATCAATCAGTGGTTGTCATTCACTTACTGAGCTTTATTTGGGGTCAAATTCTAACCTACTCCGATGCAAGTCTTCATATTATTAAAATGATGCTATGCTTTGTTTTTTCTTCTAGTTGAAACGTCTGCACTTCTCATACATTTTGTGTTTTGTTTTTTTCCTCTCAATTTAGGAATAACAATATTTCTACAGTACCAATGGAGATAGGGGCCCTTTCTCGACTTGGGACTTTAGATCTTCACTCTAACCAGGTAGGCAATAGTGTTTAGAAACACTATTTAGGGGAAATAATATATTTTTAAAGTTCTCTACTCTCTAGAAGCTAAAAAGATGTTGCAATTTTCTTCTGCTGATGCTTTGTTCTCTTCTCCCTCGATATTTGATTATTAGTTCAATTGCTTATTGATTTTGTGTATTCACAGCTAAAGGACTATCCAGTAGAGGCATGCAAATTGAGTCTTCTAGTCTTAGATCTTTCTAATAATTCATTGAGTGGGTTACCCCCTGAATTGGGTAAGTTCAGCAAGTTTTGGTACTATGATAAGCATAGTTTTCTTTATTTTTGAAAAAAAAAATGTAACTAACAGTGTACCAGTTTGTACAGAAAATATTAAATGAATATAATTTTTTTTATCTCAACTCAATGTATTGATTTCAGTATCTAAAAGAATTGGAAAGAAACTGATAAGTGGTAAAATTGTAAGTCTGGACCTGGGCATGATTTATTATCTTCTCAATGTAGACAATTCTCTTTGCTGACATTGAATCTCTCTACCTTTTGCTTCTTGTTTAGGAAAGATGACTACATTGAGGAAGCTTCTGCTTAGTGGAAATCCTTTGAGAACTCTTCGAAGGTACAGAAAGTTGTTTGGTTCTTTCAGAGGTCAACATTTTTATTCATATTATTTCCCCTAATATTTTTTCTCTCACCAGCTCTTTAGTATCTGGACCTACAGCAGCGTTACTGAAATTTCTCCGAAGCAGACTTTCTGTAGATGAAGGTATCTAACAAAGTTAGATGCATTATCTATAACTTAAATTTGTATTTGTTATTGATGTTAGATGTAATGTAAAATTCTTCTGCAGATTCTGAAGCTGTAACAACAAAAAAGGAAGAGGTGATTGCAATGGCTACCCGATTGTCTATCACTACAAAGGTGCTGCATCTTGAAAAGGAAAATATTCATTACTTAGAGTTTTTTGGTATGATAAGCTGTTTGTAGCGACAGTGTGTTGATATTGCTATGTGCATTAATTGCTTTAACACAATAGGAATTTCACTTTGTACAATTGGATATACAAAATAATACTTGGCTAATTAGTTGCTTGAAATTACTCGGTTTTGACGAGGCACTCATTCCTTATGTTTTCTTCTGCTAATCGAGGTTAGTAGGATACTAGATGGCGTTGTGCTTGTAACAAGGGAAAAAAGGGACAACATCAGTTTTCTTTTTTATTTCTTTTAGTAAGAATTTAGGAATCTTTTGGGGTAAAAATAACAAAAAATTGAGTATGTATGTTATGTACCAATCATGATGTTAATACCCAAGTTGATTACATTGTAGTTTGACAATGGGTTCATTAATGTTATTATAATTTTCTGATGTGTAATCACATTATACACTACCAAAAAAACCCATATATTGCTTTGTTAACCTAAAGTTCATTAAATTTCTTTACCTAGACATTCATTTCCCCACTAATAACCCATCTATTTATAATTGTATTCAGGAACTTTCTATGGAAGGGCTGGGATTGACTACTGTCCCATCTGAAGTGTGGGAATCAGGGGAGGTCATAAAACTTGATCTTTCCAGAAATTCCATCCAGGAGTTGCCAGGAGAACTTTCTTCTTGTGTTTTACTCCAGGTTAAACCTTATCTTCTAGTTTTATTTCCTGTAAGATGCTGTAATAAGTTAACAACCATTATTTTCTGGTACAGAAGGACAATGTTATTGGTGATTATTGACTGAGAAGAAACAATATCATTATATTATGATTCATAAGTACAAGAGTTGTAATTTTTTTTTTAGTATAAAGTAAAACATTTCTCATATGGTAAACCCTTTTCTTTCTGTTGAGTGTACTTCATGAAGATTCATGCTCAAAGAAATTTATGAATCTATTAATGATAATATGTTTCCAGATTTAATGATAATTTGTTGATTAATTGATGTTTGAGGCTTGAGAAGATTACTTAGATATTGTGGTCATAAATTTACCTGCCACATATTGAAAATGCTCTATTAATTCATTTGTAGATTTTACATTTTCCAGACATTGATTTTATCTAAGAACCAAATTATAGAGTGGCCAAGTTCAATTCTTAAATCACTTTCGAGCCTTTCATGTTTGAAGCTGGACAACAATTCCCTCAGACAGGTAACAGCTAATGATTCGAGAGCTCCTCACTCTCTCTCTTTTTTTTCCTTATAAAATGAATAATGATATCAGCATTTCCATAATAGGCATGTCCGCTGCTGCATGTACTGAAACATTTCCATATATTATTTTTCCTCTCGGTATCTACTAGTGACTATCATGTTTTTAAAACTGGACCAGTCTCTAAACTATTGACAATATGGGTTCATGGTTTGAAAGCTTAACCGGATATAATAAAATAATATTTTTATAATATAATAAGTATATAATAAATTTATTAATAACAATAATTTAAAAAAAAATACTAAAGGTTGCTATTATGGTCACCATAAATAAACAATGAAAATTATAAATATATAATGCTTAGAGGGTGAAAGACGGATAATAGTTAAAGTAAGATGAAAATATAATAAAATAACTATTATTTAAAGTTGACAAGACTAATATGCGATAAAGAAAGAAACAAAAAAACTGAAAATTATTATATGTTTTATAAAAAATTGTATTAAAAAAATTAAAAAATTTAATATTAAAATTTTTTTGTTTACCAAAACTTGTTTGATCCAAAAACTCAATCAGTTTTTTTTTATATATATATTTTATACAGGTTTAATTAAAATATGATTGTTTAGAAGTAATGGACCAATAAACTGGTTCCTGGTTGATCCGACTGGTCTGATAGGTTTTTAAAATAATGGTAATTATAGTGGTAGAGATCCTAATAGTTGTGAAATTTCTGCCTTCATATGCTTTATTATCTGCCATAAATTTAAATCAGATGTATGGCATGACTGACCTTATGTCATTTGAACAATAGATACCTTTAGATAGCTTTGAAGTGGTGCCTAAGCTTCAGATCCTGGATCTAAGCGGTAATGCGGCTTCATTACTAGATGGCCCTGCATTTTCTAGTTTGCCTTACCTGCAAGAGCTTTACCTAAGGTTGGTTAAGGAAAGTGTGTGAAGACAACTTCACACATACACAGAGATTTAACTTTCATATTCCTTTATCTTCTTGGGAGCTTGTGCTTAACTTTCAAATCACAACTAACAGAAGAATGAGGCTCAGTGAAGTCCCATCAGATATAGAGGGGCTGCATCAGCTACGGATCCTTGACTTGAGTCAGAATTCCCTTCAATCAATTCCAGTGGTAACATTTTTTCTATGCCTAGAAAACAGCGATTAAGCTTGTTTAACTGCTTGTATATTTATATCCCGTGATAAGTTATGATAATATCCTTGAACTTTATATTGTTTAGATAATGACAATGGCTTAGGGTCTAACTGTTTGTATGCATTCCTCTTGAATTCAAATCTTATCAAAATTTATATTGGCTTGACAATAATTTTTTAGCATTCACTGGTTTTCCTCTCAACCTTACAAATCTGGTTACCATTTTCTTGGTTTTTTCCATGTCTACCCTCCGTTGAATTCTTTATCATGTTTCTTAAATTCTTAGTGATCAGAAAGCAGACTTACAAGTATAATTTGGCCTCTAAAGGTTGAGTCATGTAGATGCATGCACACAAGGAAACTCATCTCCTAAAACTTTTCTTGTCTATAGCATACTACAAACTATTTAACTATATTTTCTATTGCATTTGTTTCCTTTGCTTACGTATGTACTTGTTTTCAGGGGTTAAAAAATCTAACTTCTCTTGAGGAGCTTGACCTATCTGATAACAACATCTCAGTCCTTCCACCTGAGCTGGTGAGAAATGTATACATTCCCTCTCTCGAAAGGGGAGAGTGAGTGTTCATTTTGTTTACCTAACTGACAAAAGTCCCACCAGATATGATGTATAAGCAATTATTTAAGTAGATTCTAAACAATATTACCTTAAGGAAAAAATAATTAACATAATGAAAATATGTACATAATTAGTTAAAAAGAAAGTTGAATATTAAGAAAAAGAAGTTAGAAAATAGAAATGACACTTGATAATGGATTCTAATTTAAAATAAAGAGGTGGTTTCATTTCTTTATTTGTGACTGCATTGCTCATTCAAATGTATTATGAGAAATAGGAGGTGATACAGGGCTGGATGTTAGGCATGTATAAAGGTCAAAAAGGAAATTTTGATTGAATTTATTTTGACTCAGTCTCCCCATGCAGTCACTTTTATCATCTCCATCCGTGCTATAACTTTGATTCATTGCATTTATTTTAGAATTTATTTGATCAGGGTTTGCTGGAACCAACCCTACAGACGCTGAGACTTGATGGGAATCCTCTCAGAAGGTAACTTGGTCCTGCCCCGACCTTTCCTTGTGCTTTCTTAAAATGGAGAACTATTTTTTTTAGCAAAGGACGGGGTTTTGCAAGTATATATGTTGTTTGCGTTTCTGCTATATTTATGCTTTAGGTTTAACATTCAAATCGTGAAAGATAAATTCTAAAGATCATTGCCAAGAATTTCATTTTATCCCCCCCATTCTGCCTTTTTCATAATGAGCTGTGTCCTTGGTTTTAATATGTTTACACATGTTCAGTATTAGTGTTCTATAGTCTAGCACTTTCTCAACATACCCTCTAAATTGTGTCACTAAATCCTCCTAAATTTTGAATTGGAGTGAGTGAAAATAATTAAATTTTCTCAACTTCCCTAAATGTAACTAGAGTTTTAGACATAGTAATTGGACAAGTGTTTAAACCGCAAGGGGTATAGTGTGATTACCCTTACTATTTAGGTACGGTTTTACATGACCAATTGGACCGCAAAAGTAAAATTCTATCAGCTTTAAGTTCCTAACAAAGTAGAAATAAAAATAATATAAAGATCAGCTAGATCTCAACATATGGGAAAGCTGGGTGTCCAAAATGAGCTGATAATTGATAACTTTGATTGGTGAAAATTTTTATGTTTCTTCACTTGTTTCAGCATTCGAAGGACGGTCTTATCTAAAGGAACTAAAGCTGTTCCGAACTATTTGAAGGACAAATTGCCAGAGTAGTTTTCTTTTCTTTTCCTGATGCCATACTTTATGTAGCTGTGTTTGTGCTTCATTTTGTTCAATTATTGACCGATGTTGTACCTTTGCTTTCGTGTGCTATTTCATGTAACTAATTTTTAATTTTAATAGTTAACATTACAAAGAAATTTGCATGGCTTGATTTTTAATTTATTCGCTGATGTTCGTTTTCAATTTTTTTAAAATATCCATGACTTTGGTTTGCTCTTTAGTTTCATACATTTTAATTATATTTTAATCTTATTAACATTTATTTAAGTAATCACTGGAAAATAATTTAATTAAAATATAATAAATAAATAAATGTATTCAAAATTGAGGATTAAATTTAAGTTACACATTTTTTAAGATCTATGAACTAAAATTGTTGGAAAGAAGAGGGAAAAATTAATATTGAAAACAAGAAATTAAAAGGAATTTGAATTTACTTTATTTTAATCATTTAATGCTTATTTGCTTTTGTGATAAAGGAGAATTGGATTAGAAAAAGTGAAAGAAAATTATATTCAAAAGAAAAACTATATATGATAGGAGGAATTGAAAACAATTATACAAAAAGGTTTAGAGATTAGGACTAGTAAAAAATTGTTACATGCCTAAAACTAGTCAACAACGAAAAAAAAACACTAAAATGGTTAATTTAAAAAAAAAATTGTAATATTTTTAAAAAATTATGTGAATGAGTAGATTGTACTTAGATGGACAATTTTGTAAGAAAGTAATTGTGTTTCCAAACACAATTTTTTTTATTAATTTTTAATACCGAAACCATATTAAGAAGTATTTAGTTTTAATTTTTTTTAATATTTTTAGTATTTTGTTTAATAAAGTCATGTCTTTAAATGATTTTATTTTTATATATATTTTAATCATTTTTATATTATTATTACTATTATTAAATTTTAGGATAAATTAAATCTTCTACCCACTTCTTACTTATTAAAATCTTGTTTTCTTTATTGAAGCTATTAGTATAACTTGATATTTCATTGAATTCAGGCAAATATAATAACTACACTAATATTACCTATTACTATAACGTGTAAAGAACCGAGTGCAAAATTGGACAAAATGGTAGAGTTAGTTACATCCTAGGAACACGTGGAGAAAGATCCTAGAGTGAGAGGCCTGAGGAAAAATGTGAGGGAGAAGACAAACAACGCTAAATTCTAAGATTATGTGACGTAGTGACGTGTGTTTGTGATTCTCTTTCCCTTTCAGATTTCTTTGCGGTGGAAATTCTCTTCCATTTGTTCAAGTATGCTTCCACTTTTCTATAACTTATTGTCCACCTAGATGCTTTTATATGAATAAAATTTTCATGTTCTTCCTCTATTTTGAGTTAGTTCTCGGTTTCTATGTTTGGTTATTATTGTATGTTGAGATTTCTAAGTACATTGTTACATTGGTGTTTTTATTGATGATATGGTTGAGAACACTCATTTTAAAAAACTCCATACTAAGATTCATGGTCACTCAAAGGAATTAAAAAAATTAATGGAACTATTGGAGTTTTGTGACCGAGAACAACGTCTTCACACTCAATAGGTGCAATCTATAACGCAAGTCAGTATGGACAAATTGCAACAATTGTTGGACCTGATATTACAATCTCAATCTAATTTTTAGTTCCATGGTGCATCGTCCTCCACTAATTCATCTAACGACTAGTAGAATCTGTTAGTTGGTTTTCTAGTTCATGATATATCGCTGGGATTTCTTCACTTTGACGGGCAATCTTCAGTATTAGAATGGATATTCAAGGCAGAGAAATTTTTTAACTATCATAATACACTTGATGCTAATAGGGTGGACATTGTTGTCATTCATTTCAAGATGTTGTACCATGGTTTCAAATGCTCCAAAGATTATCAGTAGTGTGCTAATGGGCTAACTTAACTAAAGCTCTCGAATCTCAATTTGGTCATTTTTCTTTTGATTGTCCCATGACCGAGTTATTTAAATTGCAACATGTTGGTATCGTTTTGGATTACTATCTCCAATTTATGTCACTTGCAAATCGCTCCTTTGGCTTGTCGACTAAAGCATTATTAAATTGTTTCTTAAGTGGTCTGCATGTCAAGATTTGACAAGTTTTGGTGATGCAAGTGTCATCTTCTTTGTTATGTGTTATAGCTTTAGCTAAACTATATGAAGATAGATATGTTGTTCTTCCCCACTCGTACCAGCCACATATTTGACGATATTCACATTTGGGACCCTTTACAACTATAGTTGTTACGAGTTCTTCAAAGGTTCACAACAAAACCACTATTCCTCCATTACTCCCTACACCTAATGTGAAACCGCTTCCTGAAATTAATGTGAAGAAAATCACTCCAACAGAAATGCAAATCCAACGAGAGAAGGGATTACATTATTTTTGTGATGAGAAGTTTACCTTTAAAACCATAAATGCCCCAATAAACAATATTTGCTCTTGCAACTTGAGGATACGATAGTGGAGTCCAAATCTGCGTCAATACCAGCAACAAATTCTTCGAAAAATTTGGATGGCACTTTAGTAGAAGATCCTCATTTATCCTTCAATGCTTTGAAAGGTGGTCAAGGGTGTGGGCACAATCCGATTTTTGGCATATGTGGACAAGCTTCCTATCACAGTACTTGTAGATGGTGGCAACTCGGATAACTTCCTCCATCCCCAAATTGCTAAATTTCTCAAATTGCCTATTGAATCAGCTCCATTATTCAAAGTGAAGGTAGGAAATGGTAATTACATGGATGTTGAAGGATTTACTAAGAACTTTTTCATTTAGGCTCAAGGCAATCGTTTTCAAATGTCTATCTACATTCTTCCAATTTTTGGGGATGATTTGATACTTGGAGCAAATTGAATTAAAACTCTGGGACCTTATGTTGCAAATTATGACTATCTACATTCTTCCAATTTATGGGGATGATTTGATACTTGGACCAAATTGAATTAAAACTCTGGGACCTCATGTTGCAAATTATGAGGCCTTTTAATTTGAAATTTCTACATCAGGGAAATTGGTAACACTTCAGGACAAGATTAATTCTGCACCATAAATGTTGAATTGCATTATATTAGATGTATGATGAACACACATTGGAAGTATATAGTATGCAATTATTGGATGACAATTCAAAACTATCACACTCATTTGAAATTCTTGAACTTATGGACCTAAATTAGTGGCGCTATTATAGGCTTATACAACAATCTTTACCATACCTACATCCTTACCTCCACCATGCTCCCATGACCACCATATTCCTTTAATTGAAGGTCGAGGCCTACCAAAGTGAAGCCATATCACTATCCCCACAGTCAAAAGGCTGAGATTGAAGACTTAGTGGAGGAGATGTTGAGTGAGGGGATTATTCAACTAGTATGAGTCATTTCTCCTCTCCTATAATTTTGGTGAAAAAGAAGGATGAATCTTAAAGGGTTTTTATTGATTATAAGGCCCTTAACGCAATAACTAACAAGGATAACTTTCCTATTCTTATTGTAGATGAATTGATTAATGAATTATGTGGTGCTTCATTTTTCTCTAAATTGGATTTGATATCCAATTATTATCAAGTGTTAGTCGCTCCTAAAAACAGGTATAAGACAACTTTTCGCACACACCATGGACATTTTGAATGGTTAGTCATGCCTTTTGGCTTAACTAATGCTTTAATGACATTTCAAAGCTTAATGAATGACATTTTTCAACCTATCTTGAGGAAGTTTTTTCTCGTATTTTTTTATGACATATTAGTTTATAGATTCTTCAACACAACCAATTATATGCCTATTTTTCTAAATGTTCTATTGGGGTGCAAGAAATTGAGTATTTAGGCCATACTCTTTCAAGATTGGGTGTTTTTATGGAACAGGTCAAATTACAAGTAGTTATTCATTAGTTCAACCTACAAATGTGAAGCAATTACGAGACTTCCTACACCTAACGGTTTGTCAAGGGATATGCCCATTTAGTTGCACCCTTGACCAACTTATTGCAGAAAGATGTTTTTTACTAGGCCACATCAGAGCCATACAAGTTTTCAATGCTTTAAAAACAACACTCACCAATGCATCAACTTTGGCCCTTCTGAATTTTTCACTACCATTCATTCTGGAGACCGATGCTTTAGGATTCGAGATAGGAGTTTTTTAAGTCAAAAAAATCCAATTGTTTATTTCTCTAAGAAATTGTCTTCCTGAATGCAACGACAATCCACCTATGTGTGTGAATTTTAAGCTATCACCAAAGCACTAGCAAAAATTCGACATTACTTACTTATCCATAAGTTTGTCATTAAAACTGACCAAAAAAGCCTCAAAGAATTATTGGAACCACAATTGCAAACACTAGATAAACAACAATGACTACCTAAATTTCTTAGATTTGATTTCACAATCCAATTTAAGCATGGTCGTGACAAGATTACTGTAAATGCCTTATCTTGCAACTTTATGTTGGCCTAGTTTGGGTTGTAAAATCAATGGCTCAGGAAGTTTCCAGGGTTAGTTCGAACTAATATTAAATTGAAGTCATTATATAACCAATGTGTCACCCACCAAAATCAATTTTAGGAAATCACAATGAAAGATAGTTTGTTATTTGGAAAAGACAGAGTTATGCTACCATCTCAAGCGAACCTCATTCGTCAGTCCTATTAGAATTTCATTCTTCCAAAACTAGGGCTCATGCGAGAATATATTGATACTACATCCATAATTCAACTTGAACTTTATTCAATTTAGTTTGATTTTCTTGGTTTAATACTTGATCAAATTTCTTAATTTTTGAAATTGTTAATCTGTATCTGAAAATTGCGAAAAAGTTTGAAAAGATCAATTCACCTCTGTCTTAATCTCAACCTATAAATCTAAAAGACACAAGAATAAAAGTTAGGTATGCACTATTATGGCCCCTTTGAGATATAATTCAACGTATTGACAATATCTAGGGATGACAAAACAGGTTAGTCACGACGAGTCGATCCGCCAACCCACCTAAAAATTGGTAAAGCAGGTTGGTGGTTTTAGCTCGTCAACCCATTTTGGCCCGTCTCGCCTAGCTCGCCAATTCGACAATCCAAAGGCGAGATCAAACAGATCGACTCAGTTGACTCACTATAAAAATATTTATATATTAAAATAAAATAAAAAAGATTATAATTAAAAATATTATATTTTTTATGTTATGTTATTAAAATATGTAAATATATTATAATATTATAATTTAAATTATAAGAATTAATTAATTAATTTTAAATTATTGATTATAATTAGTTATTTTGACACAAAAATATAATATTTTTTTCAATTTATCTAATAAAAATATTAATTATATAAATAAAAATTTAAAAAATATTCATATAATTAAAGACATTTTATATATATATATATATATATATATATATAATATTATTGGTGGGTTGGTCCGTTAGCCCGCCAACCCACCCTTTGGTAAGATGGAATGGAGTTTGTGACTCATTCTAATTATGGCGGGCCAGAGGCATGGTGAGCCAAAATGAGACAGATTGACTCATTTTTCTATCTCTAACAATGTTGTGTATAAACTTCCTAAGACAACAAAGATCCATTCCACATTTTCTTACTGAAGAAATTAACCATCACATTAATATTTACCATTGTAACTTCTTAAGGTTGAAGTCGGACAAACAATTCAAGCATTGCGATTTGTAGCTTTTCGCAACGTCATGCACAACACCAAGTTAATTCCTAGGTATTATCCAATGGAATTCTTTAAATGAGGAGCTCACTACTAGGGAGGATGTTGTAGACGTTGTGGAGAAAAATTCTAGAATTGGGGGGGGTGAGGGAGAGGAAAAATAACGTTAAATTCAAATATTATACGACGTAGTGATGTGTGTATGTGATAGGTGTATCTTCTGCATTGTTGATTCTCTTTATTATCCTTCATTATATCTTTTTATTATTCTCTTTCCCTTCTCAAGTTCCTCTTCCATTGAAATTATCTTCCACTCGTTCATATATGTTTCCCTTTTTCTACAACTTATTGTGCACCTAGACGATTTTATATCAATAAAATTTTCATGTTCTTATTCTATTCTGAGTTAGTTCTCATTTTCTATTGTTGGTTATTACTGAATTTTGGGATTCCAATGCACACTATTACAATTACTTCACCAGATACCCATAATTACATACATCTTAATTAATTATAGATTACATCCCTAACTCGACTTAGTCTCATATATTTCAACTGATTGTGAGTCACTTTCCTATTCAACTAAACCTCAACATATATATCTTAATATCAAGAGCATACAACATTATCATATCATTTTATAATTCATTACAGAGGTTAATTTTTTACAATTATAATAAATTAAGTTTCTCTTAACTAAATACTATAATTATGTTTTTTTTTACTTGACTTTTGTTTACTCTTTTAGTCATAATTATCAATTTTGGTTAAGTTTTGTTTCATTTCATTCCTTATTTCTAGAGCTTCGATTTGAATATATTGAAAGCAATGAGGGGGAGGTTGATGGAAATGTCCCTACATTCCCAAGAGATGATTTTGATGATGATTTAAGTCAAGTACATTTAAGTCAACACCATTCAAGATGAATTAAGGACAAGCTGAATTTAAGACGTTGGTGACAATGTGAAACATTACCCAAGATATGTTTTTGATAAAGATGATGATTCAAGCAAGCTCAAGATGATTCCTGAAGACTAGATAGAGTCTTAGAATACTGGATATGGAGGTACAAGTTGATGAAGTAATATTATGCATAAGCCTCCAAAGCACTGATAAAATTTATAACATGATATTTTTCACTGTCATAATCAATTATGATGCATCAAAAATGAAAAAATGATTTTCTCTGTCATAATTTATTATACTCGGTAACATAATCAATTATGACAATTCAAATTTAAAAAATATATTTGTTTTGAAGAATAAATGTTTTTGAATATATCCTAATTTTTATTCACGAAAATATTAATGTCTTTTTTTCTATTTAATTAAGTTTTGATGAAAAATAAAAAACACACAATTACAGAATTCGAAAATACAATTTATATTCAATCAGTATTCAAACAAATTATTGACTCAAATAAATTTTTAATTTGACATCTATTTTAATTTTTGCATCTATTCACCTCCTTCTAGATGTCATTTGTCTAACATATATGAAACATGAAATTTGGATTTTAAAGCTATTTTTATAGGTTTGTATAGAAAATACTTGACAATTTCACTTGAGCAAAAATTTAGCCATATTTATTCTCTCCCCTCTAGCTTGAACAAAATTTAAGCTTAATTGACTCTCTCTTCGCCTTAAGTCACATCTTCTACCATTTTAGGTCATCGCTTTGCACTCACTCAAGTGACATAGGTCCCGCTTGTGCAAAAATAGAGTTGAAAAACAAGATTTTTTCCAAATTTTAATATTTTATCATCTTAACAATAGAAATCATTTATGTCATAATCAAGCAATGAGAACTTCATACAACACCAAAATAACATAAACATGTCTTTCTTTTTTTATTATAACACACCAATACATATATATTTCTTGTATGGATATATTATTATTTAAATAACTAACTTTGTTTATCTAAATATTATTGAATCCTAACTTCTTCAAGTATATATGTAGTCCATAATAAATACTATGTTCTAAAACCAATATTCTCATATAACTAGGATATATCTTAATATTTGAATTTTTGCCTTAATTTAGACATAACCAAAATCACAAAATATAATAAATAATTTACTCTTTTAAAATTTTGTTAAGTTGAATCTTTCGTTATCATTTCAACTCTCTTGTCACTTTTAAAATCTAAAATAAATATAAAAATATTATTCTATAGAGATAATGTTTATAAAATTATATTAAAAATATTATCGTTAAAAGATAATATATATATATATATATATATATATAAATAAAAGTGATATATATATATATATATATATAAATAAAAGTGATGCATAACAAATATTTATTCTATAAAATTTAAATTTATAATAAATCATGTTTTATGCTTATAAAATAATTATATTAATGATAATTAATTTATTTTGTTATATAACATTTTTTTTGAAAAATATTAAAATTTATACTACAACTAAACGTTGTAAATTATGAGTTATTATTGAATAAAATGTTATTAATAAATTTAAAAAATAAATATTTTATTATGAATTTTAATAAATAAATTTTTATTTTAAAATAATTAAATCTATAATAAAAAATTTATTTTTATTTTTAAACAATTCTTAACTTTAGTGAAATATATTAACTCATATTTTTATATGTAACAATTCTTTTACTTATGTAACTAAATTTTAAATATTTCTATCTTATTTTTATTTATTTCATAAATATCATTTAATTAATTACAATAACATTCCTAATAAATTTTTATTTTTAATATCAAACTATAATAATAAATACATTTAATATTTTTTAATTGTAAATAATATTGATTGTAGAAATCTTACTGTCAGGATGAGACAAATTTTCTCTCACAAGTTTTTTACCCTCTGTCCCGTTCCTGAATTCGTGTGAGCGTTATTATATTTATATTAAAATATATATGTAAAAAATATACTTAATTATTTTTATATGTATATAAATTATTATTATTATTATTATTTAAATATTTGATTATATATATAAATTAATTATTTTTAGAATTGTAATTTTAAAATGTTAATAAATATAAATATATAATTTATAAGAAATTATGTAATAAATTAATTTTTATTTAATTATATCAAAATAATAAAATTTTAATTAGCACTTTTTAAATTTTTTAAAATATAAATATTTTATTAAGATAAAATTTGATATATATATATATATATAATAATAATAATAATAATAATAATAATAATAATAATAATAAATATAAATGATAAAATTTATAAAATATAATATAATAAAATTTAATAAAGATTGAGGTAAAATATTTAAAAAAATAAAGAATAAAAAAATTTAATTTTATATTTTTCAAATTAGTTAAAAATATTAAAAAAATAAAATTATTTAAAAAAATAAAAAATAAGAATAAGAAAATAATATAATAAATTTATTGATTTAAGAGATAAAAAAATTTTAATCGAAAAGAAAAAAATATAAAATGTAAAATATAAAAGAAATAATATTATATATAATATAAAAAAATATTTTAAAAATATTAATATTTGAAAATTTAAATTTTAATATAAAATTAGAGTAAACTTGTTGTTTTTTATTTTTTAAAATATAAAAAAAAATTAATGATTCACTCATTTTTTCTCATTACACTAAAAAATGAATGGATTTCTAAAAATACAAGTTTAGTTTATCTTAATATTTTAGTATTTATTTTTTATAATAATAACTTGTTGATTTTTTTATTACTCATCTTTTTTAATTTTAAATTATGTTTTAATACATTTAAAATAATTATAATAATCTCTTACCATTAATAACTGGTGAAAACTCGTTAGTACTGTTTACGTATATGTTTTGAAATAATTATTTTTTTATAAATTTTATTTTATTATTTTACATGTATCATATTTTCGTTTTTTCATTTTCTATAAATTAATTTTTTTTTTCATTTTATAAATTACTTTATCTAAGCTTCTGAAGGCAGTAAAAAAAGCACCGTCGCTGACTCCTCTCACCCAAATCGGATCGTCTGGTTGACATATTTTGTTGTCACAGCCACTCCTCTACCGCTTTTTATCTCTCTCCCTCACTTCACCGCAGCCCAATACGATGCTGTTTCTTCTGAGTTTCACGTTTGTATTACTCCAGGTTCGTTTCCTCTTTCATAAGTTTCTCACACTAAACCAACGACCTTAGTTGTTAGGTTTTACATTTTATTTACTCAAGAAGGGGAAGGTGTAATTTTTTTTAAATAAGAGGAGGGGACAATATAGTTTAACTGTGTCTTGTAGAGGGGACTTCAACTTTTTATGTTTTTTTTTTGAATAATTTTATATAATTAATGTTTTCATTATCATTGTTACTGTCATTTTGCATTTAGTGCGTATATCAATTGTCATAGGGTTGTTTCAGGTTTGAGCTTGAGTCTTCAGTGTGTAATTGTGTTGGATATTTAGAAAGAGTTTTTAGCCCACACTGGTCTTACAAGACACCGGTAGGATTGCTTCCTGTGGCGATAATCATAGTGTAAACCAGAAAATATTATTTAATAATGAATTAATGATGAAGTTTTGAAATTTAAAAGAAAAATTGTGAAAAATTATACCTTGATAGGTCTGGCACCCTCTTTGAAACTCTGCTGGTGTCTCCAGTTTTGTTTTACCTTTTCTAAATAATATCTAACTTCACCTGTGTCTATTATTAACTGGAAATTCCCAAGTGCACAATGATAACCTTCTTGGGCGGTTGAGTCAAAATCAGAATCTCAACTATTGATTTTGTAATTTGAACCTACTCCAAGAATTTTATGTTGTTTTAACTATGGAACAACTTTTTTTGTTGTTTTCAAATAGCCTTCATTGTGGAATCTTTTGTTTATTGTTATTTGAACAAATAAATAATGGGCATGAACTATTTTTTTTTCCTTCATTTCATATTTGCTACCGTGTATCAATTTTTATTTGCAATCTATGCACAGGAATATGGAGGCAAATGCAGCGTCACATGAACATGAGTATCAAGATGAATATGTTCTACTTGACCTGGATGGGATTTCTGACCTAATTAACCTTCCACCAAATGCCAAGTATGATCTTACCGTAAGTCCCCATCAATCCTGTTGCCCTTTCTTCCTATTTTTCACTGTATGTGTATCAAGTTCATCAACTATGTAGATTTTCAATACCGGTACAATTAACTGTTTTCATTTTGCTAAGTATACTATATGGTAGATAATGGAACTTCTATAGTGTGTTTGAATAAATAACTGAGATAATTCATTTTTATTGAAATATATTTTTTGGTCAAAGTTAGTCAGAATTTTTTTTATGGTCGAATGGGACACTTTTGGTCAACCTTGACTAGGATTTTTTTTTTTTTTTGCCATCAAGGATTTTTTTCAATCGATGTAGATTGAAATGTCTGCCAACATAGAAAAAATAACTATGATCAATGTCATTTGAAATAATCTCGGCAAAAAATCTTGCAGACTTTGACAGGAAAATATCGACTGAAAAACATCACCATCAGATAATATTTTTCAATTATTAAATATTCTTTAATATGAAAATTGTACTTGGTGAGTAGTAATTGAACCGCTCTATCTAAATAAGGAAATTAAAATTAAATAAATTTGAATTGTTGTTCCAAAGTATTTAAAAAATGAAACAATTTGAATGGAAAACAATTTAGTTCATGCATTTAGTTTCCTTGAAATTGCAAAATTCTTTTCATTGTGGATGCTCTCTTTTATTTCTCCTTTCCTATGTCACCAGAATTTTTTGCTGATTGATTATCCACTTGTCATCTTTATTGCTTTATTTTATCATGCCTAAGTAAAATATTCTTATATTAATTTTGTTAATGATAGGGCCTTGATACATTAAACCCTGTATTGATCATTGATGACAAATTTAAGCTGGTAAGCCGTCTGCTTTAAAATTCCTTGTGCCTTACTGCCTATAGGATTTTGATTATTGAGAATTTTTTAGGTTAAGTAATATGTTACTCTCACCTTGGTTGTTAATTGATTCAATGCCCTTATGCTTTTGTCATTATAAAACAGAACTGTTATCTAAATCTGATTCTTCCGCCTTATTAGATATGTTTCCAAAAGAATAGATATCCTTTAATCACTCAATATTGCTGTCTTTACAATTGTTAAGATCCTCGTGTTATATGGAAGACATACTCTCATGGAACTAGTTTCAACTTCATTTTGCTTTCCACACTGCTTAAAATAATTTGTTTGATGAAGCAACCCTTTATGCAGATACCCATGAAGAGACAGGATCATCTGAAGTGAACCTTTTATCTGGAGCAAGACTAATTGATTCAAGTAAACCTCCAACAAAGCAAGTCAAACCTTGTGTCAGCTTCACAAGGTTCTCAAGTCTAAACTATCACCTGATTCTGAAATTCAGAGCATTACTCTTGAGGAGGTCAGATGAACAATGACCTGTTCAATATAGGGTCCATTGTTCTTTGGTAGGTATATATACGTTTATAGATTATGCCTCAGTTTATCAATCAGTAAGTTACTGAGTTCAACTCTTATATATTAAGTAATCCATGGTATTCAATATATTAAATCAGAAATTTGAAGTTTCCAACTTACCAATCGTATAATTATTAGAAAAGCCCCCCCAAGTCTAGTAGTCTAGAATTAGCTATAGCCATGTGACCAATTTATTCCCCTTACGTTTCGTTTTGGTAATCTATGACTTTATTATACATGGAGAAAGTAGAATCTCTAAAACGCGTAAACTGTACAATCATTACATTCAGTATTATTATTATTATTATTATGTGATCCATTTATCTTATATCATATCAATTATAGAAAACTAATAATTATAATCCTGATATTAATTATAATCTTGATTTTAATTCTAACTATCAAATATAAATGCGAAAGCGTACTATAATAATGATGTTTTTGTAGAGCATTATATTGATCTTATGATCTTACACCTGAAGAGCACTTGTATTTCTCTCTTGATTTTCTCTTTTGATGAGGATAGAAAGAAAGTAACAAGAGTGAAACTTATGTTCTGTCTACGTGCTCCTAGAAAGGGACCATGATCCCTTAAAATAACTAGAATTAGGTTAATTACTTAAGTTTTAGTATTTCTAATTTGGTCCCTCATCAAATTAGAAATTATTCTATGGTCTCTATACAATTTTATTTTCATGACATATGCCTTTAACTAAACTTTTTAATTTAAACAGATCATTTTATTATTTGGCTTAATAAATAATAATCTTAACACATTTAAATTATGTATCATATATATATATATATATATATATATATATATAATGATCCAAATTTTACCAATAATTTCCCACTGGTCACAAATATATATGTCCTTACAACCTTACAAATGTGTTAGACTTTATGAGCTCAAAATTGTCATTATATTCCTTTAACATACTCCAAAAGTCCTGTTCATTAATCATACTAGAACCAAACTAGTTTTTCATTGCATCATCGCAACTAAAACCAACAATGATTACTCATATTGACATAACCAAATGACATGGATTCATCATGAAATGTGTAGCATGAAAAATTACGTGAAGGTAATCTGTACACGTCTATTTTCAACTGGTCCAAACTTTAACTTATCGATATCGATATAATAACCTTAATGTACAAAGTATAATGAATAAACGAAAAATTGCATATTTATAGATAATCAAATATGTAAAAAAAAAATCAATGTATACATGAAATTAAACATAAAATATATGAAAATGACTAACTCCCACTAAACCACAAATTCCCAAACTGTAAAACATCCATGTGAGCAACATGCTCATGAAAGACCTTAGGCGAAAATCCTTTGTTAGAGGATCTGTTATCATGGAGTTTGTCCTTAAATGTTCTATGGAAATCTATCAACTTTGTACTCTTTTCTTAACAATACAGTTGATTTGTTATCACAATATAACTTAAGTGGTTTTTCAATTTCTTTCATAATTTGCAATCCTGTGACAAAATTTCTCAGTCATATTTCATGATTTTGATTTGATGTCTCATAGCATGCTACAAATTCTGTTGCCATAGTGGATGAAACTGTAAGGGTTTGCTTGACATTGCGCCAAGAAACCGTACCACCTGGCAGCATAAAAATGTAACTTGAAGTGAATTTCAAACTATTTTGACATCCTACAAAGTGTAAGTCAAAAAATCCAACGATCTCAAACTGGTCTGACCTCCTGTATGTAAGCATATAATCTTCTTTTTTTTTCTTTAAATATCTCATGATCCTTTTTGCTGTTTTCCAATCGTCCATTCCTAGATTTCTTAAATATCTGCCTAGAACCCCAACTATGTATGTTATGTCTGGACGTGTACATACTTGGGAATACATCAAACTTCCTATAGCTGATAAATAGGGAATTATGCATTTCTTCAATTTTCAAATTTCCTTTTGGTCACTGATTGAGACTAAACTTATCTCCCTTAGCAACTAGAGTATCCCCGGATTTACATTCATGCATACCAAACTTTTTAAGAATTTTTTCGATATAGCTCCTTTGTGATAATCCTAAAATACCCCGATATCGATCTCAGAGTATCTAAATTCCTAATACAAAAGACGCATAACCAAGATCTTTCATTTCGAAATTCTTTGATAAAAAATTTTTGGTTTCGTGCAATATGTCTATATCATTAGTGGCAAGTAGAATGTCATCAACATACAAGATCAGGAAAATATATTTGCTCCCCTTAAACTTGTGATACACACAATCATCAACAATATTCATCTTGAAGCTAAATGAGAAAATTACTTGATAAAATTTGTAGTACCATTGACGATATGTTTGTTTTAGTCCATAAATGAATTTTGTCAATTTGCAAATCATATTCTTTGGATCTCCTTGCACAAATTTTTTTTGTTGTACCATATAAATTGTATCATCAATGTTGTCATTGAGAAACGTCTTCTTGACATCCATTTAATGAAGCTCCAAATCATAATATACTACAAGAGTCATGATTGTCCTAAAAAAGTCTTTCGATAAAATTGGAGAGAAAGTCTTTTTAAAGTCAATCCCTTCCTTTTGGGTATAGTCATTAGCTACCAAACAAGCCTTATACCTTTCCACATTATCTTTAGAATCTCGTTTGGTCTTAAATATCCACTTGCAACCAATGAGTTTCATAGCTTCTGGTAATGGAACAAGTTCCAAAACCTTGTTGTCTTGCATGGAATTATACTCCTCCTTCATTGTTTCAATCCACTTTTCAGAGTTAGAACCTTGCATAGTTTGACAGAAGTTAACTGAGTCATCTTCCATCATATCATTGTTTTCCTCATGTTCCTGAAGAGATACCATGTAATCATCTGAAATAGCACTTCTTCTTTCTCTAGTGGATCTCCGCAAAGTCATTGGCTCATGATGCACAGGTTCTTGAGGATCTTGAGTTTGTTCTTCATGAACAACCAAATCATCTTGAGTAAGGGGATCATCAACAATGTCTTGTGAATGTTCCGAACTTACGTTATCAAAAGTAACTGTTTGAATCGGTTCTGGAATTGTTACCGATTCTTCCTCCAAGATAAAGTTCTTAATTTTATTCTTCTCCCAAACTCAATATCCTCAAAGAACGTAGCAGTTCTCATCTCAAAAATTGTCATTTAATGTGGGATCATAAAATTTATATCCTCTGGATCTTTCAGCATAACTAATAAAATAATTACTTACTGTTCGGGAGTCCAATTTCTTTTCATTTGGCTTATAAGGCCTTGCCTCAGCTGGACAACCCCACACATGGAAATGCTTCAGACTAGGTTGTTGCCCTGTCCAAAGCTCATAAGGTGTTTTGGTAGCTGCTTTAATTGGTACTCTGTTTAGAATATAAGTTGTCGTATTTAATGTATCTCCCCAAAGTGATTCCGGTAAGATGGAATGACAAATCATATTCTTTACCATATCTTTAATAGTGTAACACAAGCTCAAACGTCACTATTCGATTGTGACCTAAGCACTTGTGCCATAATGCACCTGAGTGAGTATTTTCAATTTTACGTTTAGTACCATAAGATTCTGTATTAAGGGTTTCATTATATATGACCACAATATCAAGTAAATGTAAATTATCATAAGTCAAAAGTGAACCAGTTCCAACAATATCTGAATTAAAAGACAAACTGAACTTATTGTTTCCAAATAAACACAAATAACCTAATTTGTCCAAATAAGAAATTGAAATCAAATTTCGTCTAAATGACGGCACAACAAAAGTGTCTTTCAAATCCAAATAAAAAATCAGTACTCAATAACAATTTAAAATGTCCTACAGCTTCCACCTCTACCAATTTTCCATCTCAAACATATATTCATCTTTCAGAATCAATTGGCTTCCGGTAGCGTAGACAACCCTTTATAGAAACACTGATGATAGTAATTACACCAGAGTCTAACCACCAAGTGTTACTAGGTACTGACGCTAAATTGACTTCAGAACAAACCAAAGTAGGAAATATACTTTTGAAGATCGAAATAAAATTTAAATTGGCAGATATAGAAGCAATTGTAACTGGATTAGAACAAAAGAAATAAATTAATTATGCTCACATTATAAAATAAATAATTATAAATATATATTCAAATAATGGTTTAACCCATCTCAAGACACTCAATGCACCATCAATATCAAGTCTTTGGACGAGTAATATTAACTGCTAGGGGTATCTTGTTGTAATGATCAAATATTAACAATAAAGCACGTTCAACAACAAACCAGTCTTTGGATTGATTTATCATTGACAAAACAAATTTTTATAATTATCACATGTTTATCATTACAAGTGTGTATATAATTCGGTCAAATATTAATCTTCATTTAGGCTGACTAATACTCGCATGAATATACACTAACATTCAATATTTTTCATGAACTGCCCAATTCAAGAGAGGTTACTTTGGTGACTTCTTGACTCAATTTGCTCTCAAAAAATATTAAACTACCAAAAATTGAATATTTTGTTTATATAACAAAAGCAAATATTTAATATTTGCAAACTAATTCAAAAGACAATCACCTCATTAGAATTTCACTAAGGATGAACACCTCCTTATAATCTTACTAGGGATGAACACCTCCTTTGAACAAATCAAAGGACGAAAAACACTTCATTTTCCATTAATATACAAAGGATGAATACTTCCCTAGAATCACACCAGAGATGAAACAGAGATAGCTCTGAGTCTCTTTAACACAATGCTCTAAACCCTAAAAGGGGATTAAACAGTAATCACTCAAACCCTAAACTAAGAATTTAACATCAACTTCCCTTAAATCCCCAGATAATAAAGATAATAAAATAATAACCGTCACATCTGTGAAAACATTCACCAGTTGTCTAAGATCCTCTATGTTGAGAACTCCCTAAACACCACCCCCAATTCTCAAATCCATCCATATCTACCATGAAAATGAAAACAAAATCCAGAAAATTAAATAAAAACAAAAACATAATATTCAAAGAGAACAGAGAACTTAATACAAGAAAGATTGAAATTTGAAACACTATTTCTTTTTCAGTAAAACTTGAAACTTAAACTGAAACAAAAAGAAAAAACGAAGAAGAAGAAGAATTCATAGCTTCTTCCACAGTTCCATTAGCGAGCAGAATTAGATTGGGGATGTTACCCCAAATTTAAATTTTAGGGTTCATGAAAATTAGATAATTTGAATTGTTTAAAATAAAATTAATCCTAATTTTCATAATTAGGGTTCTATAAATTAAACAGACATGAATCAAGTATGGGCGGCTCTGATACCAATTGTTGGAAAACTAATAATTATAATCCTGATTTTGATTCTAATTATTAAACATAAACGTAATCTTATATTGATAAACATGTTGTAAACTGCATGCGAAAACGTACCTGAATTAGCCATAATGATGATGTCTTTATAGAGTACTATATTGATTTTATGGTCTTCCACCTGAAGAGTATCTGTATTTTACTCTTAATTTTTTCTCTTGATGGGGATAGAAAGAAAGGAACGGGAGTGAAACCTATGTTCTGTCTACGTGCTCCAGAAGGGACCATGACCCCTTAAAATAACCAGAATTAGATTAATTACTTAAGTTTTAGTATTTTTAATTTGACCCCTCACCAAATTAGAAATTGTTCTATGGTTTTTACATAATTTTATTTTCATGACACATGTCTTTAACCAAATTTTTTAATTTAGTCAGATCACTTTATTATTTGGCTTAATAAATAATGACTCTAACACATTTAAATTATGTATCATGATCCAAATTTTGCCAAAAATCAATTCATATAAATAAACCAGGTTTGTAAAGAACGAAGATAATATAATAATTAAAATACGGGATAAAATATTATTATTTTATTTATAAAAGAATTGTTTAGGTGGTGATGTATAAAAGATTTTCCAGAATTGAGATTAACCTAACTTGTTACATCCTATATATCATAATAAACCAATCCATCATGATTAAGCATGCAGAATTACTCTTACACTTTCCAAAGTTTTAATCCCATAAATAGATTTCATGGCCACAATAATCATATTCAAAAAATCAGGGATACCCATGTTTGGGGGTATGAACAGAACCTGCAATGTGGCTATTTACAAAATCAAATAAAATCTTTGCAGAAAACAGATAAACGAATGAAAGGGTAGAAGATCAGAAGGTCATAAGCAACGTTTTGACGAATCAAATCAAATAATTTAATCATAATCCAATAACAAAATCGAATGTGTAGTTTATTCAATGCTGGGTCTGATTTTTGAAGCTTAAATTATAAGTTCAAACTTCAATTAGTTTACTTTCAAACACGACAAAGCCTAATCTGACAGTTCTGTCAGTAACAGTTGTTGGGTTCTGAACAAGGGATATCCTTCCACAATGCAGTTTTCAAAATCACATTAAAAGTATTATTCTTTTTTTAGCAATAAGATATTGAAAATACTATTGAAATTTGAAAATAGGGTTGTTGACATTAAAGGGGACAAAATAATAGAAGAAAGTCATCATAAAAAATGGAAGAAAGTGGTTAAAGAAAAGAAACAGAGTCACATGCCCCATCTGCATGATATATAATGCTAAATGTGACAATTATTTAGGTGGCATCACTTTTTTTCTAGTGCCACATCAAAGCCACAAATTGTCCATATGCTACCAGCTAGATACTCAGATGCTACCTAACATTTTATTTCAAATTTCAAAATATTATGAATAGATAGATTGTTAGATGCATTGCAAGTAAGGACATGTGTTAATCACAACTATAGTTTTGAATTCTTCACTTTGGAGCGTATCCTAAATTCGTCCTACAATATTATAAATTATTTTACACTTAAAAATTACTTTGATATTTAATATTAAACAATTTGTTATTTATTTTAAAAAGTATAATTTATGATTAATTTTGTTTTTATATAAAAATAATTTTTGTACAAAAAAGGTAAAAAAATAAACTTTAACATGAATATATATATATATATATATATATACACACAAAGATCTAAATTTATTCTCCATTTATAAAATCTTAGTCTTTCCAGAAGCTTCATAGTTTGTTGATATTACTTATGAAATGGATGTGATCTTCTCTTAACATGTCATCTTTTTTCATTTTTAACTCGCAAGTTAATTATTTTATTATTATACGAATAATCAAATAATCATCACTACCCAATTTATGTTTACTTTTTGGATTTAAATGTAAGCATTTAATTTGGTTAAATATACATACTCATAAAACTACTAATTTCCAAGATTAATCTATATAAAAATAAATTCACTGTTTTCACTTCTCTAGTTTACCGTGAACCTATAATATGTAACATAAACTTCATTTGCAAATAAGAAAATAAATAAATATAGATATAATAGATAATATAATGTGAAAAGAAGGAAATTATATAAAAGATATTCGGAACAATAAAGTGTTCAACATCATTGGTCAAAGTTTGAACACACAAATTTAACAATTGAATAACGACTATAAATAATCTTTTTTCCTTCTGTCATCTGAAAGTTAATTTATGTATGATTTTTTGTTTACTTAATCTTGAACCAATTTAATTAGTTTAGTGGCAAGGGATGAAATATCTTGAGTAAAAAGAAAACAATAAACGAAGAGATAAAAAAGATATTAAAAATTACAATTTTTAAGGAATTATTTTTTTAACTCAAATCTTATACAATAAATAAAAGAAATGAAAATCAATCATATAAATAATATATTTTTTAAAAATTACTTAAATAAAATTTTTATCAATTTATTTAGTTAAATAGATCTATTTATTATTTATAAATTATTTTTTCTCTCTTTATAAATTTTTATCTTTTTTTTTCTCTTCTTTCACTTTTTTTTCTATCTCACATCTCTTATTCATCTCTTATTCTTCCTTTCTCTTCTCTCACTTATTTTTTTAATTAAAACTATTATATCAAAATTTAATAAAAATATTATAGAGTACAACTTTTTTTTAAATCAACATTAAAACTAAAAAAAATATCACTAATTATTTAAAATTATGATAAAATTAAATAATTTTATTTATTATGACAATAAATAATTAATTTAAAATTATTTTGTCATAATAAATTAATTACTTATTTAATTAAAAAATTTAAATATTTATGAATTAAATATATTTTTTATTTAATAATTTTATTTCATTATAATTAGATTTACTAATGATATTTAGTTGTAATTTAGAAAAATATTTATTTAAAAGTTACTTTAAAATAATTATTTAATTTTTCTGAATGATTATAATATAATAATAATTATTATAATATCATAAATTTATTATATAATATTTTTTAAAATATAATATATTAAATTATAATAATTTTAAATAATTTAAATATTTTTATTTTTTAAATTAATAAAAGACTCATTTTATTAAATTTCAATTTAATATTTTTAATTAGATAAAAAGATGGAGTGAGAGAAGGAGAACAAAAGATGGATAGAGAAAAAAAATAATAAACTAAAAAAAAAAGAAAATAAATAAAAGAGAGAAAAATAATTATATTACATGAGACAAATTTAATTTTTATTATTGAATTTAGTGTATAAACAATAAATAAATAAATTTACATATATTATATTTTTAACTATATTATTAGTATAATTGATTTAGTTTTTTTTTTAATTTTCATATCAAAATAATTGAATATTTCCCTTAAATAGTCATTCAAAAAGTTCTTTTTTTTTTAATTTAACAAACAATCTAATACATTTAATAAATATTATACATAGTAAATATTTATAAAGCATCTTAAGCATTTATTTTATACTTCTTTAACAAAATGATTTTGTCAATTCATAGTTTGGTATCTTACATGGAATGCACCATGATCCTTTCACTTTATTTACACAAGAAAGTATGAATGAACATAACCTATCATAATCTCCTCACTCACCCAAAAGCAAGTTCATTGGTGGATACTTGACTCATTACAGCAAAACCATAATTTATCAATTTTAGTCTATTCTTATATTTTTACTTAAACTCAGATTAATTTAAGAAAAGCAAAAATTCAATGCTTAACAAACTATGGGATATTATGATTTATCTATTTTATAAAAAAAATATTATTCAAGAACAAAATAATGGATTATTCATTTCTCTTTTCAATTTGTAAATTACGTAAACCCACTAATGGGTTGGAAGTACTCTTCTAACCCTACTTGTGACACACCCGTTGATGACGTGCCGCTGTCAGAAACTGCCACGCGTAATGAACCTGGACGACAAACCATAGATGGAATCTAAGCAGCAGGTACCACCAAAACACCACCTGTTTTTTTCCCCACTTTTCATTTTCATGCTTTCATAACAAAAATGAAAAGTAAAGAACAACGCCATGAAATTCCTCAATTTCTCTCTATCTCTCTCCAATGTTTCCCACACACTCACAAACCCAAACATTCATTTAACCCACAGAAAGCCTAAGCTACCTAGGCCCAGCAACTAGGAAATAAATAGCAGCAAAAATAATCACAATATGCAAAACCCTAACTAACCTTTTTTTCCCATTTTCACCAGGCCAATCAATCACTACCCTCTCTATTCCCCCTCTTCACTTATTCCCTCCCAAACACCCTTCTTATTCCATTTTTCTCAAAAATTTGCCTCCTTTCGCTTTTTTTCTCTTCTGGGTACGCCTTCGTCACTTGCTTTCTTTTCCCTCTTTGATTCAACCCACCTTCTTCCGTTCTGATCTCAAAACCAACCTTTTTCTTTCTCGGTTTGTTTTCACCATTTACGTGCTCAGTCCGTTAGATCAGTGTTTGCTGATTTAAATTTGATCTAATTGGTGTTTGGTTGGTTGCAAAAGTTCACTCTTTTTTTGTTCACAATTGTGTGCGTTTTCTGTATTGGATGTAAATTTGCAGGTGAAGAAGGTCCATTTTGATCTTCGATTTTGCACGTTGATTTTGTGGGGGGTGTGACTAGTTCTCTTCTGATGTTTTATTTCCAACCATTGTTTCAATCATCACCTGCTAATTATCCATCCTCTAGGCCTCCTTTCTCCTACTCAATTTCCCATGTTTTTCTCCCCTCTGATGTGTTCTTCATATGCTGCTTCAATTGCTTGAGATTTCGTCTCAAAATTTGATGCTGTGATCCAGAGAGGAGTTTCTGGTTGCTGTCACTTGAATCTTTCTGCAGGTTCTTTGAATCACATCTAGTTTTCTTTGGTGAGGAGTAAGAAAGAGAGAAGGAGAATTTTGAGAATGGGAGACCGTTGTAGACATTTTTCCGTTGAGGAATTGCCATCGCATTTGGTTTTAGAAATTCTGTGCTCGGGCAGGCTCAGTGCAATGGACCTTGTGTCTTTAGAATTGACTTCCAAAACTTTTGGTGGTAGTCATAGCTTGTACCCTTTCAAGTTTAAGTCCTTGATTGACTTTGCTGCATTTCAATTGTGTGCCTCCCATGTTACCTATGCTAGGATGCCTTTGAATTCTCAAAGGGAGTTGTATGATAGATGTGGAGGAAATTGGAAGCGAGTTTTGAGGTTCTTGCAGTCTGTGGAACAATGCTCTCAGATGGTCGAGACATCATCAGGCAATGTATTATTTCATTATATCAAATAATTACTTTTGTCTGCTTGTCGTAAAAAAATAAAAGAAGTATGCCCTGCATGAATTATGAGGTGCCTTGTGTATTCTTTTTTTCTTTTTTATTTTGATTATATAAGAAATGTTTTTTCAAGGTGGAGATATTTTCTTTTTGCTTTTGAAAGCACAAGTTGTTGATACTTGGTTTGCCCCCACCCCCTTTTTGACTCTCAATGTCACTATTGTAATAAAATGCAATAATGCATTTGTAAATAATTCAAACAGGAAATAAAAAAAAAAAGGAATGAAGTTGGAGTTTTAAATGTTATGAAGATACATCGACAGACATTATAATATTTTTGAACTACTGAGAACATTTTACTGACAAACATTATTTTATTGATTTGTAAAGAACAAATATCATAATTTGAATATTTTATTATTTTTTTGCTTCATATCGAGTCTTCTTACTGTCCCTTTGAAGGAAAGCTGGTGGAGTTGTAAATAATGATGAAAAAAACATTTTATTGGCAGATGCAAATAACAACTGGAAAGTATCACACCTTGTTGATCAGCAATTCTACTGTCTATTCCTGTGGTTCTGGTTTATGTGGTGTACTTGGTCAAGGGCCTGAAACAACACAGTGTGTAGCATTTACCCGGATTGATTTCCCACCTTTGGCACGCGTGGTTCACGTTTCGGCCTCTTTTAATCATGCAGCTTTTGTCTTGCAATCTGGAGAGGTTAGTGGTGGTCTAACCTTTATTCAGTTAGCTATATTAGTCATGAGCATGTCATTGGTCTGGAGCAAACTATATCCTTCTATGACTCTCATTTTGACTAATGCAGCACAGCCTTAGGAATGTCAAATATAATATAAACCATTATTACGCTTGCACTTACATTTTGAGCTTATGTGATAATTGTTTGCACAACCTCTCAACAATTGAGTGTTCAAGATCTTGATAGGCACCATCCGCTTACTCTTGGCATAAAGGTTTAGATAGGCTTCTTCTTTATCCATGCATCCAGCTCAAAAGGCTTTAGCACGGTGATGGGAGCATTTTAGTGATTTAGTTAAAACCATCTTGGTGCTAGCTCTTAAAAATGTAAGCTTTTGAATATTTCTGGTCAAAGAAACAACTTGTCTAAGAAATGTGTTTTTCACCTTAAATTGAAGATTTTTGCTGGAAGATGGGAACGGGATATCTTATCATAAATTTTCTTTTCTTTGACTCTTTGCCATTCCAGTGCTTGTATTCTTGAGCTTGTTCAGTGTCATTTTGTGCTAGCTGGCTAGATTGAAACATTAGGTGCTCCAAATCCTTCATTTTGGTTATTGATTTTCGAGGGCAAGATGCTCTGCATTCAATGTTCTGTTTTCACTTTCGGGTGACAGTTTCACAAGGAGAGATTTTATTTAATTTTTCTTTAAAGGAAGATGCTAATCTGTCTTGTATTTAAGTACACATTGTAGAAGCTAGCATAAGTCCAAATTTGGAACAATGAAATCTTTAATTTAATTACTCACCAAGCTTGCTTCCAAGCTTCATTTTGCAGTAATTACTAAATGCTTTGATGCAAAACAGAAAGGCAATTCACACAATATAACATAAAAGTGACTGAGAAAGGATGAATAATATGTATTATTGATGATACTAAAGTAAAATGCAGTAAAGAAACCTCCGCTACCCACAGAGCTCAGCTCCTTACTTAGAAAAAGATTATTTTTTTCCTCCCAACCTCAACAACTCCTTCCCTAAAATAACTGAATTCTCTCACGTCATCCTTCCCCTTCTCTCCTCCACCTCATCATTTCGAACATATTTTCTATTCCTCCTCACATGCACTTCACACTTTGGGCCTATTATCCTACTGTCAGAGGCATGTCATGCTTGAATAGAATTTTTAGTAATCGAGATAAAGTTTAAAAGGTGAAATTCTTCCTCATTACAAATAAATGGTGATTGGGCTGCAGTTTGAATCGTATTAAAATTATCTGCTCAAACAAAGCGGCACATCTATTTAGTTCTAATAATGCAAAGAATAAGTTATGTAAATGGGATTTGGCTTGTCTAAAACTTTAGAGTCAAGTACAAGTGGGTTTCCATTCATGAAAAAAAATAAAATAATGGGATTTAGTTTCACAAATCCAGATATGACAATCAGATTACTTTTACTATTAAAAAATCTACACTTTTTTTTTTATCTTTTAATCTTTATCCACTTTAACCCTTAAAGGTCAGGTTGTAGAATTCTTCATATGACTGTTGTCCACTTTACTCTCTAAATTACCTGCATTTAGGATCTTGTTCCTCAAACTGGAAGTTATGAAAATTGTTAAAAGAAGGGTAATAACGAGTGGCTTAACTATTTTAATATCTCTTACTAAGAGCTGCATAATAGTAAAATTTTGTATTGTAACATATATCCGTCAACTATGACGTTTTCTTCATCTGGTGTTCAGATCCTGGGGAGATAATGCAAATATTAGGAAATGATGAATGCGATATTAGTGGGTGTATAATTGTGTTCCTTAAATAGTAAAACTTAGCTACAAATTTCTTATAATTCTTAACAGCTCTAGATATAATGCTAGGTCTATAGAATTTGTCTGCATGTTGATAATTCAGACCTATTGTTGCTTTGTTTTCCTGGAATGCAAAATGATGATATGAGATTGTAAAATGATTAATAATTGTTTCCATCATAAACATGCAATGTCAACTTTGACTGATGCAGGTATTCACATGTGGAGATAATTCATCTTCTTGCTGTGGGCACAGAGATACAAGCCGACCAATTTTCAGGCCACGTCTTGTTGAATCCCTTAAGGGGATTCCTTGCAAACAGGTGTGCAAATCATTATCATCACCATATTATTTAGAGATTATAATTGTTGGCTGAGTTGAAGAAAATAATGGTTGGTATCCTATTATTTATTATTAATCTGATGAGATGACTAGTTGTTGGCTGAGTTGAAAGTTGTTTCAAGAAGTATTTTGTAATTTTAGTTTGCAAACCAAGTTAGTAATTTGAGTTGAAAGTTATTATTAATCTACAGTAAAGTATTTTGTAATTTTAGTTTCCAACCAAGTTAGTTTATTGTGGCTCTTATTCTTTGATTAAAGTGTTTTGTCATGTATTTGAGACATTATGTGTTGTTTCAAGTTGCACATCTATAAAATCCTAGAGTCCCTACAACTGTCCATGCTGGTAGGCACATAAGATGTTCCACCAGTTTCCCGTCTATGATGTTTATCTTTGTAAGATCCCCTTAAAAGACATTGAAAGGGCCTGAATGTCGCAGGTTGCGGCAGGGCTTAACTTCACAGTCTTCCTCACCAGACAAGGTCATGTTTATACATGTGGAACCAACACACATGGCCAACTTGGTCATGGTGACACTCAGGACAGGCCAACACCCAAAATTATTGAGGTCCTTGGATCTGTTGTTCAGATTGCTGCCGGACCAAGCTATATCTTATCCGTAACAGAAAAGGGAACAGCATACTCCTTTGGGTCAGGTGCTAATTTCTGTCTTGGCCATGGTGAGCAACACAATGAGTTTCAGCCACGTGCCATACAGAAATTCAGACGGAAAGGTATTCATATTGTCCGTGTATCTGCTGGGGATGAGCATGCAGTGGCCCTCGACTCAAATGGATTTGTGAGTTTCATTGGACAATAAATATTTATAGTTTCATTTGTTATTCTTGGTTTGGATTATTTAAGAACTTGTGAGAATTACTAAGATTTTGTTATTTATGGTCCAGGTATATACATGGGGCAAGGGATACTGTGGTGCTTTAGGCCATGGGGATGAGAATGAGAAGACAACTCCAGAGATGTTGACTAGTCTGAAGAATGAACTGGCTGTTCAGGTATTATTATATCCATAATCTAGGTCAATCTTTGTTGAGATCAATGTTTACAACATTTTCAATTTGTTTTCTAGATCAAGTCTTGTGACAAGACATAAAACTGCATGCATTGTCCTATCATATGCATAGTGTAAGGGCTTATGTCTCTTTGTTACTTGTAGGTCTGTGCAAGGAAGAGGAAAACATTTGTGCTAGTTGATTCTGGTGCAGTGTATGGCTTTGGCTCCATGGGATTTGGCAGCCTCGGTTTCCTGGATAGAAGGGCATTAGATAAAGTATTGAAACCTCGAATCTTGGATACCTTGAGATCTCACCATGTTTCTCAAATTAGCACTGGCTTGTACCACACTGTGGTGATCACTAGCAGGGGAAAGATATTTGGCTTTGGAGATAATGAAAGAGCACAACTTGGTCATGACACACTAAGAAGCTGCCTTGAGCCGACTGAAATTTTCAGTAGAGATACATCTGAAGATGTAGAAAGTATGTGAAGCCCCAGAAGCAATCACCTCTTTTTATGTGTGGTTCTGGTATATCAGATGCCTGACTTTTCTAGTGTCATACTGTTATACTGTTCTATGTTGTATTATGTTATAGCTTTTTAAAATAATAATGACACACAACATTGTGATCATTATTCAATATGCTAAAGGGTGTGATTTTGTTTTGTTCAGAAAATTCTGGAACTCATTTTTGTTTTGCTGGCTTTCATAATATTAATGAAATAATGAACTGTCAGTAGTTCTTCAAATGAAGTAACTGTTGGATTCTTGGTGCATTTAGACTAGTTGAGTATTTGTAATGAGATAAAATTACGTGGTGGGGTTTAGGCATGTTAATAATCTTTTAAGTGAGTCTCCCCACAGCTTTGTCTTCTTACTGCCGGAAACAATTGCATCTAATTTTCATTAAAAAAAAATTAACACAGTTATAAGGTCATTCATTTGGCTTATTGGTATCATTTTTACAATTAAATAAGTTGTTTTAGTCCTTGTTGTCTTGTGATTATTTGAATTTGCATTCGGAAACATTGTATTAATAAACAAAAAAGTAGACTAATTTTGCATGGAGCATAACTAATTTTGTAATGAATAAGTAATTAAAATCGAGATCAATTAAATGTATATGATCGATAATTTATCCATAGAAATTAAAATTTAAACTTTTTGAACATACTGGGATTGTTAGAAAATGAAGATTGTTAATATCTGAGGAAGTTATTAAATATCTGATTTATTGTAATAAATCTATCCAGGTATTAACATTAATAAAATTTATACTTCAAATTTAATTTAGATTTTTTAATTATTCTCATTAAATGTCATCATTATTCTTAATTAGAGTATATCTTTGAATTAATCACATAAATTATATATTTAAAAAATTACTTAAATAAAATTTATATTATTTATTTATTTATTTAACTAAACCTCTCTATTATTGATATCCAAAATCTGACAGTAAAGAATAAAATGGTTAATATAATATAATTATCTTCTTCTTCTTTTTTCTTCACTTATTTTCTTTCTTTTTTTCTCTCATTATTTACTTTTTATTTTATTTTATTTTCATTTCTCTCTTTATTTCCTACTTATTTTTTTCTCTTTTTTCTTATTTCTCTCCCTTCATCTTATTTTTCTAATTAAAAATAATATATTAAAATTTTAAAATAAATATTTTTTTATTTTAAAAAACTAAAATATCTAAAAATACTATAACTTAATATATTATATTTAAAAAATATTATATAATAGATTTTGAGAGGTTACAAATATTATTACTACATTATAACTATTAAGAAAAAAATTAATATTTATTTTAAAATATTTTTTTAATAAATATTTTCTTAAATTATTTAATCTGACTAATCATTGTAATTCAATCTAATTATAACATGATTAAATTACTAAATAAATAAATAAATTTAACTCATAAATATTTGATATTTTTTAATAAATAAGTAATTGATTTATTATGATAAAATAATTTTAAATTAATTATTTATTATAATCATAAATAAAATTTATGTACTGTTATTATAACTTTAAATAATTAATTGATATTTCTTTTAGTTTGAACGTAGATTTAGAAAAATTAATTTAATATATTTTTATCAAATTTCAATGTATAATTTTTAATTAAAAGTATAAGTTGGAGAGGGATAGAAGAAAAAAAATGAGATGAAAAAGAGAAAAACAAAGAGTAAGTGAGGGAAGAGAAAAAAAAACTTGGAAGAAAAAAGAAGAAAAAGTGCATATAAATGATAGATAAGTTTAATTAGTTAAATAAATTAAAAAAATTCTATTTAATTAATTTTTATTTTTTTTTTGTTTAGACATAGGAATAGTATGATTTACTTTTGTTTTTTAGTTTTTAAAAATAATTTTATAAATCAATTTTGAAAAAATTATTGTTAAAAAAAGTTGAAAATATTGTTTGATAATTTTATTTTTAAAAATTATTTTAGTGAAAAAATGACATAAATAATAATAAAAAGTGATGACAAAAATCTAAAAATGATTTTGATAACTTTTTTTATATGAAAATGACCTATTTAAACAATATATTTTATCAGTTTTGATTTTTAAATTTTTAAAAACTAAAAAAATTCTAAATTTTTTTTACTTAAACAACTATATACAAGCTTTGTTAGTTTTTATAAATTAAAAGAAAAAAACTGAAAACTGATTTGAAGAACATTGAACAAACAACCTCTTATTCTTTATTATTTTTAAAAATAATTTTCAAAATTTTAGTTATTAAAATATAAAAAATTATTTAATAATTATTATATTAAAATTATTTTTAAAAATAATTTTAAATTTGTAGTGTTTAAAAACTAAAAAAATCAAACCTAATAAAAAAAGTATGTTTTTAAGTTTGTTTTTATTAATAGTATATTGGATTACATTCCACTTTATTATTACGAAGTTCTTAAAATAATTTTTTAATTTTTTATGTGATTTTTATCTCATTAATATTATCCTTTTAAGTTTAAATCATTTTTAAATTAGAGTGTTAATTTAAAATATTATTAAAATACGTTTTAAAAACTGCTTTTCATAATTGATCCTATAATTATTTTAAAAAATTAAAAAATCAAACAAATATTTAATTTTTATAATAATTACTTTAAAAACTATATCAATATTATTTTGAAGTTAGTTAACAACATATAAAATAAACTCAATTTTAAAACTAATAAGGCATTAATATTAAATTCTAAAATTAGAGATATATTGTGTTCTAATTCCAATACTATTTGGAAAATCCAGGCATAAGCATAATTTGTATTAATATTTTTCAAATAATATCCTAAGTGTAGAAGTGTACACATATCCACATTAAAAAAATACATAAAATATGACTCAATCAATTTTGTTTATAATTTATTACCTATTTAAATTAAAACAAAAATGGGAGGACACAATTTTCTAACTCAATTATGCACATTGAGCTCATTTAATTGAGTCATAGCTTTTTAAAAATATTTTCATTAAAATTTATAATTTTAAAATAAATTTTTGGATTATTTAGTGTTAGACAAATGACATCTAGAGGGGGTGAATAGATGCACAAATTAAAATAGATGTCAAATTAAAAATTTATTTGTGAGTCAATAATTTATTTGAACACAGATAAAGCGGAAGCGATAATATAATCAGGAACAAAGAAAGAGATAAGGAAAAGAGAAGAGCACACAGTAATTTATACTGGTTCGGGTATAGCCCATCCAGTTCCCAGTCAACTCTAATCATAAGAGTGACTCCTAATTCACTATCTTTTAAATTCAGTTTACAAATTACAATCAACTCAACAGAGAAACCAGTAAAAAGTAAACTAATTAAAAAGACAATCATCTCCTTAGAAACCCACTAAGGATGAACACATCCCTAGAATCCCACTAGGGATGAACACCTCCTCTGAACAAATCAAAGGAAGAAAAACACCTCCATAGAATCACACTAGGGATGAACACCTCATTTGAATAAATCAAAGGATGAAAAATATCTCCATAGAATCACACTAGGGATGAACACCTCCCTAGAATCACACTAGGGATTAACACCTCCCTGAACAAATCAAAGGGATGAAAACACCTCCTAAACCCACAAAAGATGAAGGAGTAAGATAAGAATAGTCACACCTGGGTAATGGAGACAACAAATTGTAGAAGCCTGTAGAATGTCAATCTCCAAGAACAAGTGTGATTACCAATAAAAGCACAGAAGACAGAAGAGAAGAGAGTTTTCTCAGAAGGTGTAAAATATCTTTGTTGCTAAGAATTCTTTTCTCAAAACTGATTGAATGTAGATTGTATTTTCGATTGTGTAATTGTATGTTTTTTATTTTTAATCAAAACTTAATTAAATAAAAAAATAGCATCAGAAAATGGTCGTTGGACATTAATATTTTCGTGAATAAAAATCAGGATATATTAAAAAACATTTATTCTTCAAAACAGATATATTTTTCAAATTTGAATTGCCATAATTGATTATGTTACCAATATAATCAATTATCACAAAGAAAATCATTTTTCCATATCTGATGCATCATAATTGATTATGACAATGAAAAATATCATGTTATGAATTTTATCACATTTGTGCTTTGGAGGCTTATGCATAATATTACTTCATCAACTTGTACCTCCATATCCCGTATTCTAAGACTCTATCTAGTCTTCAGGAATCATCTTGGGCTTGCTTAAATGTTGAATAAAATCTTTATCAAAATCATATTCTGGGCTTGCTTGAGTCTTGAATGTTGTTGACTTCAATATCATCAAAATCATGTCTTGGGAACGTAGGGACATATTTCGCATTGTCATCAATCTCCCCCTCATTGCTTTCATTTAGAATATTTATTTAAAAATAAGTTATCTTTTTTAATATTTAAATAATTTACTTTTTAAAATATATTTAATTAATAAAATAAGTATATACATTAATAGTAAGTATATTTTTATTATTATTATCATTATTATTAATATTAATATTATTTAATAATTTTAACAAAGTTTTAAATTAAATATACAAATTAGTTACCCAACTTATGTAATTTATCATCAAATTTATAAGAGATTGAATTAATGTTGATGATTGAATTTGATATAATTATAAAAGAAAATCTAATTAAATGGTTACCCATTCTACTCAATTATATTTTTTTAGACTATTTAGAATATTTAAAAAATATATTATTATATTTATTGATATTTGAATAATTTAATATTTAAAAATACATATTTAATTTCTTAAATAATTATATAAATTAATAATAATTACATTATTATTACTATTTATATTAACATTATTTAACAATTTTGATTGAATTAAGTTAAATTTCAAATTAAGCATACAATTAATCAACTTATATAATTTATCATCTAATAAAAGTAGTGTATAGTGTAAAAGAATAACATGAATGATGAAAACACTCCTCCAACATTATTTTTCTTCAATTTTTAAAAGTTATATCAGAGCTCAACAAAACAAGATACCAGATAAGATACATGTGCAAGGGATGTCTTAGACATGTGATGCAATAAATTGTCTATTACCTTCAAAAGCATTATAACAAAAAGAAAAAGAAAAAGTATACATTTTTTTTACATTTTAAAATTAATAAATTTTACTTTTCAATTTAAAAATATATAATTTTGGTCATTTTATATCTAAATTAATGTATATCATTTTATTATTATATGAAATAATTAAATTCATATGACACATAATTTTAAGTTTTTATACATAGATTTAATATTTTATACTAAATTTTATTATTATAAAATTAATAAAATGATTAAATTTATATTTTTCATAAGTCAAAGATTAATTAATTAATTTTTAAAACAAGAGAATAAAAATATAATCCTACCAATATATCTTTGCCAATCTCATACTTTTTCTAAAACTAATGAGGTATATAAGAAAATGTATTTGTTATTTGTTTTCATTGATATATTATTTATATAGACAAAAGAGTGAATAAATTTTGTATTTGATTTAGTGTTGTGAATATACTTGAGAATGTAGATTTTAGGAGGGTGGATAGAAGGCCTAGGATAATCAGTAAGGTGAGAAGATGAGACCAGAAAGATAATTTATTTATATACATTTATACAATTATTCTACTTCTTGAAGGAAAAATCAATTATTGGTGGTCACTATTAACGGAGAATCAATTTTCTCTTTAAATTCTTCTTTTACCTAAAACAAATTCTAGTCCAAATTTTAAAGTAGAAAAATCGATTCTCATATTTAATAATAATAAAATACTAATAATTATTCTAATAATAAAAATAATAATAATTATAACCATAAGATAATTATTATAATATTAATATTTATAATAATAAAATAAAAATAATTTAAATAATAATAATAATAATAATTTTCATAAAAAAATAATTTGATCATCTGTAAATTTTTTATCATTCAGATCATACTAATAATTTTCTCTCGTTTCTCTTTAATTTTTTATCATATTTTCTTCAAGAAAATACAACAAAGTGCCTCAGTAAAACAGTAAGATAATAAAGTACTTCAGTGATATTCCGATAGCGTCCAAAATTGTCCACGTCTAAAATGGTGGACTAGTTAGGATCAACATGGACTTTAATAATCTATTTATAGGGGTCACCTCTACCATGAACTTGGTTATTCATTAGTTTAAGTCAATTCCAAAATTATTCAGATTTAGACTTATTTAACTTGAAGCTGAGTTTTGCACACTTGACTTTTGCTTAATTCCTTAAAAGAAAGTGTGGGACAAAATGTATGTTATTAATCTGTGTGTCGTGACACTCAAGGAATCTTAAAATGCTCTCACTTTTAGAGAGCTCATTGTTAAGAGAAATTGTAGACACCAAATAAACTGATGAAATGCTCTCACTTTTAGAGAGCTCATTGTTAAGATAAATTGTAGACACCAAATAAACTGATGAAACCAAACCACGCCAAATGCTTTTCAACTTTAAAACACAAAATATCTAGACCAAATTGGTGCACAAATCTCAGTTGCAAAAGAAAATAGTTTCATTGGAGAAGGGAACATTTGAAGTACTTTCAGGCAAACTGAGGCAGGAAAAACTGGTCCTCTACAAAGAATTGCATTGAAGGGAGTTTTATTAGAAGAGAAACACACTGAAAAAAGTACAACAAAAACCAAACCTCCTGGACCACATTGCAATAGTCAACAACAGAAGGGCCATGTCCATAGACCTTGGTTCATGCTTCTCACCAGCATCCAAAGTCAAAACCTCACCACAGTATCTTAACAATCTACATGGTTTCCAAATGTTCTCTGAAGACCTTCAACATGTTAGAAAAAGTAACAATTCCAACTAAGCTACAATCATCCTCAATAACCCACAAGTAGTTCACTCTATGAGCTATGGCCTGGATCATTACAGCAATAAGTGAGCTTTTGGGATGACAAACTATAGCCTCCGCTTTCCTCACCATCCTGGCTGAATAGCTAGATGACCTTGAGTACCTCCCAGACCTAGCCAGTGTTCTTGTTGGTGACTCCTCGTCAGAGGAAGATGAAAAAGCCGAATGTAAACTCTCACAAGATGACAAAATTGTGAACTCTTGCAGCATTTTCTCCAAATTCTTCTCCTTCAGCCTAGCCTTCACCACTCTCACAAGATCCTCAGGAGGGCCTCCACAATCAATGTAGGCCATCAAGTCCCCTGCAGACAAGGTGGCAATGGCAGCCGCAACGGTCTCATCACAACAAGCAAGGGTGACGGGTGATATCTCCCCAATGAAAGTCCCATCACTGTCCAAAATGGCAACAGAAGTTTGCTGAGTGAGGGACTTTGAAATGACTCCCACTGCTAAAGAAGCCGGGGAGAAGTAGTCAATGGCAAGAACATCAGAGCTAATGATCCCAAGAGAATCAAGAGACAGTGCAGGGAGTGGAGTGAAAACCCCAATGGAACCAAGAAGGAAACGAATCACGTCCTCCTGAGTCAACCAGCAGTACTCACGACCGTTGTGGCTGTTGATAGTTGATGATGTCTTCAGATGCTGTTTCCTTCTTGAAACACCAATCCTCTTTGTTGGCAATATTGGCACCACAAGATTCTGTGCACCTTGGAGTATAAGATCAATAGCTTCCAACAAGCTGAATCATCAATAAACAAAGAACAAGAAGGGTTAATTCACCTTACTCTTCATCTGCATTACATACAGAAACGCAAGAAAGAAGCAAAACTTAACTCCGCCCCTAGAACACCCAGATTCAACAATTTCAAGACAGGTTACAATTGAAAGAAATTAAACTACATTAAAAAGAACATAAAAGAATCACTCAACCTTGCCTTATATTTTTGTTTTGATTTTTCCTAGGTTTTCTCTCACTTTCACCATAATCTCTCGAGATTCGTTCAGATTCTAAATCTTGATTATTTTTTAAAACCAGTGCGGGAAATCGGATTTAGGCCACGTGATTGAATCATCAAAACACCCACTCTGACCTTGACTGATCCAACACACCTAAAGTTCCACCTTAATGACTCGCGATTAAGTAAGATTAAAAAACATCTAAAAGCTCTAATTTTGACGAGAATAAAAATAGCCATTTTATATAGAAAGGAAGAATATGAGATCTTCACTACAGGGTAGAAAAATCACATAATCAAATATCACACTTTTAATTCTTTCAAAACTTTATTTTACAATAAAAATATGATTTTCAAAAATTAGCTTAGTACTGCAGTTTTTACCATAATATCAAAAGAACTTAAGTGTTCATTCAGAATCATAATTGTGACAACACCAGTCACTTTTTTTATCCATTTCCCCCAATATCTAAGTTACAAGGTGAAACTAGAAACAATTTAAAACCTTAAAAATATATAATCACACTGGTATTCTTGAAGTTTCGTAGATTACTCAAAGTCCCTTTTTTTCTACCCTAACACCAAATCCTTTCATTGTTTGAAAATAATTACATTAACACCCCTTTATACATTATATAATAATCCCAAATAATTTAAAAAACGTAAGAAAGGTTATTAACAAGCACAAGAAAAGAAAATTTTGTAAAATCTCATAAAATCTTACATGTTAGAGTAGTTTATTTAAAAAAGCTTATATTAACAAAATTTATTGAATGAGAATAATAATAAAGTGTGCATTTTTATGTTGAATGTTTGTTGAGTGTGAAAAGGGAAAAGTGGGAGCACCTAGAAGAAGGTTCGAGATGCACAACGAGAGAGCAATCCTTAGGGAGAATAACAGAAAGGGGTTGGTTAAGAGCAGAAGAAGGAGACAAGAGATTGTCCTCTTTGCAAAGGTAGCAGATAACATCAACCATGCACACTTTTCCTACACATCTGCACTGTTCCTTCTCCTTCTCGTGCTCGCAGCAGAGCCACACACTGATGAAACTCTCGTCGGAGCTTTTCAGCACGGCCAAGGCGTCGGCGACGGTGGCGGCAGCAGACAGTGACCTCAGCGGCGGCTTCCCAAGGCAGAGGTCCGATACATCGCGCGCCAGAAAGTTCACTGCCATGCAAAGGGTAGATCTCGGGGGAAGAGAATGCGGCGGTGCAGGGCTAATAAGGTGGGTGTTGGGGGTGGTTGGTGAGAGGGTGTGGGGGATAGAAGGAGGAAGAGGGATGTATTTATAAAGGAAAGAATTGTGTTTTGTTGTGTTTGTGATTGGGAAGTGTGAAACTGTGTTACAGAGGTACGGTACTAAGGTACAACAATGTGTGGGACTACTTGTTGGGTTTTCTTTTTCAGAAAAAATATATATTATATATGTAAATAATTAATGTACTTTACACCCATGACAGAAAGCTTATTAGATTTTATTTAATGTATATTAATAATTAAGTTTAGATGTTAGGATAATTCACATAGAATAATTTTATATTAAAAAAATATAAAATGTAAATTCTTAATGCTATATTAAAAATAATATAGAATTAGAATATAATGAATAGTTTACAATTTTTTTTATCAATAGATGTTAGTTTGTAAATTTCAGTCTTACACTAATAAATATCCAAAACAAATTCAATGCATATTTTTAACTATTCACTATAAATTAAACCATTACTTTATTTATTTTAAAATTTCTTTAGAATAAATAGTTTAAAAATCAAAATTATTCAAATATTTTACCCAAATACTCTAAAACACTTGTGTATTATATATAATTTTTATTCCAAATATCAATGTGTAGATATTTTTTACACCCTTCCACATGTTAGTCAGATATTGGATTACAATGTTACATCCTATTAATTATTTAAGAAGTAAAAAAAAGTTGAAAACGTGTTTAGATATTTATAAAGGTATTTAAAAAGAAAATCTTAAAGTAAGAGGTTTTAAGTAATTTGATCCTATCAAAATAACCTTCATTATTCAGAGATTAAGATGTAGAATACTTAGTTTTATATTTTAAAAATTATAATAGAGAACCCTTTATCAAAACTTTTAAAATATAACTGACATTTTAATCTAATATATATATATATATATATATATATATATATATATATATATATATGGAAATGTCATATAATTATTTAAGCAAAGAAATTTTCAAGATAACACATGGAAGTACAATATACTAATCATATTAATTTAAAAGTTCTTTTAAAAAACACGTGACTTAAGTGATGATATTAAAAATGTATTTAGAATAAATTAATGATAAATAATTAAAATGTTAAAAGTCACATTACATTAACTCCAAAATGCAAAACAAAACTCAATTACTTAGCTTTTTGCATTTTTTGCATTGATGCGATAAATCTTTTCATAAATTAAAATAGTGATTTGGTCAATTTTTAATATGGTAATTATAAAATAAAATGTTAGTATTATGTATTATTATTTAAATCTCTATAAAGTTTAAGCTAGAGAAGTTAATTTTATTTTTGTATGATACTATACTAATTTAAAACAATGAAAAGTTTATGACATAAACCGTAATAAATAATTATATTTTTAATCATTCTAGCAATTTTCGTCTATTTTTATTTCTTTAACATTAAAATGGAAAATATTTCCAGTGTAGCATGAGAAAATGAATTTCTGGCGTTTGGAAAATGATTAATTGTTGTCTATGTGGTTTTTAGATAATCTCACTTTTCAAACTTCAAGCACAAATATTCTTTCTTTTCCAATCAAATATTAAAACTAAATAAAGTTTTTTTTTTTAATTCCTTTCATGCATAATTACCAAACAAAAAGTTATATAAACCAAGAAAAAGTCATTTATTCAATTGATTCCCTTTTATGCTAGATCTATCAAACTTTACATTATTTAAACCTAACACAATCTTACTTGATACATGTTGAAAATCCAATTTTGTACAAGCATTCCAATAATAGCATATACCATTAGGGTTTTTTACAACAAGGTTCTTATGGCTCTTAATGTACGAATTTTTCAACTTTTTGTTTAAAAGTGAAAGTTTGATCGAAGTTTAGTGTATGAGCATGACCAGAAAAATGTTGTTACTAGTGATCTTACTAGGGGCTACATGCCAAAATTGTCCACATGCGTGTGTCACATATACAACAACATACTTACAAGAAGGAACTAGAGATTTTTTCTTTTTCTTTTTCTTTTTCTTCTTATTAATTACTAACGCGTTTATTTTAATTAGGATTTAAATTATATTTAATTTTTAATGGATAATCAATGCAGTGACCAAATATTTTTATTAATGTTTTCTTATGAACAATGTATACATTTAGAAAGAAAAAACTTTTAACATATAGAGTAGTATATTTAAAAGTGTACTAATTTCTTTTGTTAACAACCTTTTCAATACCTTCATTTGTAAAAATAAGATGTGGGTCATATTCCTATAAGCATTAATAAAAAAAATCCGCATACATAATTCTCAAATTTTCATTAAAGTTTTATATTCTTTTTCAGATTTTAAAAAAGAATATATAAGACACAATTTTTTTTTTTTATTTGACCGATATTTTTGTGACGAGCATCCGAGATTCTTTCGTCATGTTTTTCTTTCTTTCTTTCATTATCTCTTCCTCTAATCCGTTGAGGAATATCTATAATTTGATGTTGAAGTTATATAAGGAATAAATAAAATAATAATTGTGTGAATAATATATATCTTAGCAAGCTATTGTTTATAATATTGTAAGTACCGGTACATAAGATTTTTTTATAAATTTTATTTTCTATTTTTATGTTTGATCAAGTTTTGATGTTGGGAGAAGTAAATTTATATTAAACAATGTAATAACCAACATAAACTTATATTATATACTGGAATAACTGAAGTAAATTTTAAGTCTCTTAATTTACTTAAGTCTCTTCTAGATGTATGTGAATCTTGTCTTATTTTTTTATTAATTTTTTGCAAGATAGAATTCTGAGCTCGAGCATTCTCTGTCTATCAATTTAGGACTTCTTCGGCCTGACTTAATGGTTTGGTCTTCCCATCCGGTTTAATTTCTTGACAAACAATATGTGATTTGGTTGTTGTCTTGAACACAAGATCAACGTTCCTTTCTAATGGAGGAAATTCTTCCTTGAAGGCTGAAGGGTTGATCATCATGCATGGAATGGGAGGAGCTATATGAACAGGCTGATGTGGCATGGCAGAGGTTTTGTACCTTTCTTGTTTGGAGAAGAAGAGGTCTTCCTCTTTAAGGATCTCAACATATTGTCTATATTTCCACAAGAGATCTGGCTCATGTTGGCAGTGAATTCCTATCCACGGGCCTTTTCCAGGTTCAAATCTTCTGGAGGGAGAGGATGGAGGTTTGCAAGATCCTTCTTTAAAGTCATCATCATCATCATTATCTGAGTTATCATCATCCTCATCACTAGTGTCTCCATAGTGATTACAACAATCACAGTCAGAATCGCACATGTCTGGGTCAGCATCCCAGATGAAGTGTCCTCGTATCTTGTCAATAAAGATAGGTTTGCCATCAGGGCACACACTGGCGATTGGGATTTTGCCTTCCTTGATGGCAGACGTTATCATCATTGACTGGAATATGAAGGTACTAGAACTTGGAGCATCTTCAAGATTCTTAAAGATAGTTTTGACAGTTTCATCTACAGATCTTCTAAATGTTGCTTCTGTGAACTGGATGGGTTTCTGATTATTGTGGAGCTTCTCATGGTTAGTCACTCACTGCATCGGAATGAACTTGTGAAGTTCTTGTGAAGAGATATTTCTGGGAATTTGAACTATGGAAGGTGTCTCATCTTGGTTATTGGCCAAGATGAATAGTGTTCCATCTTTACAGCGCAAGATTTATCGCATGATCTTGCAACCTGTATATGATTTGATGATGAAGAGTAGCCGATAGTGCATCAGCTACTTATTCAGCTTTAGTGATCTGGATCTGAACCTTTAATCTCTGGGAGATTGTGGGATCCTTCAAGCTAACGTTGAAGTTGGGAAAGATGGTGAGAACTACACTTCCAGCATGAAGAGTAGTTAGAACGGTACCGATAACGGCATGCTCATAATAAAGGTAGCTGGAGTCTAAGAGAGAGACTCTGGCTGAGACAGGTAATCCCCGTCTTCCGTGGAGAGAGAGGACAAGTCGGATTGCTCCATAATGGAGATGGGTGTAACCCTCAGCTTGCCAATGCCTAATGAGATCTTTGAGGATCTCAATGTTGACATATTGTTCTTCTGTAGTGGATGCTAAGGCACACTGGTCCATCCTGGAGGATTGGACATACTCCTTGACATGAGGTCTTCTGGTGGAAAGAAGACAAGTGATAGATCTAAGGGTAAATCTTTGTTTCCTAAAAATATTATAAGGACTAAGGAGAGGAATGAACATCTCAGAGATCTGAGCGTCTTCTGGGACATAGGAGTATTCTATGAGGTTTTCTATTTTTGAAGAAAGAGTTTTTGAAATATTTATGGGAAGAGAAAGAGTTGAGTTTAACAAAACGGGACCAACGGAACTAGACTCTGACGGTGGTGTTTGGCTATTCATGTTTAAAGGTTTCTCTTACTCATTTTCCACTTATAATTCCTACTATCATACCCCCTTCTAAAAAATGGTTAGGCTCTGATACCATTTCGGACAGAGACCCCTTCTTATCCAGACGATATGAACATTCTCGGGCATAACGGTGCCATCCCTCGGCTAAAAGCCCACTCAAGTTCATATTTCCTATAAGAAGAGCACTGTGCGATAAAATGGTTTCATAGATCGGATGCTTTCTGATACACAGGATCCTCTTTCGAGGTAAGTGTAGAGCATACTTGCATCTAAGTGGGGAACGATACTAAGAACTATAAGCTTCAAGCTTTCAGAGAAAAGAAAACTTAGAGAGAGAGTATTTTAGAAAGAGAACTTGTATTGATTTCACTCGATTCTATTCTGCCTTACAACATTACAAGCATTCTCTATTTATAGCAAAAGCAAGCAAACGGACTTCAAAGCTCCGCTAAACTAAAATGAAATTCGAATCTGAAACTTATGTTACAAGGTGGAATCCTAAATAAAATAATAAAACTATGACCCACACATCATAATGGCCTTACAAAGGACAAAATAACATGATTCACACTATATTTAAGTCATACGTATGGACAAAGTAGAAAAGATAAGATAAGATTCGAAAATGATGTCTTATCTCTTCGTGGGGAAGTAAAGTTGATCCAAACTTATCTTCCTTAACACGTTTGCGGTAATCGCAATAGACACGTGTAAAGATAAGGGAATCGTGCTTTAGTAGCATGTCATAATGACAGCCATTAACTAAAGCCTTTACTTTGGTCAGATCGGGTGGAGCCAGAATAGTTCATCTGTTGAGCTTCACTCCTTTGTCATGCTCCATGTAGTGGGTCCCAGTAGGGATACATCTTTTTGTGCATCATCATTTCTTCTATCAGATCTTCGTTGATATTATCAGCTAGATCTTCGACCTTCTAGAAGGCTTCATCAGGGACGTTCATCTCTGCTCTTGATTTGAAAAATCTTATCTCTTGAGATTTGTCTTCTTCTAGAATGATCTTATCCATAGGATATGAATCAGGTGGTCTCTGGGATGAGCTGGCGATATTTGGGTCCACTGGCTTGTGCTAGTAATGATTTACTTCACAGAGGTGATACACCAGTTGTGCACGGTAACTGTTATCAAGTGGGTAAGTTTCAAAGTTGGCCCAAAGATAAACTTCATTTCTTGACCATAGGTGTCCCGCTGGATTCAAGAAGTATGGACAGTGGATGATGAAGATCGAGGTCAAATTCTTGAGATAGTCCTCAGTAACTCCTTTCTGTCTTTGACAATCTAGAATCTCCTTGAGCTTTTATCTCCACCAGGGTATTGGAGAAAATCACTCGAGTAATGTCCAAAAATGGAACTTGTCTTTGTATGGATCTGTCAAAATTCTGTAAATTGTTTGTGTTTTCAGTGCGATAGGAATGGAGTATTGAACTGTATCGCACCAGATGGTCCATAAGGTAGGTTCACAGAGATCCCAACTGGGTTCACAAAATAGTTCAAAAATTCCCCCGAAGGGAATATCAGGGTTAAACAGTGAGGCTGAAATTATCTTATATCTCAAGGTCTCATGTAAAAAGTAAAAATAATGGGTTCTAGCATAATGGAGAATATCAGCTGGTGTAGTTGGATTTAAACCAGGTGGATAGACTTTGATAGTCTTGGCTTTGTTGAAGAGAGGTTTGACCATGAAGATTAGGGAAAGACTATGGGTGTCGACTATTAATTGGACAGTCTTTTTGGGTCTGGACAAAAAGTCAGGGACTGTGTTTAGATTTCCTTTAATATGCTTAACAATAAAATCATACCTGGAAAACCAGTCCATTAGTCGGAGAATCTGAGGATTAGGAGACATCTTGTTCTTGAACTCTAAGATCTTTGGGAATGAAGAGTTGTCTATTTGTACCAAAAAGTGATATCCTCTAAGGTGGAAGTCAAACTTCTTTATTCCATTCTTGACAGCTAAGGCTTCCTTGAATGTGATGTGGTAATGTTTCTCAGCATCCTTGAATTGTCCGCTTGCATGACCACAATAGTATCTTCTTCCATTTTCTTCTTCAATGAGTATTGCTCCCCAGTACTCATCACTGGCATCAGTCTGCAGTATTATTTTTCCTTTGCCTAGAATCTTCAGAGCTGGAGGATTCTGGGCTATTTTCTTCAATTCTTTAATGGCTCTGGTCTGTTCTGATCCCCATGGAGGTGTATTTTTCTTTAAGAACTTGGATAAGGGACTTGTACTATTGGCAGCATTAGGGATGAATTCTCTAATGTAATTGACTATCTCGAGAAATTGTTGGATCTGCTTGACGGTCAGATTTTCATCTGGGAAGTTAAGTAGTTCTTTGGTAATGTGAGGTTGTGGTTGATAAGTCCCATGATAGAAGTGCATTCCCAAAAAATCAATTTCTTCTTGGGCCAAATGGATCTTTTTCTCTGAGAGCATAATCCCATGTTGATGGGCTATTTCAAAAAATTGATCCAATAACTGTTTATGGGAGTCCATGTCTCGTGAGAACAATAAGATATCATCAATATATACGATTTCACTGTCTAGTATGGGCTTAAAGATTTTTGTTATGGCTTTTTGGAACAATGATGGGGCTGTCTTAAGCCCAAAGGGCATTACTTTCCATTGGTATTGGACATTAGGTATACAGAAAACAATTTTGTATCTGTCGGTAGGGTCAATTCCTAATTGCCAAAATCCAGACTTGAGGTCAAACTTAGAAAAGATATGGACTTCTTGTATCAGAGTGGGTAAGGATGAGGCTTTGGGTATTGGAAACTTATCATCCTTAAGAAAATAGTTAAGAGGCTTGTAGTCGATTACTAACCTCTTTTTTCCTTTGATTTTTTCGGACCTCTTTTCCACATAGAAGGCTTGACAGGCCCAATTGGATTAGGTTGGTTCGATCAGGCCTTGTTTCAAAAGTTCCTGGCACTCTTGTCTTGCTAATTGTAGGTCTGAAGGAGACATTCCTAGGTGAGTGGCATTTGTTAGATTGACATCTTTGAACTTAAAGGGTAACTATACAAAGAACTCAGGATTCTTCCATAATGGCTTGGGATGAGAAAATTCTTCATGATTGTTAGCGCACAGAGAGGCTAACTTGTGCTTTATTTCCTCAAGATTTGGAGGAGCTTCAGAGAGAGAAAAAAGTCTAGGTACATCTGTAAAAGGTTTGAATTCCCTCTTGAATTTGATCCCTATAGGAAGAATTTGAAATTTGTTTGTCATGGAAAAGATGTCCATACCTATCAGGATATCTTTGTTGGGAAGCTTGCTCCCAATTACTTTACTCCAAACTATACATTCTAGGAAGAATTTGATTCCAATTGGAGCTCTGGTGATCAATTCAGTCTTAAAGACTTTTCGTCAGCTGCTACGAAATAAGAGACTTCTTTCTTCCAAAATTCCTTGGGAAGAATATCAGGATCCATCATGGATTTCTGGGCTCCTATATAAAGGTAGGCTATGGCTTGGATAGCTTTCTCATATTTAGAAGGAAGGAGTTGGACATCCAAGCATGGTTGTGGAGGAGAGACATTGATGAGATGAGTTTCTTGGAAGGAGAATACTGGAACAGTATCATTCTCAGATTCCTCAAAATATTCTGATTCAGTGTCATCAGAGGAGATGTTAAGTGCGAAGACAGTTTCTTCATCTGCGGAACTCTATTCAGAGTAAAGAGATTCTATGTTGTCTTTATCATCAAGCTGAAAGGTGGAGATGAGCTTGATGGCTCTGTCAGCTTTGTGGGGGCAGTTCGGAAAAATGTCCCTTTTTCTTGCAAATAAAGCACCATTGATCTTGTGTTTTTCCTCTGAACTTCTTTTTCTTAAAGAATTTAAAATTCTTTTTTTTCTTTTTGCAGAAAAGTGGCTTTTCCCGCTTCTTCTTTGTCTTGCAGTTTCCTGAACAGGGCTTCTTACAATTTAATCTCAAGATAAGGTTTCTGACAGGCTTTGCTAAACTTACTTTTCTGAGTCATGATGTCAGAGAAGAACTCATGTTGTCTGCATAGTTTATCAACAGCTTCTAATGTCATATGGTGAATTTGTCCCATTGTCAGAACAGTAAAGTCTTTCCAAATGGACATGGTCATCCTGTTCAGCTCTGATTGTATCTCAGTAGGAAGAGATGCAACATAGGTGTTCTTCAAGCTTGGATCGTTAAGTCCATTGAGATGATAGAATCTCTTGCTCATCCTCTGGTAGTGTTTTTCCAAGTCTTTGATCTTGATTGAGAACCATCTCATTTCAAAAAACTCTTGCCTCAGAGTTTTTTTTTATCTATGATCAATTAATCACCTATGAATTCTTCATGTAAAGCTCCAAGTACTGCTGAAGTTTGGCCCAGTTCATGGAACTGGTTTTGTCGAACAACTCCCAAATTATGATACCATCCTTTTAAAGTTCCTGTCATTCTGCAACAAAATTCTTCAATAACTTTATAAGAGTCATAATTGTTGAATAATTTGGTATCTAACCATGCTCCAAATTCAATTAATCTGGCTCTCTATTGGCTGAGAGGAATATCATCAATAGTGAACCAGGGTCCACCATTTGTCTTTGAAGACACATTGGGTCTTGTGGGTCAAGAGTCAGCTTCTTCGTCTAGAGGGTCATAGATTGATTCATGTCTGACTTCTTATCTGGAGGTGTTGGTCATCAATATCTGCGTAAGATCCTAGTAGCTGGGAAATTCTATTTCAGATCCTTCAGAAGTAAGGACTTCAGTTTCAGACTCCTCAGAAGCACGAACCTCAATTTCTGATTCTTCAGAGGACTCCTCAAGCATTGTAGGAGTATACGGAGTTGGAATTGCAGGATTTGGAGAAGGAAAGGGTTCTATGGTCATCTGCGAGTATGGATCTTGGGAATCTTGAAAGATTGGGTCAAATGGTTCTTGCTGAGTTGACCTTTTTGGTGAAGGTTGTTCATCAAAAGAAGATTCTGAAGAAGGTTGGGCGGTGTCTTTCCTTTGTCTGGCTTGGGTGCTGCTGGTCTAAACCTAGACATGTAAGTTGTTGCTATTGGTAGGGACCATGTAGTTGGTGATGTTGGTCGGAAATAAGAGGTTGGATTTTGAAAAGAAGAATAGGCTGGAGTTGAAGAGAACAAAGATGTATAAATGATCTTTCTTTGGGTTTTGCTGCCTAATCTTTTCTTCGATGTAGTTATCCATCTCTTGAATCCGGGTTTTGAGCTTTCTAATTTTCCTTTCTTTAGCATGAGATAATTCTCCGAAGCGGTGGTTTTCCAGTCTTCGTCTAACTTTGAGATTTTCGTAGAGAGTTGTTTGTAGTGCTTCTTCAAAGTAGAATTAAGGTGTTGGAGCTTGTCGTCAGTCTCCTCTAGATGTGTGGAGATCTTGTTTATCTTCTTATCAATATTCTGCAAGATAGAATTCTAAGCTCGAGCATTCTCTGTCTGTCAATTTAGGACTTCTTTGACAACCATCACAATTGAAGGTTGTGCTAAAAGAGAAGAGAAACATTAATATATAAAGATCTTATTGATGAGAATCAGGTAAAAAAATCAATGGGTCATTATAAAAAAAAATAATAAAATTCTTCTTCCTTCTCATCGAATTTAGGTTAAAGTTTCTTCGAAGACCTTCTTCTCCTCAAGTGACAGTAATAGTGGTGGATAAGTAATTTCTTTTTTCTTTTTTTTTTCTAGGCTTTTTAATAGACGAGTGATTCTTTCTTCTTTTCCTTTTTAAATTTTTTTTTCTTGTTAGTTTTTTTTTTTTTTCTCGTGTCTCTTTCTTCTTCTCCCCATGTGTCTTTCTTAAAGGGTTCCTCTAGTTATTTTTCTTTAATATTGAATTTCTCATGTTTCTTTCCTAAAGCACAAAAGAAACAAAAAAAATTATAATAACATTAAAAAATAATTTTTATATGAGTGTAAATACATCAAAGTGAATAAAGAAAGAAACGGAGAGAAGTGTTGTGAAGACCTCTCTCATTAATGTTATTGTTTATGCGGGTTGAAGCTACTGAAAAAAAGATGAAGTCAAATGCTATGATAAATTCGGAGAATATGCTACTTTATTTCATAAACTCAAGAATTTATTGTCATCATTCTCATTTAATAAATAATTTTTGCACACATGAAGAAGAAATATTAAAAAGGATATAAAAGAAATTTATATTAAATCCTATATAATTGAATCTTTCTCGGTTTTGTTGATATTTGACTCGGTATATATCAAAATTTACAAATATATTAGAATTGACGTGTTCAAGATTAACATGTCGAAAGAATCTTAATCCGCCTCGATACGTGTTTAAGAGTAGTCTATTATATATATATATATATATATATATATATATATATATATATATATATATATATATATATATATATATATATCATTAAACCTGCGAACCAAATATTCCAATCACTTTAATGATTAATTAAGCAAACACTTCACATGAGTACCAAAAGATGATGGTTTTGAAAAGTGTATGTATCGATTATTCTTTATGTTTACTATTTAATTTTAATTGTAATAAACACATAATTGCATTTTTTTTATTTGTCTCGTAACAATCTGTGATAGTCCTGGATTACTTTTACTTGATATTTGAATTTTTAGTAAAAATTTTCAATTCTATTTTTACCAAGTTCGGGAAGAATTTGGCGTTTTTTTTTAAGTTTTATAGGTAAAAAATTCTATAAAATTCTATGAAATTTAATTAATAAATATTCAACATAATAAATGTATTTTTAAATTAAAACAAACTTTTTTTACGTTAAACCTTATGCAGACCTTTCAGCTCAAGTGTAGGTAGTTTGCATCTTCACATACATGTCTATTTCAGCAAGTATCTCTTTAAGACAGTGTTCAGATCGTTACGCCTTTCGTGCAGGTTGGAACTTACTCTACAAGAAATTTCGCTAGCTTAGGATCATTATAGTTACGGACGCCGCTCATCAAGGCTTCGGTCGCTAGCTCCCCTGTCATCAAGTCACCAACTATACGTAAAATTTGTTTTAATCTCCTTTAGAGTTTCGCCTTCCTATATGAGTAAGGGTGGTTTTTATTAAGCAACAACAATAGTGATACTAATTTGAGTTTCTTGAGCATTTTTTTGCTACAGGAAATGATGACGACACAATCATTGAAACTCATTAGTTATTTTGGATGTTTCTTCCCAATTAGGTTGTGGCTATTGTGACCCAACCAACTCCTAGAAGGAATAGGTGCAAGAAGCTCACGGTCTCTCCCTTGACCACTTATCCCCTTGATTGGGCTACTCTATTGTTCTCATTTTCACTCCCCCAAAAAGTTGGAGTAAATTTACATTGGTTATGATTTCTTCCGACATAAAATTATGTTAGTTAGTAAATTTATGTATGGTATTGATATCAGAATTTAGTTAAATGTAAAATGTCCAAAATATGAAATGTAAAAATCTTTTGTATAATAGTACATAGGAGATATAAGAATATAATAACAAATTGTATACTTATAATTCAAAAAAGTAAAAATAATATGGATTTTTTTATCTTTTTGTTTTGTTGTAAATTCCTACTTCTACATGTATTCAACAAGCTTGTTTTGGTGTTGATGTTTCATTTTTCAGATCTCACTCAAGGAGTAACATCAACACCAATAAATTGAACCATTCTCTTTCACAATGGAAAATATGTAAATAATCATAACTAGTTCTAACATTTGGCTCGTAAAATAATAATGGAAAAAGCAAAAATGGAATAAGCAAATTCAAACACATACAAACAATATTGTAAGTAGAATAGTGGACAAGAAGAAATGGGACATGAAATTGATTTGGGACTATAAAAGCATAAATTAGCAATGAAGAAAAAATAAAAAAAGAAGATCATGTAAACCCTAAACACCACCACTATTTGTTGTTCAAATGGAAAAAATTTCATGTGTTGTTTACTTGGATTTTGAGAGACGATTGAGTTTTTTACAACTCCTTTTGAGTATGTTGAGGGTGAGGGAGAATCACCTATAAAAGGCTCTACAATGCCTAAGTTAGTATCAAGTATGAGTGACTAGATGAGTAAGTGAATAAAAAAATTCAATTGAATGAAAAGAGATATCAAACCTTTTATACGGTAATATGTGTGTATCCACCCCAAATTATCGGGATATTTATCCTTATCATGTTGGACCATTAACTAACATATTGGATGGTAGCAAATATCTTTATCTATGTTGAGTATTTCATGTTATATTGTATATCTTGATTATGTCGAGTATTTCAGGTTATCATAAGCTCCCTGAGTTTGGAGCCTGAGTACATTACAAATGTATTACTTTAGTGAGAGAAAATGAATTAAATTTAAGCTTGTCATATTGCTTTTTAAGCTTCTAACATTGTATTAAATATGGGCAAATTTTGAAATAATTCGTGTTGCTATTCTTTTTTCAAAAGATGTTTCTTGGGTATTCGAAATGACACCCCACTCCTCAGCTTGCGCTCGTATTTATACTTTTGTTTTCATTGCACCTTCACTTTGTGTTGAGAGCACATTAATAGGAAAGAAAAATTATCTTATGAATTTGTTTTCTTTCACAAGTATTGAGTTACTCCTTTTCTTCTCATTTAAAGAATGTATTTTTCTTTCTCGATGAGTTCTTCTAAGCACGAGTGTCGTCTCACTTATCGTGAGCTACATCTGATTGCTGGTAGCTACACTGGTTTTGAGGGCTCCAAATATGTCTTATCTTCATTTGAAGAAGTTGGGGCCCCTTACGTCATAATTCCAATAATTGTTCTAATGCTCTTAAAGCATAAGTCAGGTCAATAAAAAAGAGTCCTTGATAAGTTTTCATTAATGTTATCAAATTAAAACTACTTAACTATAACAACTTTAATATTGTTAAACTAGTAGCCAAAAAATTAAAGGGTAAAGCTAATCCAAAGTCATATTCCAACAAATACAGAATTGATTATTAACAAATTAGTTCTTATAAAACCTACACGGAGGGTTAGGAAAACACAATACAAATAATAAAAGAGAAAAATAAAGATCTAACCTAATGCAATTAAAATAACTAAATATGAATGGGATGCAAAATATGTAAAAGATGGAAAACACAATACAAATAATAAAAGAGACAAATTAAGATCTAATATAATCCAATTAAAATAACTAAATATGAATGGGATGCAAAATATGTAGAAGATAATATTTCAATATAAATACGCCTAATACTACTATATAATAAAGATGAGTTTTTTTGAAATGTAACTAAAAAAATATTGTATGAAAATAAATTAAATAGAAAAGAATGAAACAAATTACAAACAAAATGAAAGGCTTAAAACAATAATTATGAAATAGGTTTATTCTACTTATTTTTCAAAATTGGATTCTTTGTTGATTTTCTAAATATTATTATTCAATTGATTATTGTCTTAGATTTTCAAATTAATCAAAATAAATTTTAAATTAAAAACAATAACTTTTTAGATTGATCATAGAAAATTTAACCAAAGTAACTTCTCAATTAAATATTGTTATGCCTAATCATATCTATTCTTTACTCTCTTTTATAAAGTAAAAAACTAATTAACGAATAATTAAAGTTTTCATCTTTAATTAAAGTACTTTCTCAATTATTGGTAAAAATTCATTCAATCACATGAAAGTTTCTAAAATTAATCAAAGTGACTTCTCAATTAAAATTAAAAACCTTTTAACTCATGATTAATATGCAAGTAAATTTAACATTGTGCTAACTTGCTACAATGTAAAAATCATTAATTTTACTTGATTACGTAGATAAAAGACATAGATAATAATAAATCATAACAATAATAAAAAAAACAAACAAATTATTTCACTCTAACCTCAAAATCCAATTAAGAAATTATAGCAAAATCAACCCTAAAGGCTTAGCACTCCATAGATGGGGTGTGGTACACATCATAAATGAATTGGTAAAGTGAAAGAACGAAAGAAAAGTTAAAAAAAGGAGTAGAAAGAAGGGAAAATGTTTGGTGGAGGACTCGTTGAACGAAATTAAGGTTGTTAAGCTCTTCCTTTATGCCACCACTAAATCTCCTTATGTAGGAATTGGGCTTAGCGCTTTTGTGAAGTTCCGTTTTTGAAATCTTCTTTTTATTGATGTAATCTCCACAAATTATCTTTTAAATAATTCTAATATCTAATTTATCTTTTTGGTTGTTTGAAGGTTTAAAAATATTTGAGAAGATTTGGCTTAATTTGAAAGGATTTGTCAGCTTTTATCTTTTGATATTTTTTGACATAATTAAATAAATAAATATTTTAAAATATCTAAAAATACATTTGCCCTAAATTATCTTTTGTCATAAAGATTATTATATTATCAAAGCCCTCTCAGTTGAAAAAGATTAAAAAAAAAATCGCATAGTCCAATTTTTCTTGTATGTTCTCTCATTTCTCATTAGGCGAGTGAGTTTTTCACAAACCCATTTTTTAACTTTTTTTATGCTCTTTTTGCTATCTCCATGTGATGTATGGCTCAAATTTGTATGGTTTTGATTACTTGCTATTCTTGATTTTATCTTAAAGGTGTCATGAAGAATTAATCAATTTATTTTCACACTTCCATGAGCTTATCTTTAACTGCAGATGCACCACCTTTAAATATCCAAAGTACTAACACTCCTTAATAGTGTGTAAATATGGAGAGGGCATTGAAGGAGATTGAGACACATAAGAAGCACAAATGGGAGGAAGCCAATATGGAAAAAATTGAGTTGAAGATGAAGTTGACTGAGGTAGAGAAAAGTGAGGAGGAGCAGTGACACATCTTTTTGGGATTTGAGGGGAGCCATAAGCCTCCCTAATATTTTATAACTTATATATGCATTTATGATTTTGACCACCAAATTTAATAATTATTAAATATATCTACTTATATATTTATAATTTTAATCTCTCACCTTTTCATCTTCTTTTACCTTTGTCATATTTATTTATTATTTATTATTTATTATTTATTAATAATATATTATTTATGTTCCCTAAATCAATGGCGAAGATCTACCACTAAGGAGAAAGTTATTGCGAAGCTTGATTTGGAGTTGTGTGCAACAGAGACACAACTATTGAGTGTATATGTAGAAGGATTTCTAAAAGTTGTGTCACAAGTTGTTATGCAATGCCTTCGAGTGGATGTGTCATGCTTTGATATTAAGATGGAGGTGAAAGATAGGGAGTTAGTTACTAAATAATATGTAAATTTTACTGATATAGTACTTTATGTGATTCACTATAACTTGAGACTATTTACTACTTTTGCTATGACTTACTCTGCCTATTTGTGTGCAGTGCAATGTCGGATCTTCTTGGGAGCTGAAGGGGGCCGTGACCCTCCCAAAATTTTGTAACTCCCATGTAATTTATGATTTTGGCCCCCA